>CM056381.1:16379479-16751244 GCA_029718625.1 Synaphobranchus kaupii | reverse complement strand
TATAAGAAATGTGACGAAGGTAGCCTTCTATCATTTAAAAAACATTGCTAAAGTGCGGAGCTTTGTTTCACAGGCCGATGCAGAGAAACTTGTGCATGCTTTTATTTCAAGCAGACTAGATTATTGTAATGCCCTTTTCTCAGGTCTTTCAAAGAAAATGATTGGTCGTCTGCAGCTAATTCAAAATGCAGCAGCATGAGTTTTAACAAAGACAAAAAAGAATGAACATATTAAACCTGTCTTAAAGTCATTACACTGGCTTACCTGCTAGGTCCAGAATTGATTTTAAAATAATTTTATTGGTTTACAAATCTCTTAATGGCCTAGCACCTCAGTATTTACGTGATATGCTCTTAGATTATGAGCCTATTAGATCCCTTAGATCATCTGGCACAGGTCTTTTAATTATTCCAAAAGTCAGAACCAAAACTGTAGGGCAAGCAGCTTTTAGTTTTTTACGCACCCTTTCTTTGGAATAATCTGCCAGTCGACCTTAGAAATACGGAATCAGTACACAGTTTTAAGAAAAAACTGAAAACATATCTCTTCAGTGCAGCTTTTGATTAAGAACATTTTTTAATAGTTTTACTTTGATATTAATGTACTTATGTTACTTTTATTTTCCTTGTTGTATGGTTTCTGTGTAATTTGCTTGTGTAAAGCACATTGAGTTGCTTTCTGCCTGCTCTATAAATAAAATTTGATTTGATTTGATTTGATTGGTGAATGAGGCCCATTGATCCGTGACAATTGAGCGAACTCGAAAATGGTTATGTAGTCACTTACTTAAAAGATTTTAATTGGGAAAACCAAAAAAGCAGTGCGGCAGTTCATGTTTTTATAGGTTCCTTCCTTCACAGCTCTGAGAAGTTGTCAGTCTGTGAGTCTCTTGCTTATTCATTCCTTTGCATGTTTTGTCTCCATTTTGCTTCAGCCTCCCACATTTTTCTGCCCTTTTCACAGGCAGCTTCAATAGGCTATTATAAAACCAGACCATTTTTAAGGAGCCCACCATGAAACGAATGAACAGAAGCAGTGCTGTAATTCATGAACCAAGTCATAATATGTTCTGTGAAACAATGACGATATGATCTGCACTAAATTATGCTTCATACAGCAGGTTGCCACTGGTTGGGCCACTGCCAAAATACTGAGCGTACGTTACTGAGAGCATTTCGTAGTGATGGTGTGTAACCACGTTTCAGCAGGGGGGAAAGGGAAGGGGGACAACAAGGTGCTCAAAAAGCTTGAATTCGAAAAGCAAAATGTTTGGTTTACACAAGAAGAGACTTATACAGACCTTCAATCAAGTGAACAGGATAAATGCAATGCGAATGCACTGATATTTATACAGTTTTGGAACATTTGTATAGGGTTAACCTGCTTGATTTATACAGTAATTGGAAGCACAGGTAACAAGGTATTTAGTCACGCATCATGAATGTGTATTGCTTCTGCAGGGAATGAGGCAGTTGTAAACCTTGGTCGTTTACCTGTCCTGCACTTGTGTGGAGTTCCCTTTTTCCGAAAATATATTCAAAGTAGGCTAAATGACACATGATAACATGTAAATATGCAGAAAGTATGCGTGTTTAATAATACACTTAGAATAGAAGGCTTACTATCCATATACACTTTTTAATAACTTTTTTTATTTGTGAGTAGTCTCAAAGATGGACAAAAAGAACTTTGGTCAGTAAATTTGTCAGAATACCTTTGAAAAACCACATCATCACACACAGACAATAATACTTTTATTAATTCCTTAACAAACTCCAACATCCCTCATATTGAAAGATCAGTTTTGGCAGTTAAATTGTCCCTGTTACCTCAGCAATAACACCTCAATGGTAAATAAAGGACACATTTCAAAGACGATACCGGCTGGAGACTAAGACTAACTGATATATTGACCAAGTATGAAAATATTAAATAAATTACATAGATATTTTATAAAAAGAAAAGTATTCACCTTTAAAGGGGACATGAAGCACTCAGTAAAGTGGCTGTGGTTCGTTAGCTTTTTACCTTAATGTATTTTACCTTAATGTATTTACCTTTTTACACCTACAATGTATAATGTTTGCTAGTGGCCCAAACAATTGGTTTCTTTCTTGAAACAATACTCATTCCGAGTGAAGGTCTGACCTCACTTGCACCTGCTTTTCCATTACAATATCACATGGGCGAGAAGTTCACACCTGTGAAGTGTATGTGTGTCTCTCTGTCAATATCCTGGTTAATTTGTGACTACTGTGATAAAGTGAATCTTTTACTATTGTAAACAATTATTGAAAAAAACCAACACGAATGGCCAACATGTCACATTTCTTTAGTATAAATTGAAACTAGGCTTTGGCCCCCTAGTGGTGGGACGCATGCGCCCCAATGTTTTATAGTGTTCATATTTCTCTTAAATTCTAAATTATAACGTTAATAAAACACGGAACCTTCGACGCAAAATTGTTAAAAACAGTCACAGCCTGCGAACACATTCGTTTATATGCTTATCAGCTCTCAGGTTACACTACAGAGCCATAAAGCAGCAGGGTGCTAATAGCCCAACCCACTTTTTTTATTTGTTTACAGCCTTCACCTCGCCGCAGTCACAGGAAATAAAATGCGTATCACAAAAGCTCTTGGTACCATTTCAACACGCTAAAAAATCAAGATCCGATTCAGGAACAATTGTATATTATTGAAAAGTTGTATAAATAAACATTAGGTGTTTTTTTCCGTGCTCACTCAGTATGCATACAACCGATATACTTCCGGTTTTGTATAAATACATTTTATTTTCTACAAATTCTCTTGATAAACATGTTTAAGCAACCAAATACGATACCTGGTTATGCAGTTATAACCCTTTTCTGAAGAATCCTCAACGTTTTTTCGTAACCCATTTATCCATTATCCAGGAAAGTCTCAATTTCCACAGTGCGTACCCTTCGCTTTTGCGTTTGTACTACGTTACTACCGTTGCGTAAAAGCATTACTAGACTGCTACAGGAATGATCTAACGTAAAACACGTAGATTATCTTCTACGGGGGTTCCTGCCCTTTCAAACCAAGTAAAATATGTCATATTCAAGCGACTGTGAACGGCGCTGTATCCACGCGTAACGACAGCCCATAGGGCAATCGGCTGTGCGCTCCTGACTGTCGACAGCATCAGATGACGCCTGTGGCCATTTTGACTGAGTTTATCCTGGAAGGGATGGGCTGGATTGCTGTTACAATTACGTTTGTAGTCTATCCAGATGTATTTAGCAATGTGTAGCTTTTTTGTGAGCTGAAAAAACGTCACAGACCAGTCTTTCGCTGTACGCAGACACGGCAGCTGTATGATGCAATTGCGCTGGTGATGTCTTTGCTGCTTCAAAGTTTACGATTATTTTATACATTTATACGCGAACGTGGCAATCAACGGTGGAAAGAAGAGCGCTTATTTCAGGGTTGCTCAGGTTTTGGAGGTGAAGAAGTGTCCCAGAGGCGAAGAAGTCTGTGTTCTGGCAGAGCAATGACTCTGGCATGGACCCGTGCCTGGACATGTAAGTGTTTTTAAAAATATATAATACAAATTATTATTATTATTATTGTTATTATCATCATCATAATCATCAACAGTATGGAGCGCTATTATCTAGAGTATTTTTAGTTTGGTGATAAATGGATTCTCGCAGGAGTTCGCTAGTTAGCTTCTATGGTAAGGAGCGCCTGTTGTTTGTTTGTTTTCTAGCGTTCATTTGCAGTTTCTTTGTGCAGCAACCAACACAAGGGCTAGTTGTTGAATTTACGCATGAAACGACATCCATTCTCAGTACTTTATTTCACGGTTCAGTCAAGACATTACAGTATTATAATAATGTAATTTAGTTCGTGCAAGCTGACAAACTAATTCATAAATCCTAGTTAGCTACGATTGCTAGTTATGTTGGAGCTAATATCAGACGTACTGTGGATGTAAGATTTTTTTAATGTGTGTATATATATATATATATATATATATATAATATATATATGTGTGTGTGTGTGTGTGGTGTATATTATATATATATATATATATATTTTTTTTTATAAAATAAAAAAAATTTTCCACTTAATTGTAATACTTGCCATATGTCCTTTTTGAGATAATTTGTGTTCTCATTTTTTAGTGATTCTACTTAGTAATGTACTTGAATCTGTCTTTTTCAGGGAGGACAGTGAAGACACCCCTCCCCCACCTGACACCTCTGTCGTAGGAGGTGGTAACAGACAGGTTTGCCAAATAGTGATGTATAATTCATTACTTTTGCTGTAAAAAGTCAAGTTGAAGGCTTGTTATAGATAAACCTGTTATTCTGCTGGCTTATGGGGCTCTGGTAAATCTAACTTTGAAGTACAGCGCCATTTTAAAATGTAAAGCAGATGGTTGGAATAACGATTAGGGGTAAGTAATCCTTTTCGGAGAGGTATTTGGGGCACTTTTGGGCACGCTTTGTAAGAGAATACCCTCATACACATAAACACAAAACATGTGTAGGTTAATTTTCTTCACATTCTGTATTACAAAAAATGTTTTAAAAGAAAAATAAAGTTTTCTGATGATTGACATGCCTAGACAGAAAGATATGCACATGTTTTATATTTGGGCGACGTTTGGAAACGTTTTGGGGACACCCGGGCCCCGTTTTGGTAAAAATACCAATGCATAAGGAAAAGCCTGTAGATATCTTTACCAAATTGTAATACCCAAGTGGACAACATATCAGTGCACTAGTGTAAGGAAGTCTGGCTTGCTCCAGTACTTTGAAGTTGAAATATTCAGTGCTAAACTGTAAAAACACAAGGCGTTTTTGTACTTTTTTTTGTTTTTTTATGTGTATTATGTATAAACTGTATGTGACCATTTTTACATAAATTTATTCTGATGCAAATTTCTGAATGGTACAAGCCTCTTCTTTCATTGAAACTTTCAACCATGGATGTGCAGTGAATAGTTTTTGAGATATTGGCACTTAATTGACACTAGTAAAAACTAGGTGAAAATTGTATAAAATAGGCCAAAGTAAATAGGGTTAAAGGGGACATGAAGCACTCGGTAAAGTGGCTCTGGTTCGTTAGCTTTTTAGTTTAAATTAGATGTGACCGTGACGTTCAAATTTCAAACCGACCCGTATTTGCTGGAAAAAGAAGTCACAGTTTGCTTTTTTGTCCACTAGGGCGCAGCCATCTTGGACCAACTGCGGTCATGACGTCACTAGGTTGGTTGGTATCAGCTGTTCAATGTATTACTATGGGAGAATAGCTGACTGTCAGTGAGCTCAACAAAGTATCGTGAGGAAAAAAAAATAAATAAATGCACAGACGGTCTTTTCGTATTGCCCCGAGATGCTCAAATGAGTATTACCGAACAAAACTTCATTTAAAACTTCATTTCCACTAACTGCTTCTGACCATATTAATGCTGTGGCCTGACGAGCCGGCAACTGCAGCGCCGCTGCATTGCCATGATATATTAGTTAACAGCCTGCAAATATATACCTACCGCGACCTAGCATCAGAAGCTAACGATTATTTTCTATATGCAATATTAGCTAGACACGACTTTAGCTGCCAAACCGTTTATTAAGACAATGCAGTGGCGCTGTAGTTACCTGCTCGTCAGGCACAGCATTAGCTAGTATGGTCAGAAGCAGTTAGTGGAAATGAAGTTTTAAATTAAGTTTTGTTCGGTAATACTCATTTGAGCATCTCGGGGGCAATACAAAAAGACTGTGTGAATTTTTTGTTTTATTTTTTCCTCACGATACATCATTGAGCCTCACTGAAAGTCAGCATAGGAATTGTTAAGCATATTTGAGTATAAAAAACAAAGTAATGTTTATGTTCCTATCTGACATCATCATAGCGTGCCAGAGTGCGACAGACAGGTGGTGATACTAATGAGCATGCGCATAATAAACGGCCCCCTTCTCCAGGCCAAACTCAGTGGATGTGGTCATGTCTTTTTCTGTCCGTCGATAACTAGCTAGATTGATGCTAGCAAACTACTTTGGTTCACTGCAAACGTGGAGACTTCTGTTGAATAAAATGTCTCGCGGAACAGGAATACATTGAGCAGCAGAGACCAACCAACCTAGTGACGTTACGACCGCAGTTGGTCCAAGATGGCTTGCGCCCTAGTGGAAAAAAGAGAATTTCAACTTATTTTTCCAGCAAATACGGGTCGGTTTGAGATTTGAACGCACGGTCACATCTAATTTAAGCTAAAAAGCTAACGAACCAGAGCCACTTTACCGAGTGCTTCATGTCCCCTTTAAGGTTTCAATTTATACTAAAGAAATGTGACATGTTGTCCTTTCGTGTTGGTTTTCTTCAATAATTGTTTGCAATAGTAAAACATTCACTTTATCACAGTAGTCACAAATTAACCAGGCTATTCGGCAGAGAGACACACATACACTTCACAGGTGTGATCTTCTTGCCCATTTGATATTGTAATGGAAAAGCAGGTGCAAGTGAGGTCAGACCTTCACTCGGAATGAGTATTGTTTCAAGAAAGAAACCAATTGTTTGGGCCACTAGCAAACATTATACATTGTAGTGCCAAGACTCATCATTTGGGCAGTTATACAGTGAACAAATATGGCACCAGGTTACAAGGTTAAACATCCTGCATCCTTCCTAGTTTATGGGAGTCATTATTGTTACACTTTCATACAGACATTTCTGGTGTCATAAGCCCTATTCGGACGGGAGGTGGGGTAATGTAATAATTACCGGAGGAGCTCCGCTATTTTAGTCCCGTCTGAATCTGCCATGTCCGTAACTTTTACGGACTGCGCGCTCCTGCGCCAGTAAAGATCCCGGAGTCTTTTACCTACTGAAAAATTACACCAGGTTAAATCAATCCTGTGCGAATTGACATGTCCGGTAAAATTCTGTTATTTCCTTTTTTTCACGTAAGCACTCGAGGACGCCTTTGGTTGTGCTCTCTTCGGTCCAAGTGCAAGCCACAACTATTGGCCGACCTCTAAATGAATGTAACCTTACATTAAATAAGAAGACAGAGAGCAAAAAAAAAAAAAAAAAAAAAACCGGCTCAAAAGTAGGCTACAGTGGGGCAACGCTTGTGGCAGCTTTAGGTAAGCTATTGTAGCCTAGCTATAGCCTTACATACATGTCATGGCCTCACACTGTTTTTCTCAAGATAACGTTAATAAAGAGGTGTAATGCAGGATTCCTCACGCTTTTTGTGGACATGTTTGCCATGCCAACATTGTCTCCACATAGTTTTTTTTTTTTTGGTGCCTGCATCTTTTCAATTGCTCCCTGACAGCGATTTTCTACCAGAAGCAATCAGTTTGCAGTGAATATAGGATGTGTTACGTTGTATGACTCGTGGGGAACATTTTCGGTGTGACGACAACATGGAGTAGACACTCCCATCTCTGTAATTCTAGACGCTGATTACGGAGATACACTGCCCGGCCAAAAAAAAAGTTGCAGTTGCACCAGTCATGCATAGTGCCCACTGTACAAGCCTCTGGAGGCAGTGTTATGATCTGGGGTTGCTTCAATTGGTCAGGTCTAGGCTCAGCAACATTATGCAGCAATAAAATGAAGTCAGATGAGTACCTGAATGTACTGAATGACCAGGTTATCCCATCAATGGGCATATTCCAGGACGACAATGCCAAGATTCATCGGGCTCAAATTGTGAAAGAGTGGTTCAGGGAGCATGAGGAATCATTTTCACACATGAATTGGCCACCAGAGTACTGACCTTAACCCCATTGAAAGTCTTTGGGATGTGCTGGAGAAGACTTCACAGAGTGGTTCGACTCTCCCGTCGTCAATACAAGATCTTGGCCAAAAATTAATGCAAGTCTGGACGGAAATAAATGTTGTGACGTTGCATAAGGTTGTCGAAACAATGCCACGACGAATGCGCACCATAATAAAAGATAAAGGCGGTCCAATAAAATATTACAGTGTGCGACTTTTTTTTTGGCCAGGCAGTGTACTTTATCCCGTCTGAATCGGCCATTAACATTACAGACGTCATGTGGTAATAATTACTTTACAGACATTGTCCTGAAAACTTATCCCATCCGAATAGGGCTATAAAAGTAGGTTTTATCATGCCAATCTTTAATAGGCTTCTAGCATATTAAAATTAAAATCCTTCATACTTCCTCCCTGAGTTTTAATCAAAAGCTCCTTGCAAGCATTTTGATGATCACAACCTATGAATCCTTAACATTTAGATAAAAGGCTACTACTCTGTTCTTCTGGATCACTTTCATCAGAAATGTTATATGCCACTACTTTATTCTACATATTTTAATGTTACCAGGTAATCTCAATGACTAGCCTATGCCACTAACACAATTTAACACTCTTACAGGAAACAGAAAGTTCATGAGCTGTGTAATATATTTGCATGTTTTACATGCTATTTGGGTGTTTTAAAGCTAATGACTACAGTCACAGACAGCCAAAGACCATTACAATGCTGCCCCTTTGTGGCTGACCAACAAATAGAACAGGATCAATCGTGGGAAGACTTCCAGTTTCATACCAGGGGCGTTGAAATGTCTTTCCAAAAAATACATATCTTCAAAAAAGCAGTACAGAGCCATGTATACCCAACCAAAAATGTATACTACAGTCCATTAAGACACAAAAACCCCATCCACTATGAAATCAGCGTGTATGTTACATAGGAAGTGTCACGTCTGGCAGCGGTGGAATTCCCCCCCATGTTTACCATTGGGTTGCAGCTGGTGATGGTAGACATCGGGAGAGGTGTCCCTCTCATCTCAGTCCAACCCAAGCCATCCAGCTGAAGAACAGATTTGATGTCCTGGATGGCCAGGAATTCCCTGGTCAGCCATCCCAAACCCCCTCCAGGGCCACTGGATGAGTCCCGTCACTCCCTCGTCACCGGCCCCTGGTGAAGTGGAAAATGTACTATGTTGAACTATGCAGATTTATGATTAAGTGTATAAATGTATTCTTACTTACTGTCTAAGCAGTGATTGGCCTTAAAAGTTAGAAAGTCTTCTCAGGAATCTATAACCCTGAGCCATCTCTGCCTGTGCCCTCCATCTTAGTGGACCCAGTTGTTTAATTTAACGTATACATAGGAGTTGTGATCTTTTGTTTGGTCATACACACTTCCTGCTTGGCTTCATAATATAATTACTCATGAAATACAACTAGAGAGCAAAAAAAAATAAAATAAAATAAACCGGCTCAAAACTAGGCTACAGTGGGGCAACGCTTGTGGCAGCTTTAGGTAAGCTATTGTAGCCTAGCTATAGCCTTACATACATGTCATGGCCTCACACTGTTTTTCTCAAGATAACGTTAATAAAGAGGTGTAATGCAGGATTCCTCACGCTTTTTGTGGACATGTTTGCCATGCCAACATTGTCTCCACATAGTTTATTTTTTTTGGTGCCTGCATCTTTTCAATTGCTCCCTGACAGCGATTTTCTACCAGAAGCAATCAGTTTGCAGTGAATATAGGATGTGTTACATTGTATGACTCGTGGGGAACATTTTCGGTGTGACGACAACATGGAGTAGACACTCCCATCTCTGTAATTCTAGACGCTGATTACGGAGATACACTGCCCGGCCAAAAAAAAAGTTGCAGTTGCACCAGTCATGCATAGTGCCCACTGTACAAGCCTCTGGAGGCAGTGTTATGATCTGGGGTTGCTTCAATTGGTCAGGTCTAGGCTCAGCAACGTTATGCAGCAATAAAATGAAGTCAGATGAGTACCTGAATGTACTGAATGACCAGGTTATCCCATCAATGGGCATATTCCAGGACGACAATGCCAAGATTCATCGGGCTCAAATTGTGAAAGAGTGGTTCAGGGAGCATGAGGAATCATTTTCACACATGAATTGGCCACCAGAGTACTGACCTTAACCCCATTGAAAGTCTTTGGGATGTGCTGGAGAAGACTTCACAGAGTGGTTCGACTCTCCCGTCGTCAATACAAGATCTTGGCCAAAAATTAATGCAAGTCTGGACGGAAATAAATGTTGTGACGTTGCATAAGGTTGTCGAAACAATGCCACGACGAATGCGCACCATAATGAAAGATAAAGGCGGTCCAATAAAATATTACAGTGTGCGACTTTTTTTTTTGGCCAGGCAGTGTACTTTATCCCGTCTGAATCGGCCATTAACATTACAGACGTCATGTGGTAATAATTACTTTACAGACATTGTCCTGAAAACTTATCCCATCCGAATAGGGCTATAAAAGTAGGTTTTATCATGCCAATCTTTAATAGGCTTCTAGCATATTAAAATTAAAATCCTTCATACTTCCTCCCTGAGTTTTAATCAAAAGCTCCTTGCAAGCATTTTGATGATCACAACCTATGAATCCTTAACATTTAGATAAAAGGCTACTACTCTGTTCTTCTGGATCACTTTCATCAGAAATGTTATATGCCACTACTTTATTCTACATATTTTAATGTTACCAGGTAATCTCAATGACTAGCCTATGCCACTAACACAATTTAACACTCTTACAGGAAACAGAAAGTTCATGAGCTGTGTAATATATTTGCATGTTTTACATGCTATTTGGGTGTTTTAAAGCTAATGACTACAGTCACAGACAGCCAAAGACCATTACAATGCTGCCCCTTTGTGGCTGACCAACAAATAGAACAGGATCAATCGTGGGAAGACTTCCAGTTTCATACCAGGGGCGTTGAAATGTCTTTCCAAAAAATACATATCTTCAAAAAAGCAGTACAGAGCCATGTATACCCAACCAAAAATGTATACTACAGTCCATTAAGACACAAAAACCCCATCCACTATGAAATCAGCGTGTATGTTACATAGGAAGTGTCACGTCTGGCAGCGGTGGAATTCCCCCCCATGTTTACCATTGGGTTGCAGCTGGCGATGGTAGACATCGGGAGAGGTGTCCCTCTCATCTCAGTCCAACCCAAGCCATCCAGCTGAAGAACAGATTTGATGTCCTGGATGGCCAGGAATTCCCTGGTCAGCCATCCCAAACCCCCTCCAGGGCCACTGGATGAGTCCCGTCACTCCCTCGTCACCGGCCCCTGGTGAAGTGGAAAATGTACTATGTTGAACTATGCAGATTTATGATTAAGTGTATAAATGTATTCTTACTTACTGTCTAAGCAGTGATTGGCCTTAAAAGTTAGAAAGTCTTCTCAGGAATCTATAACCCTGAGCCATCTCTGCCTGTGCCCTCCATCTTAGTGGACCCAGTTGTTTAATTTAACGTATACATAGGAGTTGTGATCTTTTGTTTGGTCATACACACTTCCTGCTTGGCTTCATAATATAATTACTCATGAAATACAACTAGAGAGCAAAAAAAAATAAAATAAAATAAACCGGCTCAAAACTAGGCTACAGTGGGGCAACGCTTGTGGCAGCTTTAGGTAAGCTATTGTAGCCTAGCTATAGCCTTACATACATGTCATGGCCTCACACTGTTTTTCTCAAGATAACGTTAATAAAGAGGTGTAATGCAGGATTCCTCACGCTTTTTGTGGACATGTTTGCCATGCCAACATTGTCTCCACATAGTTTATTTTTTTTGGTGCCTGCATCTTTTCAATTGCTCCCTGACAGCGATTTTCTACCAGAAGCAATCAGTTTGCAGTGAATATAGGATGTGTTACATTGTATGACTCGTGGGGAACATTTTCGGTGTGACGACAACATGGAGTAGACACTCCCATCTCTGTAATTCTAGACGCTGATTACGGAGATACACTGCCCGGCCAAAAAAAAAGTTGCAGTTGCACCAGTCATGCATAGTGCCCACTGTACAAGCCTCTGGAGGCAGTGTTATGATCTGGGGTTGCTTCAATTGGTCAGGTCTAGGCTCAGCAACGTTATGCAGCAATAAAATGAAGTCAGATGAGTACCTGAATGTACTGAATGACCAGGTTATCCCATCAATGGGCATATTCCAGGACGACAATGCCAAGATTCATCGGGCTCAAATTGTGAAAGAGTGGTTCAGGGAGCATGAGGAATCATTTTCACACATGAATTGGCCACCAGAGTACTGACCTTAACCCCATTGAAAGTCTTTGGGATGTGCTGGAGAAGACTTCACAGAGTGGTTCGACTCTCCCGTCGTCAATACAAGATCTTGGCCAAAAATTAATGCAAGTCTGGACGGAAATAAATGTTGTGACGTTGCATAAGGTTGTCGAAACAATGCCACGACGAATGCGCACCATAATGAAAGATAAAGGCGGTCCAATAAAATATTACAGTGTGCAACTTTTTTTTTTGGCCAGGCAGTGTACTTTATCCCGTCTGAATCGGCCATTAACATTACAGACGTCATGTGGTAATAATTACTTTACAGACATTGTCCTGAAAACTTATCCCATCCGAATAGGGCTATAAAAGTAGGTTTTATCATGCCAATCTTTAATAGGCTTCTAGCATATTAAAATTAAAATCCTTCATACTTCCTCCCTGAGTTTTAATCAAAAGCTCCTTGCAAGCATTTTGATGATCACAACCTATGAATCCTTAACATTTAGATAAAAGGCTACTACTCTGTTCTTCTGGATCACTTTCATCAGAAATGTTATATGCCACTACTTTATTCTACATATTTTAATGTTACCAGGTAATCTCAATGACTAGCCTATGCCACTAACACAATTTAACACTCTTACAGGAAACAGAAAGTTCATGAGCTGTGTAATATATTTGCATGTTTTACATGCTATTTGGGTGTTTTAAAGCTAATGACTACAGTCACAGACAGCCAAAGACCATTACAATGCTGCCCCTTTGTGGCTGACCAACAAATAGAACAGGATCAATCGTGGGAAGACTTCCAGTTTCATACCAGGGGCGTTGAAATGTCTTTCCAAAAAATACATATCTTCAAAAAAGCAGTACAGAGCCATGTATACCCAACCAAAAATGTATACTACAGTCCATTAAGACACAAAAACCCCATCCACTATGAAATCAGCGTGTATGTTACATAGGAAGTGTCACGTCTGGCAGCGGTGGAATTCCCCCCCATGTTTACCATTGGGTTGCAGCTGGCGATGGTAGACATCGGGAGAGGTGTCCCTCTCATCTCAGTCCAACCCAAGCCATCCAGCTGAAGAACAGATTTGATGTCCTGGATGGCCAGGAATTCCCTGGTCAGCCATCCCAAACCCCCTCCAGGGCCACTGGATGAGTCCCGTCACTCCCTCGTCACCGGCCCCTGGTGAAGTGGAAAATGTATTATGTTGAACTATGCAGATTTATGATTAAGTGTATAAATGTATTCTTACTTACTGTCTAAGCAGTGATTGGCCTTAAAAGTTAGAAAGTCTTCTCAGGAATCTATAACCCTGAGCCATCTCTGCCTGTGCCCTCCATCTTAATGGACCCAGTTGTTTAATTTAACGTATACATAGGAGTTGTGATCTTTTGTTTGGTCATACACACTTCCTGCTTGGCTTCATAATATAATTACTCATGAAATACAACTAGAGAGCAAAAAAAAAATAAAAAAAATAAAAAAACCGGCTCAAAAGTAGGCTACAGTGGGGCAACGCTTGTGGCAGCTTTAGGTAAGCTATTGTAGCCTAGCTATAGCCTTACATACATGTCATGGCCTCACACTGTTTTTCTCAAGATAACGTTAATAAAGAGGTGTAATGCAGGATTCCTCACGCTTTTTGTGGACATGTTTGCCATGCCAACATTGTCTCCACATAGTTTTTTTTTTTTGGTGCCTGCATCTTTTCAATTGCTCCCTGACAGCGATTTTCTACCAGAAGCAATCAGTTTGCAGTGAATATAGGATGTGTTACGTTGTATGACTCGTGGGGAACATTTTCGGTGTGACGACAACATGGAGTAGACACTCCCATCTCTGTAATTCTAGACGCTGATTACGGAGATACACTGCCCGGCCAAAAAAAAAGTTGCAGTTGCACCAGTCATGCATAGTGCCCACTGTACAAGCCTCTGGAGGCAGTGTTATGATCTGGGGTTGCTTCAATTGGTCAGGTCTAGGCTCAGCAACATTATGCAGCAATAAAATGAAGTCAGATGAGTACCTGAATGTACTGAATGACCAGGTTATCCCATCAATGGGCATATTCCAGGACGACAATGCCAAGATTCATCGGGCTCAAATTGTGAAAGAGTGGTTCAGGGAGCATGAGGAATCATTTTCACACATGAATTGGCCACCAGAGTCCTGACCTTAACCCCATTGAAAGTCTTTGGGATGTGCTGGAGAAGACTTCACAGAGTGGTTTGACTCTCCCGTCGTCAATACAAGATCTTGGCCAAAAATGAATGCAAGTCTGGACGGAAATAAATGTTGTGACGTTGCATAAGGTTGTCGAAACAATGCCACGACGAATGCGCACCATAATGAAAGATAAAGGCGGTCCAACAAAATATTACAGTGTGCGACTTTTTTTTTGGCCAGGCAGTGTACTTTATCCCGTCTGAATCGGCCATTAACATTACAGACGTCATGTGGTAATAATTACTTTACAGACATTGTCCTGAAAACTTATCCCATCCGAATAGGGCTATAAAAGTAGGTTTTATCATGCCAATCTTTAATAGGCTTCTAGCATATTAAAATTAAAATCCTTCATACTTCCTCCCTGAGTTTTAATCAAAAGCTCCTTGCAAGCATTTTGATGATCACAACCTATGAATCCTTAACATTTAGATAAAAGGCTACTACTCTGTTCTTCTGGATCACTTTCATCAGAAATGTTATATGCCACTACTTTATTCTACATATTTTAATGTTACCAGGTAATCTCAATGACTAGCCTATGCCACTAACACAATTTAACACTCTTACAGGAAACAGAAAGTTCATGAGCTGTGTAATATATTTGCATGTTTTACATGCTATTTGGGTGTTTTAAAGCTAATGACTACAGTCACAGACAGCCAAAGACCATTACAATGCTGCCCCTTTGTGGCTGACCAACAAATAGAACAGGATCAATCGTGGGAAGACTTCCAGTTTCATACCAGGGGCGTTGAAATGTCTTTCCAAAAAATACATATCTTCAAAAAAGCAGTACAGAGCCATGTATACCCAACCAAAAATGTATACTACAGTCCATTAAGACACAAAAACCCCATCCACTATGAAATCAGCGTGTATGTTACATAGGAAGTGTCACGTCTGGCAGCGGTGGAATTCCCCCCCATGTTTACCATTGGGTTGCAGCTGGCGATGGTAGACATCGGGAGAGGTGTCCCTCTCATCTCAGTCCAACCCAAGCCATCCAGCTGAAGAACAGATTTGATGTCCTGGATGGCCAGGAATTCCCTGGTCAGCCATCCCAAACCCCCTCCAGGGCCACTGGATGAGTCCCGTCACTCCCTCGTCACCGGCCCCTGGTGAAGTGGAAAATGTATTATGTTGAACTATGCAGATTTATGATTAAGTGTATAAATGTATTCTTACTTACTGTCTAAGCAGTGATTGGCCTTAAAAGTTAGAAAGTCTTCTCAGGAATCTATAACCCTGAGCCATCTCTGCCTGTGCCCTCCATCTTAATGGACCCAGTTGTTTAATTTAACGTATACATAGGAGTTGTGATCTTTTGTTTGGTCATACACACTTCCTGCTTGGCTTCATAATATAATTACTCATGAAATACAACTAGAGAGCAAAAAAAAATAAAAAAAATAAAAAAACCGGCTCAAAAGTAGGCTACAGTGGGGCAACGCTTGTGGCAGCTTTAGGTAAGCTATTGTAGCCTAGCTATAGCCTTACATACATGTCATGGCCTCACACTGTTTTTCTCAAGATAACGTTAATAAAGAGGTGTAATGCAGGATTCCTCACGCTTTTTGTGGACATGTTTGCCATGCCAACATTGTCTCCACATAGTTTTTTTTTTTTGGTGCCTGCATCTTTTCAATTGCTCCCTGACAGCGATTTTCTACCAGAAGCAATCAGTTTGCAGTGAATATAGGATGTGTTACGTTGTATGACTCGTGGGGAACATTTTCGGTGTGACGACAACATGGAGTAGACACTCCCATCTCTGTAATTCTAGACGCTGATTACGGAGATACACTGCCCGGCCAAAAAAAAAGTTGCAGTTGCACCAGTCATGCATAGTGCCCACTGTACAAGCCTCTGGAGGCAGTGTTATGATCTGGGGTTGCTTCAATTGGTCAGGTCTAGGCTCAGCAACATTATGCAGCAATAAAATGAAGTCAGATGAGTACCTGAATGTACTGAATGACCAGGTTATCCCATCAATGGGCATATTCCAGGACGACAATGCCAAGATTCATCGGGCTCAAATTGTGAAAGAGTGGTTCAGGGAGCATGAGGAATCATTTTCACACATGAATTGGCCACCAGAGTCCTGACCTTAACCCCATTGAAAGTCTTTGGGATGTGCTGGAGAAGACTTCACAGAGTGGTTTGACTCTCCCGTCGTCAATACAAGATCTTGGCCAAAAATGAATGCAAGTCTGGACGGAAATAAATGTTGTGACGTTGCATAAGGTTGTCGAAACAATGCCACGACGAATGCGCACCATAATGAAAGATAAAGGCGGTCCAACAAAATATTACAGTGTGCGACTTTTTTTTTTGGCCAGGCAGTGTACTTTATCCCGTCTGAATCGGCCATTAACATTACAGACGTCATGTGGTAATAATTACTTTACAGACATTGTCCTGAAAACTTATCCCATCCGAATAGGGCTATAAAAGTAGGTTTTATCATGCCAATCTTTAATAGGCTTCTAGCATATTAAAATTAAAATCCTTCATACTTCCTCCCTGAGTTTTAATCAAAAGCTCCTTGCAAGCATTTTGATGATCACAACCTATGAATCCTTAACATTTAGATAAAAGGCTACTACTCTGTTCTTCTGGATCACTTTCATCAGAAATGTTATATGCCACTACTTTATTCTACATATTTTAATGTTACCAGGTAATCTCAATGACTAGCCTATGCCACTAACACAATTTAACACTCTTACAGGAAACAGAAAGTTCATGAGCTGTGTAATATATTTGCATGTTTTACATGCTATTTGGGTGTTTTAAAGCTAATGACTACAGTCACAGACAGCCAAAGACCATTACAATGCTGCCCCTTTGTGGCTGACCAACAAATAGAACAGGATCAATCGTGGGAAGACTTCCAGTTTCATACCAGAGGCGTTGAAATGTCTTTCCAAAAAATACATATCTTCAAAAAAGCAGTACAGAGCCATGTATACCCAACCAAAAATGTATACTACAGTCCATTAAGACACAAAAACCCCATCCACTATGAAATCAGCGTGTATGTTACATAGGAAGTGTCACGTCTGGCAGCGGTGGAATTCCCCCCCATGTTTACCATTGGGTTGCAGCTGGCGATGGTAGACATCGGGAGAGGTGTCCCTCTCATCTCAGTCCAACCAAGCCATCCAGCTGAAGAACAGATTTGATGTCCTGGATGGCCAGGAATTCCCTGGTCAGCCATCCCAAACCCCCTCCAGGGCCACTGGATGAGTCCCGTCACTCCCTCGTCACCGGCCCCTGGTGAAGTGGAAAATGTACTATGTTGAACTATGCAGATTTATGATTAAGTGTATAAATGTATTCTTACTTACTGTCTAAGCAGTGATTGGCCTTAAAAGTTAGAAAGTCTTCTCAGGAATCTGTAACCCTGAGCCATCTCTGCCTGTGCCCTCCACCTTAGTGGACCCAGTTGTTTCATTTAACGTATACATAGGAGTTGTGATCTTTTGTTTGGTCATACACACTTCCTGCTTGGCTTCATAATATACACCGGTTTTACTCATGAAATACAACTTATATGATACAACCAATTTATGACATTTTACGACTCATGATTTTATGACAGGTTATGTTCTTTTGTCTAATGAAAGTTTGTTAGTGTTATTAAACTAATTTTTATCTTGCCAAGAGACAAGACAATTTATTGACTTTATTAGGATCCCCATTAGTTGTTATCAAGGTACACTGCAAAAACCAAATCTTAACGAGCATTTTAATCTTATATTGTGAGGGGGAGTGTAAAGGTCGGAGAACCAAACACAAAGGGACGGAGATAACACAGGATTGGGAGCAAAACTTCCCTAGCACAAGGCAAAACAATGCAACCTCAAAAACTGAGGTGATCTCGATAAACAGCGAGAATAACTAACAAAAGAACCTCACGCACTAAATAATTAAGCGTAACAAGAGGTGGTGAAACAAAGCAAAACTCAATAAAATGAGTGAAGGAAAAAAACAGAAAATAAAACCTGTTATCCAGAGCTCTTGTGGCGAAAGAGCTGAACACAAAAGATAACAGGTTGCAAGAACAAAGGATAAAGAGAAAGGTTGGAAATAAGAGAAAACCAATCTAATCCTAATCTTCTAACCGGACTTGCTGGGTTTCTTATTCATACGAACCAGAAATGCAGCAACCGAATTTCCTATACCTTACCGACTTTGTTGTCAACATAGCAAAAACAATATCGAAGTGCAGGAATGCGGAAGTCCTGGGCTATTTATAATCGGCAGGAAACCCAAAACAGGTGTAAGGAATAATTGCCGGGCGAGATACAAACACCGGGACGGAGGCAAAAAAAATCAGATAAAGCGTCCCGACGACGCCAAAAGGAAAACCCAACGGTGAAAACAGCAAAGGCTGCTAATAACCGTGACATATATTTAGACTTTAGAATCTTATTTCTGTTATGTTTTCTGCTAAATAAGACAAACTATCTGCCAGTGGGGTGAGATAGTTTTACTCATTTCAAGATTTGGTAAGATAATTTCACTTGTCAAGCAAAAAGTAACTTAAAACAAGCTAATTACAAGACAAAAACACTTTTTAAGACAGACATTTTTTGCAGTGCAACAGCTATTCTTCCTGAGTCAACATGGAAAAATAAGTCAGGAGAAACAACCCTTAAAGTGATCCATCCATATCTACTGCATATCTGGTAGCAGAGTGATGGTTTGAGGCTCGTTTGATATCTCAGACCCTTGATGACTTACAGCCATTTAGCCAACATGGGTTCAATAATATTCCCGTGTAATTTACAGCTTAATCTAGTCCACCCCCCAATTCCCATAGAGATTAATTCAAATGCAGAGAGGTTATAGTATCGCTTGTCAGAGTACCTGAAAATAAGATATCTTGATATCCTTTTATAACCAGTCATGATGGCATCACCTGTTTACCTGTGGAATGTTCCAAACAGGTGTTTTTTTGAACTTCCCAGTATTTTTTTTTTTGCCCCTGACCCAACTCTTTTGGAACGTGTTGCAGGCATCAAATTCGGAATTAGCGTATATTTACAAAAATCAATGAAGTTGATAAGGTAAAACATTAAATATATTTTCTTTGTACTGTTTTCAATTAAATATATGTAAAAGAGAATTTACAAATCACTGCTTTCTGCCTATGTGTGCATTTTACATACTGTCCCAACTTTTTTGTAATTGGGGTTTGTAGTAAACATGCAAGAAACATAATGCTATGTTTTCAAAAGTCCTGTACCAACTTTGTATACAAAGGTGTTGTGTGGGGTTATTTGTGGGTTAGCTGTATAAAATGTAAAAAAATATATTTTTATTATATTAAAGATATATATTTTTTTTTTGTGGGTGATTCTGGTGGCACTTTCCATACAGATTTTAAACTTCACAAACTTTCACTTCCCTCAGACTCTAAAATATTTGGGGATAAAAGGCTAGACAGTTGGGAGACACACAAAAGGTGAAACAAAGTGTCAACATTTTTCTATTACAATAGGTTTGTGTCAGTTTAAACTTTTGGGATCAATTTAAGTCTACATACCTGGCTTCGGTCACTTGCTCAGGCTGCTCGGTGTCACATGGTTTTTATTGATAATTTGAACCTTTTTCGGAACCATCCGTACTTTTTTTTAGAAATGATGGCATTCACCCAAGCATACTGGTGCATTTTAACAGGTAATTTTTTTTTTTTGTTGCAGTTGGTAACATTCACAGAGTATGACTATCCAGAAACACGTCTAAGCAGTCCACTGGTCACATTCCGCTCTCCTGCGCCACAACCTAGATTTTCGCTCACTGGCCCCCTCTTGTGGCCTGCCAAACCCATATCCACACATACTGATCATGACTGGAAACAATAGACTGTATAAAAATAGCTGGAAACCAATTGCTGACTGTCTAAGGCAGTGGTTCCCAAACTCGGTCCTCAGGGACCACTGTGTATGCTGGTTTTCGTTCCAACCACAATTGCAATCCTGGAATTTAACAAGATGTCAATTGTTCTTAATTAGGTGTTTGTCATATTTAGAGGGATTATTTACCCTCTTAAGCCACATTATGTTAGCAATAGATATGCATGTCATGAATAATAAAACTACAATATTCTCATTGTGCTATATTGCAAATAATTACAAAAAGGGGCAAAAAAAATAAAAAATTTAACTGACCAAATTTATTTTATTTTATGAAATAAAATTAAAGACTGAGGTGAATCAATAGGCTCCTAATTGGTGAAATTGTGGATATATGGCCACTAAAACTAACCATTTGATAAATAATGAAAAAAAGACAGAAAATGATAACAAGCCAAACTTGCAGTGTTAATACATTTAAGAAAAACTTGATGAGGGAACTTAAAAACTCACGTTTTCAACTACCTAATTAGGAGCCAATTGATTCACCCCCAGTCTTTAATTTGATCAGTTTAAATTTTTTTTTACCTATTTGCAAAACAGCCCAATAAGCACAGTCGGAACATGGGAATTTTTATTCTTCATGGCATGCGTAGCTATTTCTGACATGATGTGGCTTAAGAGGGTAAATAATCCCTCTAAACATGAAAAGCACCTAATTAAGAAAAATTAACAGCTTGTTAGGATTTTGGGATTGCAATTGTGGTTGGAACGAAAACCAGCATACACAGTGGTCCCCGAGGACCGAGTTTTGGGAACCACTGACCTAGGATAGCTTTTGCACGCATAACCTACAAAGCACGGTCTATAAGTGTTCCGTCCCGGGTTTTCCTTTTGTCTCATAGTCCACCCCGTGTTTTCCCTCTCACCCTCCAACTCACCCTCCCCGCACATGTATTGTGTTTTCCTCTCATGTCTTCATTAGCTTTCCCCCACCTGTTGCTCGTTTTGTCCTCGTCATGTTGTGGATATAGTCTGCCCCGCCACTTTGTTCGGGGCCGGACCGTCTTGTGTTGCTTGTGAGCTTGTGTTCTCGCGTTCTCGCCATGTTCCGTCTCCTCGCCATGTTCCGTCTCCTCGCCATGTTCCGTCTCCTCGCCATGTTCCGTCTCCTCGCCATGTTCCGTCTCCTCGCCATGTTCCGTCTCCTCGCCATGTTCCGTCTCCTCGCCATGTTCCGTCTCCTCGCCATGTTCCGTCTCCTCGCCATGTTCCGTCTCCTCGCCATGTTCCGTCTCCTCGCCATGTTCCGTCTCCTCGCCATGTTCCGTCTCCTCGCCATGTTCCGTCTCCTCGCCATGTTCCGTCTCCTCGCCATGTTCCGTCTCCTCGCCATGTTCCGTCTCCTCGCCATGTTCCGTCTCCTCGGCCATGTTCCGTCTCCTCGCCATGTTCCGTCTCCTCGCCATGTTCCGTCTCCTCGCCATGTTCCGTCTCCTCGCCATGTTCCGTCTCCTCGCCATGTTCCGTCTCCTCGCCATGTTCCGTCTCCTCGCCATGTTCCGTCTCCTGGCCATGTTCCGTCTCCTGGCCATGTTCCGTCTCCTGGCCATGTTCCGTCTCCTGGCCATGTTCCGTCTCCTGGCCATGTTCCGTCTCCTGGCCATGTTCCGTCTCCTACTTTGATTGTGATTACTTTGTTTCATGGTGTAATGCTAATTTTAGAACTCAGTACTTCCAAAACTAAAATGCTAATTATTGATTTTAGAAAAAGTGAGTTGGTGACACCAGTAGTAATCAACACATCCATCATTGACTCTGTGGAATCTTGTAAGTATTTGGGTGCTGTTATAGATGACAAATTACAATGGAAGGAGAATACCATAATTGTTCTTAAGAAAGCTCAAAAGAGGCTATTTTACTTAAGAAAACTGAGATCCTTTCAAGTGTATATTGCAGACCTTTTATCCCCATACACACCAGCGTGCAGCCTGAGATCCTTGGGAAAGAAACTTCTGGTCACCTCGAAATCTAAGGTAAAATCAAAGGCCAGCTGCCATACCACCATGCAATTTGCACCTGCTGAATGGCTGAAGCTTGGCAGGTGTGGGCTTGATTAGTACTTGGATGGGAGACC
The DNA here is from genome assembly GCA_029718625.1 of Synaphobranchus kaupii. NCBI lineage: Eukaryota > Metazoa > Chordata > Actinopteri > Anguilliformes > Synaphobranchidae > Synaphobranchus > Synaphobranchus kaupii. Next base: position 16,728,937 of record CM056381.1, on the reverse strand, counting down.
TCTGGGGAAAACTAAGCTGCTGCTGGAAGTGGTGTTGGTGGGGCAGTAGGGGGGCAGTCTTCCCTCTGGTCAAATAAACCCCAATGCCCCAGTGCAGTGATGGGGACACTGCTGTAGGAGATGCCGTCTTTCGGATGAGACGTTAAACCGAGGTCCTGACTCACTGTGGGTCATTAAAGATCCCATGACACTTATCGTACAGAGTAGGGGTTTCCCCGGTGTCCTGGCTAAACTCCCAAACCTGGCTCTTTCAATCTGCCACCTAATCATCCCCCAGTTTAATTGGCTAAAAAATGATTCTCTCCCTCTCCACCTCAGCTGATGTGTGGTGAGCATTCTGGCGCAAAATGGCTGCCGTGCATCACCCAGGTGGGTGCTACACATTGGGCGAGTTTCCCCCTTCATCATTGTAAAGCGCTTTGAGTATTGAGAAAGGTGCTATATAAATGTCAGGGTCAATGGTTGGCTTTGGTCTAGACAGTTTAGAGGTTATTTTTGAACAGTGCATTCTATGGAAGTTTGAGAGAAATTAGAGGATTATAGTCATCCCCTATATGGAATTCTTAGCAAGCAGCACAGTTTAATGGTGTCGAGGAAAATTGTCATCCTCCCTTTTCTGGTGAGTTTTTATATGAGGCTGTGATGATGTGAATAAACACTCAAGACAACGGAGTAGTAAAAACTTAAACCTTTAGTATAAAAGCAGAGGCCTCTGGTGAGTCCTTAGTCACAAGCAAGTTCAGTCACTTAGCCAGCGAACAAAGAGTCCACTGGACATAAGGAAATACACAGCTTACATACTATTCCTTGGAGGAATTGGGGGCAGTCCCCAACCCTCTCCACCCATACATTTCTAAATCATTCTATCCTAATCAAGCAAATACTTTATTACTCCTCCTCTGCATTAAATCTTATCCTATAACAGTAAAGCATGATTAACATAGTCTCCTCCTTAGCAGTAATTAACATAGTCATATGACTTTCAAGCATTGATAGATTTTTGTCCCTAATAAGGGCCTTCGTTCTGTCTCTAGTTTTACCAGTAAATTATCTCATTCTAATTAACATAGTCTTACCAGTAAACGGCCTCATTTTATATCTGGATAAACAGGATGAGGCCCACTTTTGTGGTTGGCCGGTTTGCAGTAAGCACACACATTTCAGTTACATTTCTCTCATCTTTGCTCTGCACTTACTGATCCCATACAAACAGAATACAGCCATCCTACACATTTTCTAAGCACAGATCATATGTTTATTAATGTTTATGGCACAGTTAGTGTTAATAAGAAAGGAATAATTAATGCTGCATATAGTTTAATTATTTGAACTTCCACACTGGGAAATAGATTTATTGTAACAAAGGCCATTAGATGCTTTAATCAGTACACACAGCTAAGCTGACTGCAGGAGCAGTTATGCCTCCTGTCATCTACAAACATTTTCAAATGATTCTGCCATTGTAGGATATACAGGGGGTGGTCAAAATATCAGAAACACCAGTTTTCCAGAAAACATAAAACACCTGCCACATGTTTGCTATGTAAAACCTCACCCTCTGTCGACTATGTCAACTCATCGCTCTAATTCAATTTAACTTTTGACAAGGCTGAAGTAAAGTTATAACTAATCTAATATCACACCATGTTATTCTGAGTTTAAATGAGAGCATTAATCTAATATCACATTGTGTTATTCAGAGTTTAAATGAGAGCGTTGAGAGTTGTTACACCTTAAATGCAATAAGCAACACCGTTCGGAGTTTCCGTTCCTCTACGTCAATGTTACGCAACTTCAAGATCAACACTCAGGCCCCAAGGGGCCTGGCCGTTGATGTGGGGCTTCACGGTTGATGTCTGCAGGAAGACTCTATTGGTTTTTCATGTTTAGTGGGATTATTTCCCTTCTGAAGCCACATTCTGTTAGCAGTAGCTATGCATGTCATGAAGAATAAAAGTCCAATATTCACATTGTGCTATATTGCAAACAATTACAAAAAGAGAGGTAGAAATGTTTTAACTGATCAAATTAAGCAAATTAAAGACTGATGTGAATCAATAGGCTCCTAATTGGTGAAATTGTGGACACATGGCAACTAAAACTAGCTACTTGGTAAATAATTAACAATTCAAAAGACAAAGCAAATGATAATGAGCCAAATTGTGTTAATAAGTTTAAGGAAAAAATGAAGGAATTTAAAACACAAGTGTTCAAATACTGAATTAGGAACCTATTGATTCACCTCAGTCTTTAAATTGATCAGTTAAAAAAATTGTTACCTTGTATTATTGTTTGCAAGATAGCACTGTAAGCACAATGTGAACATGGGATAGTCTTCATGGTATGCATAACTATTTCTGACATAATTAGTCTTAAGAGGGTAAATAATCCCTCTAAACATGAAAAACACCTAATTAAGAAAAATGAACAGCTTGTTAAAATTTTGGGATTGCAATTGTGGTTGGAATAAAAACCAGCATACACAGGAGGGGCCCCAGAACTGAGTTTAACATGTTATTAACTTATCTTATCCACTAATGTACCGATTAGCCTACCATGGCTTTAGCTTTATATCAAAGCATCTCAAATCTCGCCTAGTGCTTTGAAGAAAAAAAACTTCTCCAAAATGTTCAGGAATAAAATATTTTATTATATATATATATATATATATATATAAATATTTAATAATATTTTATTTTAGAAAATGCCCTGTGTGAGGTTGAGGGCCTAGGTCCAATAGTCATGGTTCGCTACTGTTGGATGGCATATTATTAGTGTCCCCCTCATTATCACCACAAAGAAAATTTACTGTTTGTCGTCGTCCCCCCCCCCCCCCCCCCCCCGAATTCAAATGAATTCTACGCCCCCAGCAACGCGCTTTGTCATTATAGCTGATTGCTGGACGGACGGATCTTTGTATAGCCTACTACTGAGCATCGTTCAGAAGCGCTTAGTGGGCTATGACACTTCATACTAGCGAATGCATTCGGTAGTTTCTTGTCACTAGGCTACCACCTGCATGTCCAGTTTCCATAATTTCGCTAAATGATGCTCACTAACGTGACATCATCGATGCACCACTTCTTGTTAAAGAACGGCGGGCTGTGGGTATAGCGGGATATATTGAATCCTCGTTGAATACAGCTGCAGCAAGAAATAACAGAACCATGGAACGCGTTTTCTTACAAGCAAGGCTGGAGTGGTTTTCGGAATAGATGTCCAGCCTGTTTGTACCACGAGACATCGACTGCAACAAACAGCGGCAAAATGTGTTTTATCTATTTTAACTGATGCAAGTCCTAATCGAGGACGAGGAGTAAGTATAATGCTGTTACCACAAAACGGAATGAATGAACTAAAATGCATTAGCTGCTTCAGCTAATTACAAATAGCCTACATATCGAGGGAAACATATGTGTACACCCCATTTAGTTATGTCCACATGAATGTCTTTAAATCCTTCATGGGCTATATTTATTAATTGAATGCGCCTGCATTGGCTTTGACTATGTAGCACTGCTAAAGCAAAAAAAAAAAAAAAAAAGGTTTCACTTAGTGCTGTCTTCCTCAGCATGCAATATATTTGGTCCATTCATAGGCTACTGATTTAAATGTGATTTGAATCCTGTAATATGTTATTTATTTGTACATGATAATACCCTTTACAAAGAATCCAGTTTGATCGTGATTTAAGGATACTCATTTTAGCTATACCGTTATAGGCTTTTGTAATGAAAATTACATTACAACACCACAAAAATGACCTTCGTTCACCGTTGTAAATAGAAATACGGCTGTTCTCCCATTGCTTCTTTACTGGCAAACATTTGATATCATTCTTTGAAGCCAAATATTTTCAGGATGTGAACTCTTCAATGAACGCTTAAAGAAACGTAGCTGGAGAAAGAAAAAACTGGAGATATTAAATGAGTCTGCAAGCACTGTCGCTGCTTGTTTTGAAACATAACAGTTAAAACTTTGTGCTTTAAAAACTGGATGTGGTATGGGCCATGGCTTAAAAATCAATCACGTGAAATTACCTTTTCATCCCATTCATCAAATATCCAGTAGGGACATATAGTGCATATAGACATAGACGATAGTAATTCAAATTATTGGGTCTCCAACAGGAGTTTGCATGTTCTCCCCGTGTCCACGTGGGTTTCCTCCGGGTACTCCGGTTTCCTCCCACAGTCCAAAGACATGCAGGTTAGGCTAATTGGAGACTCTAAATTGCCCATAGGTATGAGTGTGTGAGTGAATGGTGTGTGTGCCCTGTGATGGATTGGCGGCCTGTCCAGGGTGTATTCCTGCCTCTCGCCCGATGCATGCTGGGATAGGCTCCAGCACTCCCCATGACCCTGACCAGGAATAAGTGGGTTAATGGATAATGGATGGATGGATGGGTCTCCAACAGGGCCGGAGTGGGACTCATTTTCAGCCCGGGAGTTTCATGTCTCAGAGCAGCTATGTATAGTGGTGATATTAGAACTAATTGTCTGGACTTTTTAGATTTTGCACACACTGTGGTACAGCTCTACCTGTGCTGTCCACAGTAGGGATCCTTATGGGCTCATGGCTTGGTCCTGGCACTGCCTCATCAATGACTTGGCCTAACAGCAGACTCTGCTCTGTCACTTAAAACATAATAATAATTAAGAATAATACCTTTCATTGCCTAATACTAATGTACAACTTCAATGAGTAGGCTAATGCTGTGCAATGTAACATCAAGTTAAACTAACTTAATTTGGCTGTTAACTTTTGCTAGATAGCTTACGTTACCTCACGGTTGAAGGGTGACATTAGACGTCAAGTAAATAAAAAGTTAATAACGTTAGCTAACAAAACCAACAAGAAGCGACAGCAAGATACAGCAAGTAGGCTAGCTAACGTTAGCTAAGTTTGCTACATCTAAAACTGTGTTAATAATTTACAGCAGTGTAGTATAGTGGTTAAGGAACTGGTCTTGTAACTGAAAGGTTGCAGGTTCGATTCCCAGGTAGGACACTGCCGTTGTACCCTTGAGCAAGGTACTTAACCTGACTTGCTTCAGTAGATATCCAACTGTATGAATGGATAAATGTAATATTGTGTAAGTCGCTCTGGATAAGAGCGTCTGCTAAATGCCTGTAATGTACTTATTATTATAATACCTTTCATGGCCTAATAATAATAAACAAGTATAATAATTTCCAACACAATTCCACCCCCCTCCATCCCAAGGAAGAGAGAGAACTTTTGCCCGCCCAATAATCCGGGAGCGCATGTCCTTTCCGTCATTTCAATGTCTTTGAGTCTTTTCTTTTTGTTTTGGTGATATTTCTTTTGAATGTGATGTTTCTAACTGTGGTGTCATGAATGTTGTAAGTCTATTTTAAATGTAAAATTAAAAAGGGACGGAAAATAAACCCCCCCCCCGATAAAGAATGTTTTTAAGAATGTGAAATGATGTATGATGAACTGAAAATGAAAATTAAAATGTTGTTTTATTGGAATGAATTTTAAAAACCAATAAAAGACAATTAACTCCCCCCTCGCTTAAAAAAATAAATCCTGGCTGCTCAGAGACTATATAGCAAAATGCCTTTCACAATTAGATGATCCCATAACCATTTTGCATTTATGAAAGCAGTTATTCTTAAATACGCCAGTCATGCTTTAAAATTCCTTGACAATAAACTTTACTTGTGGTTTGCATGCAATGATATTGTGCTTTACACGCCTATGACATCTTAACACTATACGCTACCTTTCTCATCAGCTGCGTTTGCGTTTTTGTTCGAAATATGACGGTGAATTTGCCACATTTGGCCGCTTTTTCTTCCATTGCCTTTCTTTTTTTTACCCTGGCCTTGTCTGCTCCTCCTTTTCTTATTTTATTCTCCATTTTAGCATCTTCGTCGAGACTCAACTGGCTGCAGGCTCGGAGAAGGCAGTTCTGGACGAAGCAGTTCTAGACGAAGCAGTTCTGGACGACGCATGCGCACTTTAGACAAAGCCGTTCTGGACGACGCAGTTTTAACTCGAACATGGCATCGAGAAAGACTGTAAATTATGGAGTAATGTTACAACAATTATGAACACCATTATTATGTAATGAGTGTAATGTTGTAATATAGCAAGCTAGTAAATGTTTTTAAAACTATAAAATGCCTAAATTGTAATATATCACAATGGCGTATTGCTTAGTGTGCGCTCGTAACGTTATATTTGTAGGATGATGGACTAATTCATACTTTAATTGAGGATTAATGTTCCCAACACAGCCATTCATAACTAAGCACCCGACTACAGTGAGCAGTGTTAATTTAGCTAAAGTTCCGATGATGATGGACTAATTGTATTGCCGATTAATGTTAGCAACACAGCCATTCAGTCTTATCATAAAGGGTGCGTGCACCCGACTACAGTGAGTAGTGTTAATTTAGCTAAAGTTCGCTCGTTAGTTAGCTAACGTTAACACCTGCGCTCTTAATGGATACATATTACTCAAGCCATGTCCAACTTACTCTCATTCACAGACCCAAAACCCCTCCAAGTAAAAATAAATAATGAGTCACAAATCATAATAATGAACATTTATTAGAACAAAATAGTAAACAGTCACTCACTCCTTCCATCTCACTCATTCCTTACATCTCTCACTCACTCATTCTCTCCCTCCCTCCCTTACTCACTCATTCCCTCCCTCCCTCACTCCTTCCATCACTCACTCTCCCAGCCCTCCCGGATGACTGTCTTCGGAATAAAAGGCCAATTTGTCTTGCCTCGTCGGCGGACTGCAAAACGGGCAATGAAAAAGGCTGCAGCAGCTTTTGCAGACTGTAGCATGATGGATCTAAAACAAGTAATAAATAAAATAAAAACATAATTAGTGATAGTAAACATTAATGTGACATGTTCAGTACTATCATATGCCTTGTCAGGTAAATAGGACAAAAAGAACATTTCAGTGGACCTTTGCTACTGCAACCTATCATATAATCCCGCAAAGACTAGGAATAAGATATAAAACGGCCTTTACGTTCAAAATTGAAGTACCGCTAGCCCACGGACTGGCCAGGGAGAAGAGAGAGGACGCTGTGCCATCTTGGCTTTTGTTAGATCTCCCAGCCTCGCAGGTGGCATTCATCTAACAATTAAGCACCAAGGCTGCACTACGCTGACGTCGCTGGCATTCATTATATACAGTAGGCATACCTTGCAAGCTAACCCAAGCTAGTCCATCATCACCGCTAAAAATATAACTTTACGAGCGCACACTAAGCAATACGCCATTGTGATATATTACAATTTAGGCATTCTATAGTTTTTAAAACATTTACTAGCTTGCTATAATACAACATTACACTCCATAATAATGATGTTCATAATTGTTACTCCATAATTTACAGTCTTTCTCGATGCCATGTTCGAGTTAAAACTGCGTCGTCCAGAACTGCTTTGTCTAAAGTGCGCATGCGTCGTCCAGAAATGCTTCGTCCAGAACTGCCTTCTCCGAGCCTGAACTCGGGGAAGGGGGGGGGGGGGGGGGGGGGGGAACTATGTTAATTAGGCTACATCAGGTGATTAATCATAATCTAAAACAAACTTGGGTTCAACCAATTATGGAATTTGGGAGAGGCCACTCTCATCCCCCCTATCCGCATCCAAGTTTCTGGTGTGGGCCGTGGTTGCTTTTCCTGCGTGTGTGAGGAGGACTGAGAGCTCATGCGGCCCACACTGCAGCCAGTATAGATCTACAATTATTGTGTTTACCGATCCTCGCCTCCAGCCCAAAAAACCAGCGGCCCACCGGGATTCTTCCCGATTAGCCACTCCGGCATTGGTCTCCAATGAACTTTGAAATTAATCTATTTTAATCGGTGATTTTCTTTAATTTAAGGTAAACCTAATTTTTTCCCCAAAGTTTTTTGTTAAAAAGTGTGAAATGACTGTGCTTAGGCCTCGTAACAGTTCGGACGCATGCTTATTTATGTATTCATGTGTTTATTCTACATGGGTCTCTCATTCCATGTAACACTTGAGATTTAAGAGTTGGAATTGTGTGCTATTTTGGAGACATATGATACAGCCCTCCTCTTAGATACAGAGTGGAATTACAAGAAGCTGCTTACCTTGTCCTTGTTCGATATTTCACCTTGACGCCTTTTTGACCATGTTTTACGTGAAATGGTGTTTTATGTGAGTGTAAGTCTGTGTTTTTGTTTATGTGGTTGGGAGATCACTTCCTGAATGTAGACCAGTGGCCACTCATGAAATGGGGTCCTTGATGGTCCCTGATGCAAAAAGTGTTTATGATTCTGACATTTCATCGCTCCTACATTATTATATGAAATTAACATTTTAGCATTTGCATATAATAATAATAATAATAATGTGTAAGGAAGTATATTTTTGTACATTTTAATTGACACAATAATTTATTAATGTGTTACAAGTACATTTGTCTCCCATGTTCTTGGAATCCCTATTTTAAGTTATTTTTTGAAGTTTGCTGTGGATGTGGAGACAATTTTTTGAAAGAGATAACTGGCACGCTTGAATTTATATAATCAGCTCTGAACAGCCATTGCGTTAAGATCTTTATTTAAATTATAGAAAGGTTCATGATGAACTTGCCAAGGGCAAGATGTATTGCTTTGGACAGTTGGACAGGCACAATTTTGTAAAGGAACGGAAGCTGACTGATAACACTGTGCACAAACGAATATAATTAACGTGAAAAATATTTCTACTAGGATAAAGTTAGACCACTCAGTATTTTGACCTTAATTTTTGAGGATGAATACTTAGAAGTGTTGAAGAAAAACTTTAAGGGAAATTTTAACGTGCCATTACAAGCTAATGACAAATAGCAATGTCGCTAGTTTGAATTCCCAAGAACATATCGCTGTCGACATTTTTCGTGGAGCCTGAAACCTGGGATTTCTGTATTAAACTTTTTACACTGAAGTTGCAATGTAACGGTGTCCAGGAATTTATTTTATGTGATACAAGTCACAGACAGAGTGAATATTATTTAAAATTGAATGCATGGGTAATCATTCAACAGTTTGATTGTAAGAAATCCTTTGCATTTGTTTTCAATGTGGTTACGGCTTGAGCATATTGTACCGTTTATGTTAAAGCCATTGTTATAACATGTATTGTGACATGGAATTGGGTTACAGTGTTGAGAGATTTTATTTGAACATGTTATTCAAATTCAGCATTGCCTGTTAGCCCTACAATACATTCTGGGGTCGATTTACTAAGATCCCAAATAAGGGGTGTTATTTTGCGTGCGCAGCCAAAGTATTTGCTTGTGTGATCATTTCACACTTTGCGGGTGATCAACTAAGAGTCATTATGTAAATTAGGAATTGAATAGTTTGGAATTGTTACACTGTAAGAAATATCTCGGAAGTACACGGTGAAAAGACTAGCAGCAATGTTGCCAATGAAAAACCATTTATTGAATGGGAAGAAATATCTTTTAAAATAGCTTTTAAAACCTGCTTTCCATTTGTACTGAAATGCAGCCGAAAATACCTTTCCCAAAATATCTTTCAGGCTTAGTTAATCACATTGCACGGGCTAAAGCAATCTATTTGCATGACCTCCTTTCACTATTTCACAAAATAACGTGGGGACGCCCAATTTTGCATATTCATTCAGGCTAACCCGCAAAAACGAAAAATCCATGTATCTTTCCATTTTAACACACGCAGTCGTGTTTGCGCATCGTTAGTTGATCACCTCGGACGATTTTTTTGCAGATGGTAACAGTTTGACACCTGATTTCGTACACAGAAACCTTTAGTAAATCGACCCCTCAGTGTGAATCTTGTGTCTAAATCAGATTTTTCACTTAAGTATTCTATTTGGTTCAGACTTGTAATGTTACAAGGTGGACTACAGATCAAATATGTATTTCATTGTTGTATAATAGCTGAAGAGTAAAAGGTGACCACTTTTACCACAGACTTTCTTGTTCTGTACATTGTTGGTTCTTTACTCAAGCCTTGCAATTCATAGAAATAACATCAGAAACCCAAAATGTGTTTGCACAACTATGTTTTAAGTCGAGACTGCACTTCCCGCAGGTTTCTTTGAAAAAATATTGTCATGCTGATTTTATGAACCATGGTTGTCAGACCTGAAATTCACACAATGCAATTAACTTCTCTGTATGAGTGTACATACAGTCTAAGCACAAACACATCCTCCAAAAAAAAGAGCTTGCCATTTGAATGTTCATTTACATTTAACGCTTTGACTTTATGCATATTGTCTTGCTCGTTGTCATTAGCTGGGTTTGTTCATTTTTCATGTAACAAATATACCTAAACAAATATAAATATATAACTGTGTGTCATCATTTCATGATGTTTTAATGAGACCTGATTGAAGACCCATTAGAACTGATTATGCATAGGTAAAACCTTCGTGCTGATCTACCTGACGGTTGAGATGGGTGATTATGGAAAAAAGCCAGTTCCACATGAAAACCTAAACAATAACTAACACTGGCAAAGGTAGCATTTAGTAAGGAAAAATTACCCACTCTGTTTAGATCTCATAAATGTAATTGTAGAACAACTACAATAGTAGTTTTGACATTTAACAGTAATGTACTGTAGGGTCTCACTTTTCAGAAACAGTCATACAGGACTCTTGCGTAGGAAAGGAAAAAGTATTCACAATACAGAAAGATATATGATACAATACAGATACAGAAATTATAATTTTCAAGATGATCATCTATAACCTCCCTAACACTGGAATATATATATATATATATACAGTGAGCACCATAATTCATTGGACAGTGATACATTTTTTGTTATTTTGGTTCTGTACTCCAGCACTTTGAGTTTGAAAGGATACAGAGTGATGGCTTGAGGCTCGTTTGATACCTCAGACCCTTGATGACTTACAGCCATTTCGCCAACCATGTATTCAATTCAATTCAATTCAATTCAATTTTATTTATATAGCGCTTTTCACAGATGACTGTCACAAAGACGCTTTACAGAACAGAAAGGGGAGGAAAGGGGAAATGGGAAATGCCAGCTCTAAGCCAGCTCTAAGCCCCCAGATAGCAGAGGTAAAAACTCTAGTAGGAGAGAAAAACCCTCATACTGTGGCGAGAAAAAACTCCCCGATGGGAAGAAATCTCGAGAGGAACCCGGCTATTGGGGGGGATGCCCATCCTCCACTGGCCTATGGGTTGATTATGTCATAGGGAGGTATTCGATACAGATGACTCCATCATGTAGAGATCAGCAGTGGCAGGTGGGGGGCGCCTAGCTGGTCTTGGGCTGGAGCTCCGGGCCAGGAGGGGGGGCGGGGGAAAGATGCGGGAAACTCTGGAAACTTGGGCTAGAGCTCCGGGCAGGTGCCCAGAGCAGGGAAGAGGAAGAAAAAGAAAAAAACATTGTTAGGGGGTTCAGATGGTAGCAGAACAAGCGCAGCAGGAGAGACAGAGGTGTCTGCTGCGATAAGGAAACCCCGGCAGAATAAGGCTATGGCAGCATAGCTAAGGGCTAAACAGAGGCAGGGGCCAATACAGCCATGAGGGCAGGCTTGAGACAGTCACCACTAGACCATGACCGGTCGAGCTTAACACAACACTACCAATAATGATCCAGTGACAGCACAGACCGCTCAGTCCACCAGCGACTCTATAGCTAATGCCAGCCACCCACTCCTGCCCCTCAACTATAGGACAGACTAAAAAGATGAGTTTTAAGCCTAGCTTTAAATAGACTGACAGTGTCTGCACCCCGAACATGAGCAGGCAATTTGTTCCATAGGAGAGGAGCACGATAGGAAAAGGCTCTACCACCTATTGTACTTTTAGCTATTTTAGGAATAACAAGGAGGCCTGCGCCCTGCGAACGGAGCGTTCGTGAGGGATTATAAGGGAAAAGTAAATCCCTTAAATATAAGGGGGCAAGCCCATGTAAGGCTTTAAAGGTAAGTAATAGAATCTTATAGTCTATTCGAAATTTGATTGGCAACCAGTGAAGTGAAGCTAACACTGGGCTGATATGTTCAAATCTTCTAGTTCTCGTGAGAATACGAGCAGCTGTATTTTGAATTAGTTGAAGCCCTTTCAGAGAGGACTGTGCACATCCAGACAAAAGAGCATTACAGTAATCTAATCTAGAAGTAACAAAAGCATGGACTAGCTTTTCAGCATCATGTAGGGACAGTATTTTTCGTATTTTTGAGATATTCCTCAAGTGATAGAAAGCAACCCTAGAGATGTCTTTAATGTGAGTATCAAATACTAGATCTGGATCAAACGTAACACCAAGATCTTTAATGACAGCACTTGAGGTGATTGAAATTCCATCAATGTTAGGCATATAGCCAGATAGTTTGCATCTCAGGGACTTGGGCCCCACCACCATTACCTCTGTTTTATCAGAGTTTAGTAAGAGAAAGTTATGGGTCATCCATTCCTTTATATCTATAAGACAAGCTTCCATTTTTGACAGCAGGACAATTTCATCAGGCTTGACTGATAGATACAGTTGGGTGTCGTCTGCATAGCAGTGGAAGTTAATGCCATGTTTACGAATGATTTGTCCCAGGGGAAGCATGTATAGAGAGAAGAGCAAAGGCCCAAGGACAGATCCTTGTGGTACTCCATATCTAACCCTAGATTTATAGGAGGAGTCATTGTTAAGATGCACAAATTGATATCGGTCAGATAAGTATGATCTAAACCAGGAAAGGGCCAGTCCACGGAGGCCAACAATATTTTCGAGCCTATCCAGAAGGATGAGGTGATCAACTGTGTCAAATGCTGCACTTAAATCCAGAAGCATGAGTACAGAGATATAGCCACTATCAGAAGCAAGGAGTAGGTCATTGAATACTTTGACTAGGGCTGTTTCAGTGCTATGAGAGGGTCGAAAACCAGATTGAAAAACTTCCAATATTTGATTAGGGTGCAAAAATGACCAGAGTTGTTTTGAAATGGCCTTTTCTATTATTTTAGAGAGGAACGGAAGGTTTGAGATAGGCCTATAGTTAGACAAGTCGTTTATATCCAAGTTTGGCTTTTTAAGAAGGGGTTTGATGACTGCAAGTTTGAGAGTCGGTGGTATATGTCCAGAGGCTAAAGAAGCATTAACAATATGCAACAGTGGTGTTCCAATTACTGGCAGTAGCTCTTTCAGTAACTTCGTTGGAATAGGGTCTAGAAGACAGGTAGAAGATTTTGAAGAATTTACTATAGTATTAAATTCAGTGAGATCTATTGGAGCAAAGGAGCTCAGATAGGCCACCCGTCCATCTGACGATTCTGCACCCAGGTGTTGAGTGGACGGAGGGGCAGACCCTGTATGAGGGGTGGTAGAAGAACTTTGAATCTTGTCCCTGATTTTTATTATTTTGTCATCAAAGAAATTCATAAAGTCATTACTATTAAATGGGATTGAAACACAGGGATCAGCATGATTCTTAGTCAGTCGGGCAACAGTGTTAAACAGGTGCCTAGGATTGTTTCTATTTTCATCTATTAAAATAGAGAAATATAAGGAACGCGCTGTGATAAGGGCATGTTTATAATGGAGAAGGCTGTCTTTCCAGGCATGGAAGAAAACATGCAATTTAGAGGAACGCCATTTGCGCTCAAGTTGGCGTGAAGCTTGTTTGAGAGCACGAGTATGGTCATTGTACCAGGGAGCTAATTTCTTATTGCAGACTTTCCTCTTTTTAAGAGGTGCGATAGTATCCAGGGTTCTACTAAGTACGTTATTAATGTTGTCAGTCAGCTGATCAATTGAGTTTATGTCTGCATTTGTATACGCATTTTGGCTGGAGCCTAGAAAATCCCCACAGTGCACAAATGAGCCTGGGAGCTCATTAATAAAATCATTTGCAGATCTGGAGGAGAGCTTACGACTAAAGTAGAATGTAGTATCTGATGGCACATGACAGACTTGTGAAAGGTGAAAGGTAATTAAGTAATGGTCTGATAACACAGGATTTTTAGGCATGACTGTTACGTTTGCTATTTCTGTATTATACGTTAAGACCAGATCAAGAGTATGGTCATGAGAATGGGTGGACTGATGTATATGTTGATATGTTGATATATTGTATATGTTGATATATTCCATACTGTTCCAGCATAATTTACACCTAAATCTAGTCCCACCATCCAATTCCCATAAAGATCCATTGAAATGCAGAGAAGTTCTAGTTACGCTTGTAGGAGTACCAGAAAATAAGATATCAAGAGTCTTTTGATGTTGTTGGGTCACAGACATCAGGAAGTCATAGCATGCAAAGGATATGCGACCAAATATTAAAAATGATTACTTTATTCTACATTATGTTAAACTGTCCAATATTTTTTGATGCCCAAAAATGGGGGGGACTATGTCAGAATCAGAACTGGTTTTATTGGCCAAGTATATTTGCACATACAAGGAATTTTTCTTGGTATTATTGCTCACATAAACACATCTAAGATAAAAGTAAGCATAATACAATAAATATAAATATAATTTAAAAAGTAGGAATAAAATATAAGTATAAACTATATCAACAAGTGTATATGTATATATGAGTTTGGAGTAGTGCAAAGAATGTAAAATCAACAAATGTATATGTATATATGAATCCGGAGTAGTGCGTGAAATAAATACAATGTCTCTGTGAATGTAACAGTTCAGCTGTTCATGAGAGCCACAGCACGTGGGAAAAAAGCTGTTTTTGTGTCTTGTTGTCTCGGTTAAAATTGACCGAACAATTGTTTACAGACAGATTATTTCACATTTAATTCACTATATCACAATTCCAGTGGGTCAGAAGTTTACATACACAAAGTTGACTGTGCCTTTAAATTTTTAATATTTGGTCTTATATCCTTTGTATGCCATGACTTCCTGATGTCTGTGACCCAACAACATCAAAAGACTCTTGATATCTTATTTTGTGGTACTCTTACAAGCCATACTATAATGTCTCTGCATTTGAATGGATCTCTATGGGAATTGGGGGGTGGGACTAGATTTAGCTGTAGATTACACTGGAACAGTATGGAAACACATAGTTGGCTAGATGACTCTAAGTCATCAAGGGTCTGACGTATCAAACAAGCCTTAAATCATCACTCTGATGCCAGAAATACAGTAGATATGGATGGATAACTTGAAGGGCTTCTTCTCCTGACTTATTTTTCCATAGAGTTCAATAGGAAAATGTGTCAGGAGAAACAACCCTTTAAGTGATCCATCCATATCTACTGCATATCTGGCAGCAGAGTGATGGTTTGAAGCTTGTTTACCTTGATACCTCAGACCCTTGATGACTTACAGTCATTTTACCAATCATGTATTCCATACTGTTCCAGCATAATTTACGGCTATATCAAGTCCCACCCCTCAATTCCCATAGAGATCCATTCAAATGCAGAGACGTAATAATATTGCTTGTAAGAGTACCAGAAAATAAGATATCAAGAGTCTTTTGATGTTGTTGGGTCACAGACATCAGGCATGCAAAGGATATGCAACAGAATATTGAAAATTTAAAGGCACAGTCAACTTAGTGTATGTAAACTTCTGACCCACTGGAATTGTGATATAGTGAATTAAAAATGAAATAATCTTTCTGGAAACAATTGTTGGAAAAATTACTTACTAAAGTAGATGTCGTAACTGACTTGGTAACTGTGTAAGTAAGCTGTTTTTTGAAGTTGTGTAGGCCCAAAGAAAGCCAAAAATGCAGAAGCCTCATATAAATAATAAAATAAATACAGTCTGTTTAGTGAAATGTCGGGGGGGGCGAGAGGCCTTGGAGGAGTCCTCTATGCTATCAACTTGGGAGACATCTAGAATCCCCCATCAAAACAGGAATGTCTCCCTCGATTGTTCTTGGTCAAGTTCACACTCTAAGAGTTGTACTCATAGCAATGGATAAGATAGATCATGCTGACCGAACAAGTGGGAAAATAAGAAAAAATAAGAGAAATTAAGGGAAACTACATGGTCTGATTAACACAAACTATTTGGTGTTAAGTCACAAGCTATTTTATTTGGTAGATAAAGACTGCCCCCAAGCGCATAGGGTAGGAACTGGTCATATAACCTGTTTATTTTTCGCCTAATTTGTTATTGGATAAAATAAGATATGACGAAAGGGTGTCACCGCACATTATTGGTCTATTAGTTAGTTAGAGGAGGAGTTATGATATTATACAAACTAATGTTTGTTTTTGTTCGGGGAACTCCTAATCCTCTGCGTAGGGTAAAGGACCTCCCGTTGGCGTCAACGCTTTAATAAAAGGTTAAACTGAATAGAAGACTCTGTTATTTCCTTCATCTACATCTTGAGAATTCTCCAGCTCAAAAACCCATCTCAAATTGAACCTAAGGGCACGCACAGGGTGGAGTTGATAAGCTCGTTCTCATGTGCATGATTTGTGATTCATAAACAGAGCATGCACACTCGGAAAAAAGTTACGAAAAGTACCTAAAAAGGTACAAACGCTTGTCACTGGGGTGGTTCCCTATAGGAACATAACATCATACCCCTAGCCAGCAATACAAACTAAATTCCCAACCTGGCTCTTTCAATCTGCCACCTAATCATCCCCCAGTTTAATTGGCTAATAATCATTCTCTCCCTCTCCACCTCAGCTGATGTATGGTAAGCATTCTGGCACAAAATGGCTGCCGCTGCACCACCCAGGTGGTGCTACACATTGGTGGTGGTAGAGGCGAGTTTCCCCCTCATCACTGTAAGCGCTTTGAGTATCAAGAAAGGCGCTATATAAATGCACGGTATTATTATTATTTTATTATTTTTAGCCGGCAATACATAATTAATGTGTACCTTTTTTGTTTGAAAAGGTATTTATTAGTACACAAATAAAACATTATTGTATGTTCAGGGTGCATACATTTGGGAAATTATGTACCTCTGCTGTACCTTTATTTCTGAGAGATGCGGAGAAAGGATTTCAGAGCATTTATTCATGCGTATGGGCATTTTATACATCGATCACAGGAACTTTTTTTTTGTTTTGGAAACGACGGTACGCTCCTATTCAGGAATAATCAGAGTCGGCCCAAGGGTATTGGTGGGCCTAAACGAGACTGTTGTTGTGGACGCCACTGTACAATTCAAATGTATTCCAAAGAAAAACCTTGAATTGTGTGGCCCACAGATGGTCGTGGCCCTACACGAATGCATAATTGCCAGCGCCAGGCTCTGGGATGAATTCCAAGACGGTTTTTATAAATGAGGCCCCTGGACCCTGCACTAAGATAAGCAGGGATTCCACCAGCACTTGTAGGAGAGGCGGTGTGCCTCCCCTAAATTACGTTGCACCTCCCCTAATGATTAATCAGCATTGAGTAAAAAAAACCTTATACCGTGCGTGAATGCAGAACAGACTACAGCAGTAGTACAGACTACAGCAGTAAGTAATATTGCAATACTGCCTGTTTCTCTCTCTCTCTCTTGGAGAATAAGTTTTTCCATTTTTGTTTTGGTGGTGGTTCCTTGGTTGTGTAAACTCACAACATCTGAGTTGTTCGCTCACTTTTCTTTTGTTCCTGCTGCACTGAAAATGGAATACTCCGGCAAGGACTGGCTTTTCGGCCTCTTTCCTGCGGTAATTTTAATTCAACGTCTGGTTTAACGCCTTCTTTTTTTGTAAATTATAAGTAGTGAACCTTACATTCATTAATGAAAGTATGATTCCTGTCAGTTTGTGGGCTCTCCACCAGAGGCCACCATTCCTGTTCCTTGTGTGCCTGTCTCATTTTCAATGTATTAATCGGCTAATTATTCCATTAGTGCCCTAATCCGCACGTCTCCCTCATAACCTCATTGTATTCACCTGTCACCATGTGAATTTAAGTCTGTCTTTGCTTGATCTTTTTTTTTTTTTTTTACAAGCCTGCCATTGTTTTGCAAGTCTAATTCTAGTTCTCCATTTTCTCTCGTTCTCCAGCTTATCTCTAGTTCAGTTTTCCCTGTCTGTTGTTGCTGTTCACTGGGCTCTTGTGTTTCTTCTTTTTTCTTATTTCAGTTATCACTGTTTCAGTAAAGTCTTTATTTTTTGTACTCCTCTGTGCTTCACCTCGTTCTCTGTGCTTGGGTCCACGCTGCACCACCGCCCCTCGTGACAGATTCCAATTCATTATTCTGGTTGACTGTTTTTTATTTCATAATTTATGTTTGGGAACTGTAGGGCATTTGTAAAACATGCTCCGTTTGTTTGTTTTTGGCACTGAATTAGCTCCCTTATGTGCCAAAAGTCACATGATTCATAGATGGAAGACAGCATTTTTTTTTTGTACTTATATATAAAATATTCTGTGCGTGTTTGTGAAGCGTGTTGTACTAGAAAACTGTTCTGTATTTGTTTGATAGGCACATTTTGTATTTGTAAAACAAATTGTTTGATAATCGTACGGCCCATTTTGCATTTGCAAAACACGCTGTTTGATAATCGTGTTTTTCACTTGCAAAACAGTTTTGTTTTTTTTGATCATGTTTTTAACTTGCAAAACACACTGCTTGTTTGTGAATCTTAAGGAATTTGTAAAACATATTCTGTTTAAGTTTTTGGCACTATATTGACTCCATACACCAAAGACTTGCAGCAGAGATTGAGGGTGAGTCCAATGCGCCCCCATGCACAGATCCCGGTGATCCACGCTCACCTCAGGGAGATCAAATGCTGGCTTTGCGACTCAAAGAACTCGAACTGCAGCGGAGTCGGTAGGAGTATCAGGACCAGCTATTACAACTGTGAGCTGTTGAGCTTGATAGGGATGTCAAGCTAAAGGAGCTGGAGATGTGTGCAGAGGACAGACCCACGTCTATACCGTTTGGTGAATTAGCTTAATCTCACACTGAAAAAATTAGAAAAATCCAACCTTTAATTGAAGTAAATTTATTATGAGAAAAAAAAATCCCTCATCAAGAAATAATAATTATTTTTTTTAAACCATGTGTGCCACAATTATTGGCACCCCTGCATTTATATATAGAATAAAGTAATCATTTTGAATATTTGGCCTCAAACCATCACTCTGCTGCCAGATATGCAGTAGATATGGATGGATCACTCCAAGGGTTGTTTCTCCTGACAAATTTTCCGATTGAACTCTATGGAAAAATAAGTCAGGAGAAGAAAACCTTCAAGTTATCCATCTATATCGAGCGACAATAAGCCATTTTGTTGAACAATGTGCATGTTCGGCTGGCATAGAAAAAATGTCTCATGAATTCATGAAACATGCATATGATCGGATTTGAAAATAAACTCAGCATTCATCTTTTTTTCTTATGTGAATTTGTTCTTTAGCCCTTTCATGCATGGAGTCCACTACAGTGGGCAGGCTTTTCAAAGTCTATTTTAACATAATCAAAAACATTTCATGATCTCCAAAAGATATCAGAGCAGATTCCTTGCACCTTTGCCTAAATTTTGATATGCTCCATCTTGTTACATTTTATTGGCTTTTCTTGTTTTGATACAGTGAAGGTCAAAACGGCAGGTGGTGGTGGAAACATACAAACTCCCTCTGGTGTAGCTGTGAAAACCTTCTATTCCAAGAGAACAGAGCATGTTAAAAATATATATTCTTATTAGGGAAGATGCAAGGACCAGAATTAGTTATATTTGTGCCAAAAAATTACCGTAGTTCTTGTATTGTATACGTAAAACCTTCTGTCCACTGAAGTGGACATCATGCATTAAGAGTTGTAATCTGCATGTGTGGTCTATGTTTTCAAGGGGCCATTTGACCATTTCTTTGTCTCAGTTTAGTTTCCAGCGCCAAAAATGTCCACCACAGCCCCGTTCTGGTCATAAAAGGTCATTTATTACCAACCAGTCAGACTAACAATGTATGAGAACATGCAAACAATTTCCAGGGTCATATGAATTGCTACAACTACCTACTATATAAATATACGTATGCCAGCCCATGGATTACCATACGCGTGGAGACAGCTATATACCAGCGTCAGCCCCAGCCCCACCCACTGGAAGCAGGAGGATATATTGTTCAATAAGATAAATTGTTCACATGTTCTCTCCCAGTTGACCAGTGAGTCTCTGGTTAATTAACTCATGTTAATTAATACATTTATAGATGTTTGTGAATGTAGGAATAATGATTTATAAATTGTAAGTAAATAATGAACAAATGCCTTACTAATGATCTATTACAAGACATTATTATAAAGTGTTACCCAGAAATGTGTATGGCCCCCTGACTGTCAGTGTGCTTTCGATGCTGTCAGCAGTTTGTTGTGTAGTGCTCCAGTTTTGTCTTCCCCTGATTTCACCAGACCATCTATGTTAGCGGTTGAAGCCAGTGGCACCGGAGCTGGCACAGCATTGTTCCAGGAATATAATAATGGTGTAAGTCACCGTTTGTGTTTAAAGTTCAACTGTCATCAGATAAACTACAGTACCAGTTCAGAACACATCGTGGTACATATAGACCATAACACACTTGTCTTTCTCCAGCGCATGTTCAATTCCAACCACCGCCTTATGCGTTTGTATTTGATTGTCCAAGGGTTCAATTTGATAATTGTGAAAAAGAGAGGTTCAGAGAATATTGTAACCGATGTGTGTTCGCGCTGCCATTCCTGAAGGAAAACCTGTGTCCCTGGGTTTTCTCTTAAGGGTGGGGGTGTTACGACCTTAGTCGTATGTTGGGGTATGTTTTGTTCCTGTTTATTCTTTGCATACGTACATGGCTGAAATACATGGCTGAAATACGTTGATACAATAAATCTCAAATAAAGGTTATTTCCTGTCCAAAATAACGTTTTGTTTTCTTTTAATGCCACAGCTAATGCAAATCTATTAATAATCAATGAATAAGATGGTTATTATGTCTGACTTAAGGAAGCGGTAGATGTAGGCATCTTCTTTAGCGACTTTCTTGGCAAAGGAGTGGGACTAGACCTGGGTCTGTCCTCTGCACACATCTCCAGCTCCTGACTGTAAGGAAATCCACCCTAACCAACTTCCTCTCACGTTACATATGGCCCTGCAACTTCCTGCAAATCAACGACGAACCATAGACTTTGTGATTTTATTTTTACCATAGACTTTGGTTGTTCTGTTAAATGCACCCTGTTGTGGCACAACATTTTTTTCTACCTCATTTGTGTGTATCACGGAGATTTGTCCATTTCCATTTTGCATTTTCGCAGATGCATGGAGACTCTTATAACAGAATTTGTCATGGTACATGACCCCCGCGTAGTGACGTAATTCCTCCCATAAAGGGGGGCGCATCACTGCGGAAGGCATCGGAACAATTTTTTCGCCCTTAAAAGGTCCCGAGTGACCATGATGCTTAATAGTCATCCGTAACTCATAGAACATAGTTACAGCCGTAACCGTTCCTTCTATTTCATTCCTTAGACCATTAGGGGTGTCAATATGGATGACTTATACCCAAAGTGTCAGGAGGGACCATCATTCTTACATGGATGCCAAGGCAGCAGGTAAGACGGTTGCACCGACTGTTGACCTGGCGCCACATTGACATGATAAAACCTTGTAAATGTGCAGGGGGGCGCCCACGTCACCGCTTCACAAATTTCTTTAAGAGGGACGCTCCAGGGCTGCCCATGAGGTAGCCATACTTCTGGTGGATCGGCCCTGGATATCAATAGGCGAGGGTTTAGCGCTAGCCTGGTAGGCTGCGGCTATTGCCTTCACTAGCCACCAGGAGAGGATTTGAGCTGAGAGTGCTGTCCCTTTAGTCTTGCTGTCTGAAGGAAGCGGTAGCTTCGACATAGCGTCGCAGCGCACTCACTGGACATATCAGGTTTCTGTCCCGCAGGTCCTCGCCTGGCGGAGGGCGAAGCGCACGATCAGCTGGTTGATGTGAAATGCCGAAACGATTTTGGGCAGGAACGATGGATTAGGCCGCAACGTGACTCCTGAGCTGGCCGGTCTCCACCTTAGACACTCTGCGCTGATGGAGAGAGCAACACGCCTTGCTGATGCCATTGCTAGCAGAAATGCCGTTTTAAAAGAAAGCCACTTAAGGCTGATCATCTCGCGAGGATCATAGGGCTGAACCGTGAGCGCTCTCAGCCCCAAGAGCGAGAGATCCCAAGAGAGAGCTACCAGTGACCTCGCAGGTCTCAGCTGCCGGGCACCCTTCAGGAACTGGCTGACCAGGTAATGGCTCTCTGCAGGCTTGTAATGTACCCAGACATGCCTGCTGGATATGGCAGCCACATAGGTTTTCAGTGTGCTGGCTGCTTTCCCGTTATCAATTAAGGACTGTAAAAAGTCCAATAGTACAGGGATTGGACAGTGTACAGGGTCCTCACCTTCCCTTAAGCACCATGTGCTAAATAGCTGCTACATACACCCATAGGCCCTCCTCATAGAGGGGGCTCTGGAGTTGAGTAGCGTCCGCTGGACGGGGGAGCCGCACTCCATTATCGAAGGGTCGGGCTCCTCAGCGGCCATACCCAGAGAATCATCATGTTTGGCCGAGGGTGCCAAACAGTGCCACTCTGTTGTGATAACAGATCCTCCCGAACTGGAATTTTCCAGGGTGGATCGCAAACAAGGCCAAGGACCATGGGAAACCAGGGTTTCATTGGCCATCTAGAGGCTACCAGCAGGAGCTTGTGGTGACTTGTGCTGAGCCTGTCCAGAGTCGCATTGATCAGCAACTTGGGAGAAAATGCATACAGCAGGCCGTCCGGCCATTTGTGCCCTAATGCTTCTATCCCCAGGGGACTCGAATACTTGTTCAGGGAGAACCACTAGGGGCAATAAGTAGACTCTTGAGAGGCAAACAGGTCTGTTTGAGCATGACCAAAGCGCCGCCATATCTCCTCCACCACCTCGGGATGGAGTTGCCATTCACTGGGATGAATCCCCTGGCGAGTACATCTGCTGTGCCATTCCCAATACCTGGTAGGTGAATGGCACGCAGGGAGATAAGTCTGGGAAGTGTCCATGTTAGCAGGCGCTGGGTCACTTCCAACGATCGGCGGGACTGATGATTTATGTGATATACTGCTGAGGCATTGTCCGACCTCACTATCACATGTTTGCCCCAGAGTACAGGCAAGAAATGTCTCAGTGCTAGAAATACTGCTTGGAGTTCGAGCACATTGATATTGTCCGACTGATGCAGTCGGAACCATAACCCCTGAGCTGGGAGGTGCTGGCGTTCAACCAGCGTTAAAGTGGCCTGGCTGTCAGGAGTCCGAGAGGTACAACTGCTGAGGCGGCCGTGATTAGGCCCATAAACCTCTCATTTCGAGGAACCGATTCACTCTGAACTGAGACACCGCATTGAGCACAGTGATTATGCGACGGGATGTCAGTGATGCCTTCCTGCTTTTTGAATTGAGCAGCAGACCGATGCATTCGATTGACTGCTTCAGAATCAGCTGGCTCTTGCCGTAATTGACCTTGATCCCCCAACTTGGCGACATGCTCCAACATCTCAGCAGTGTGTAAAAGCGTCATACCGTACGATTGTGCGCATATCAGCCAATCGTCTAGGTATGGTCTGATTCTCAGCCCCCACAGCCTGAGCATAGATAGAACCAAGCCCCTGCAGCGAGTAAGTACACATGGGGCTAGAGACAAAACGAATGGGAGGGCATTGAACTTGTATGCCCAACCTCGGAATGCCAATCGTAGGAACGATGATGCTCCACCCCGATAGGGATGTGGAAGTATACATCTTTCAAATCCACAGCTGCGAACCAATCTGCTGTTCATACGGTGTGTATAACGGTCAAATATCCGGAGCATCCGGAAAGTGTATCGTTTTAGATACATATTTAGGTCTCTCAGATCCAGTACCATTCTCTCGTGAGAGCCTTCCAATTCACCAACTGTGTCAGCGGCCTGGCGGCCAGATGGACCTACAGGGTTATGCCGCGAGTCCGGTGCCGGTACACGTGCGGACGGACGACGAAAAAGCTCCCCTGCCATACGTGGGTTGCCCGTCCCTTCTGACTATTGGTTGGGACCAGCGCACAGCAGAATGTTGAGGGAGGGGCATCTGCCGCTCCCTGTGTCTTAATGCCTCTACAGACCATTCCAGTGCCTGTCTGGCTGCTTCAGTGAAAAACCTAGCCGGGAACCACCGGCCAGTCTCTGATTGTTTTCTTTGTGGTGTCTGGTAGGGGCGACTGAGCCAACCACACTTGACGCCGACTCACCGTGAGCAGGGACATTACTCGGCCTAACTCACAGGTCATGAACACAAACGCTTGCAGCGACGCATCGCTTAATGAGGTATCAACCTCTACATCAAGCATGGTCTGCGACTGCACGAGCATTAGCTATGACAGCGAATTACCAATTTGCGCTGCTCTGGCAGGCGCTCTATAAGCCTTACAGAGTAGATTGTCTGTTGCTCTGTATTGTGGCCTAGGGCAATGGGCGTCTGCCAGACCGCCTCTTCTGGGAACACTACTAACGCCGCAATGGCAGATTCCACACAGGGCATTCGGTCCAGCTCATGGACCGCCGCGTCTGACATGGATGCAAAAGTCCTACAATCTCTGGCCGTCCGATACATACCAGGGTGTGGCCAGCCTTTATTTAGCTCCGCCAGAACGCTCCCCCCTTTATGGGAAGAATTACGTCACTACGCGGGGGTCATGTACCATGACAAATTCTGGTATAAGAGTCTCGATGCATCTGGCCCCAGAAGGCCATCCATATTGATATGGTTTAAGGAACGAAATAGAACTATCATGTGATGGTTGATGTTTTCATGAATTTCTATTTGTGATCCGATGTTCTTTATATTGTAGCCTACAGTATATGTTTATCAGATCAAAAATGTCTACAACGTAAAAAAAGCCAAGTTACTCACGCATAGCCTACATAGCGCTGTCCATAAGTTCTTAATTCTAACTTGCAAAAACTAGGAATGCCTTTAAAAGTCTTGATATCAAAATGTGGCCAAGTTACAACTAACAATATTGCCTATCGTAGCTCACACTAAATAAACTAGCTCTATTCCAAAGCAATGCTATCCAAACTTTCCTAAATTATTTAATGCAACTTGGCCCTGTGTTTCTTCATCTTTGCATCTGAAGAGATTGTGCCTCGTGGAACAACATATGATTTCAATGAATGTTTTTAACAGTTGATGAATAATTACACTCCAGAAAGGATATGGTTGTACTTTGTTAGCAAGTTTACTTTAGAAAATGTACAGGTTTTAAAATGTTAACTGCTGCTACAGCATTCTTTACAATTCACAAACAGACACTTACTTGTATTGTATTAATAAAGTTTGACTGACTGACTTATCTGACTGTTTTGTTGACATTCCCTTTAGCACAGCTCCATCTAGTGGATGCATAACGCAACCCCAGTCAAACGTTTGACTGCAGTAGCTTCTATTCTATGCGCCTTATAATCCGGTGCGCCCTATATATGAAAACAGTTCTAAAATAGGCCATTCATTGAAGGTGCGCCTTATAATCCGGTGCGCCTTATAGTGCGGAAAATACGGTATATGAAGAAACATCATGTACAATAGAGAAAGGGCTGATGAATAAATAAATGCAGATACAAATGATGATGATATTTGCAAACAGAATTTTGTGAACACAAGGATATCTATGCTCTGTAGGACCAAACAGGTTTTGATAGAAATCCAAATAAATAAATCAATAAATACATAATAATAATAATAATAATAAATTTTATTCATTCTGTGCTTTTCATAGACCCAAAGCAGTGGATGCAGACAATTGTTCAAACATCCCCTATAGTGTAGTAATATTTCTCTTTAATTTCTAAGCGTAACACATCTGAATCAGAGTATTTCTGTTACGTATCTGTTTACGGGACGAACCCAAGTGCAACGACCAGGAGACAGATTTCACAAAAGGGGTGTATTTAATAAATTAAGTGTTGGGGTAGTCCCAACACTGTACAGGAAAGGCAACACACACAGTAATACAAGGTCTTGCGCCTGGAAGCCCGGGGCGGGCTGCTCCAAGCCGGAGCTGGACTGGAGGTTCTGGAACGGGCTGTTCCAAACCGGAACTGGACTGGACTGGAACTGGACCGGGTGGTCCACACGGGAATCAGGTACTGGAACGGAATGTCCCAAACCGGAACTGGACTGGACTGAACTGGACCGGGAGGTCCACACGGGAATCAGGTACTGGAACGGAATGTCCCAAACCGGAACTGGACTGGACTGGAACTGGACCGGGAGGTCCACACGGGAATCGGGTACTGGAACGGAATGTCCCAAACCGGAACTGGACTTTGAGCGAGTCGCTTGTACAACTCACGCCTGGACTGGACTGGAACTGGCAGGGGAGCGACTCACTACGGCAGGGCAGGACTGGACCGGGCTGACTGCACCGGTATAGAAAAACAAAACAACAGAGGAGGGTTAGTGCAAGGGAAGGCACGGGAAAGACCGGGAGGTTCTCACGGAGGTGATGGGTTTGGAAGTCGGGAGGTTTTGCGGTAGCACGGCAGGACAGAGTGGTGTGGCGTAGCTGCGGTAGGTCCGGAGGTAGCTGACTGTCTCCAGAGCTCCAGGAGCCGGCGCCGAAGAACTGGGTGGTCTCTTCGGTCGGACAGGAACAACTGGAGGGTAGCCAGGTAGCGAATCACCCCGGAGCCTACACGCGCTGGAGGTGGAGGTACCGCAACACACACAACAAACACGGGGAACACGAACACTGCCACGGGAGATCGGGTGCAGGGTTAGATGGAGGAGAAGGGAAACAAGTTAGCTACACAATTATGACAGGAAATTGTGCGGGAGGTAAACTACCAATCCGTAGCTTTGCGAGGAACTATACGCTGCACGGGAAACACATTCCACGACTACGCGAATAGTTTAAGCAGGGAGACCAGATAACGAGTCAAGCACTACACCAAGTGATGATAGTTAACGAACTGGCGCCGACTGGCAGCCAGCCGAAAGACTATATAGAGCTAACTAACGAGACAAAATACGATACAGGTGTGAACATAAACCGGGAGTGATTACAAGACACCAGGTGAGGAAATGCATGCAACGAGGGGGAGGGAGTGAAAGGCGGAAGTAAGACAAAACAACCAGACGAACAAGACAGGGAAGGACACGCCTAGTCCGCGGCAGCGGGGAAAACACGGACAAAGGGATCCAACATGACACGGAGGGAAAACAGGAAAACACGGAAAACGGACAGGAAGGGAGCGGAACATTACAGTACCCCCCCCTCAACGTACGCCACCTGGCGTACCTGGCGGCCTGGTCTTGGATGGGAAGCGACTGTGGAAATCCTGGATTAGTGTTTGATCCAGGATGAGGCCCTTGTGGAGCCATGACCGCTCCTCAGGACCATACCCCTCCCAGTCCACGAGGTATTGGAAACCCCGACCCTTACGGCGGATGTCGATGATGCGGTCCACCGTATAGGCCGGGGCGTTGTTGATGACCCGGACAGGAGGAGGAGGGAGGGTAGGGGCACTGAGGGGGCTGGAGGCGACAGGCTTGATTTGGGAAACATGAAAAACGGGGTAAACTTTGAGGGAGGCAGGGAGGGAGAGCTTGACGGAAACAGGGTTAACAAGACGTACAACAGGGAAGGGACCAATGAACCGGGGCCGAAGCTTTTTAGAGGAGGAGGGAAGGGAAATGTTGGACGTGGACAACCAGACCTGCTGACCGGCCCTGTATTTGGGGGCTGCGGTCCTGTGCAGGTCCGCCAGACGCTGTGACCGGGAATTGGAACGTAGGAGTGCGGTGCGTGCAAGCCTCCAAATGCGCTTGCATTTGAGGATGTGGGCCTTGACAGAGGGGACTGCTACCTCGGCCTCCTGGACCGACAGGAGAGGGGGTTGGTACCCTAACGAGCACTCGAAAGGGGATAACCCGGTGGAGGTACTCTTAAGGGAGTTGTGAGAGTACTCCACCCAGGGAAGGAAACGGCTCCAGGAGGCGGGGTTGCGAGCCGTGACGCACCGCAGGGCGGCCCCCAGGTCCTGGTTCGCCCTCTCTGCCTGGCCGTTCGACTGGGGATGGAAGCCAGACGAAAGACTGGCCGAGGCCCCCAGGGCTACACAGAACGCCTTCCAGACCTGGGAGGAGAATTGGGGCCCACGATCCGACACAATATCGGAAGGGATCCCGTGCAGCCTGACCACATGTACCACCAGGAGCTCCGCCGTTTCGAGGGCGGACGGGAGCTTGGGGAGGGGAATGAAGTGAACCGCCTTGGAGAACCGATCCACAATTGTCAGAATGACAGAGTTGCCCTCTGACAACGGCAGACCGGTTACAAAATCCACCCCAATGTGGCTCCAAGGACGGCCCGGGACAGGGAGGGGAAGGAGATGACCAGAGGGAGGCTGGTGGGAAGCCTTGCTCCTGGCGCATACAGCGCAGGCCAGGACAAAGGCACGGGTATCCTCCTTGAGGGTGGGCCACCAAAAGCTCCTCCTGACGAGGGCGGTCGTCCTGGCAACACCTGGGTGACACGCCAGGCAGGAGGCGTGAACCCACTCAAGGACCTGGGAGCGGACGGAGTCGGGAACAAACAGGGAGGGGTTAGGGTTATTACGGGGGTCAGGGTGGGAAGTCTGGGCGGACCTCACGATCTCCTCAATCCTCCAGGAGACCGCAGCCACCATACAGGACGCTGGAAGAATGGTTTCGGGGTCAGCAGGACTGGAGGGAAGGGAAAACACACGGGATAAGGCATCCGCCTTAATATTGCGGGAACCGGGGCGATAGGACAAAGAAAAATTAAACCGGGCAAAGAAAAGTGACCACCTAGCCTGTCTAGCATTTAGCCTTTTGGCAGACCTTAAATAAATTAAATTCTGGTGGTCAGTTAAAACAACAAAGGGGGTACCTGCCCCCTCCAGCCAGTGGCGCCACTCCTCAAGAGCCAGCTTAATGGCAAGAAGCTCCCGATCCCCGACATCATAATTTCGCTCAGCGGAGGACAGGCTCCGGGAGAAAAAGGCACAGGGATGGAGCTTGTTGTCCAAGGCGGCACGTTGGGACAGAATGGCCCCCACGCCGGTGTCGGAGGCGTCCACCTCAATCGTAAATTGGCGGGAGGGATCAGGGTGGCAAAGAATAGGGGCTGAGGAAAACCGTGTTTTGAGCTGTTCAAAAGCACGCTGGGCTTCGGGATTCCAACAGAAAGAAAAAGTAGTGGAGGTAAGTTTGGTAAGGGGGGCAGCAATGATACTGTAATTTCGGATAAAACGACGATAGAAATTAGCAAAACCAAGGAATTGTTGTAGGTGCTTACGAGAGGTGGGTTGGGGCCATTCCGTCACCGCCTTGACTTTGACCGGATCCGCCCGGATACTGCCCTCCTCAATAATGAAGCCGAGGAACGGGACTGAAGAGACGTGGAAGGAGCATTTCTCCGCCTTTACGAAGAGCTGGTTCTCGAGGAGCCGCTGGAGAACCTCCCGGACATGGAGAATGTGCTCCTGAGGGGACTTGGAAAAAATCAAAATGTCGTCAATGTAAACAAAAACAGTCTTACCCAACAGGTCTCGCAGTACGTCATTTACCATGCCCTGGAAGACTGCCGGGGCGTTAGTAAGGCCGAAAGGGACCACCAGGTACTCATAGTGGCCCAACGGGGTATTGAAGGCAGTCTTCCACTCATCCCCCTCCCGTATGCGCACCAGGTGGTACGCATTACGGAGGTCGAGCTTGGTAAAAATGACGGCCTGCGAGAGGGGTTCAAAAGCAGTGTTAATGAGGGGGAGAGGATATTTGTTGCGGATAGTGATGGAATTGAGTCCCCGGTAGTCGATGCAGGGCCGTAGTGAGCCGTCCTTTTTCCCTACGAAAAAGAACCCAGCACCAACCGGAGAAGAGGAGGGACGGATGATGCCCGAGGCGAGGGACTCATGGATATATTCCTCCATGGCGAGTTTCTCTGGTCCCGACAGACTGTAGAGACGGCCGGACGGAAGTTTGGCTCCCGCCAGTAGATCAATACAACAGTCGTACGGGCGGTGAGGAGGTAGGGACAGAGCACGTGATTTAGAAAAGGTGCGACTGAGGTCGTGATACTGTTTGGGAACGGTGGACATATCGGGTTCGGGTAGGTTGGTGCTGGGATTCTTGGACCCCGGAGGGGGAAGCGCGGAGCGGAGACAGCTAGCCAGGCAGTGGCCACTCCACGCCAGGATGCGTCCGCCCTGCCAGTCGATGTGTGGGTTATGGAGACGGAGCCAGGTCTGCCCTAAAACTATGGTTGACTGTTTGGAATTGATGAGGAGGAGTTGAATGCTCTCCCGGTGATTGCCGGAGAGGACAAGCTGTAAGGAAACGGTGGAGTGGGTCACTAACCCCAAACTCCGACCGTCTAAGGCGAAGGCAGTAATGGGCGATGGTAGAAGCTCCGTGGGGATGCCGGCCCTCTGGGCGAAGGTGGTGTCCATGAAGTTGGCGTCGGCTCCAGAGTCGATGAGAGCCGACGAAACTAAGGACTTGTCGCTCCACAGGAGAGTGGCCTTGAAAACTAGGCGATTCTGGGCTGCATGGCAGGGTATGATAGGGC
Source organism: Synaphobranchus kaupii (assembly GCA_029718625.1). Taxonomy (NCBI): domain Eukaryota; kingdom Metazoa; phylum Chordata; class Actinopteri; order Anguilliformes; family Synaphobranchidae; genus Synaphobranchus; species Synaphobranchus kaupii. Next base: position 16,698,385 of record CM056381.1, on the reverse strand, counting down.
TCGTCAGTACGCCCAGTTGAACTGGCGAGCCTATTCTTTTGGGCGGATGGGACATGAGGCGATCTGGTGGCCAGGTTTGCCACAATAGAAGCAAGACCTGGATCGCTGACGACGTTGGCGCTCTGCAGAGTTGACCGCAACTCTGCCCAGTTGCATGGGCTCCTCTTCGGAGACCCCAGACGCCGCCCTGAATCCAGAAGCAGAAGGGTGAGAGCGTATATGAGGAAGGTGACCGGGATTCCCCCCACGCTCACGGGCCCGGATACGAAGACGGTTGTCGACTGCTATGGCCAGGCTAATCAGGCTATTGAGGGAGGTTGATTCCTCACGGGTGGCTAGTTGGTCTTTGAGCTCCTCGCTGAGTGCCTGGCGGAAAGCCCCCTGAAGGGCGGTGTCGTTCCATCCGGACTCCGCGGCGAGGGTACGGAATTGGATGGCCATCTCTGCGACGCTGCGACTCCCCTGACGGACCTGAAGTAGGCGCTGAGTTGCATCTCGCCCACAGGTAGGGTGGTCAAACACGCGCCGCATCTCGGCGGTGAAGGCAGCGAAGTTGTTGCAGAGCGCGGCTTGGCTATCCCAGATGGATGTAGCCCACTCCAGGGCACCTCCTCCCAGGCTGCTCATGATGAACGCGATCTTACATGGGTCGGAGGCGAAGGAGGAGGGCTGCATCCGGAAGACAATGTCGCATTTCATCAGAAATTCGCGACATTTCCCCAATTCCCCGCGGAATAGCTCAGGATGTTGAACGCGAGGCTCACGAAACGAAGCGGACACAGGAGGGTCCGCCGGGGGATCCGGTGCGGGCGGTGTAGGGCCCAATGGAATACGCGGAAGCGGCTGGTGAAGAGACAGCTGCGTAACTTGTTCCGTGATGCCCCTCAGCACTTCCAACACGTCGTCCAGACGACGGCCCTGTTGGTCGCTGACCGCAGTTTGGCAGGAGAAGGCGTGCCGAATCTGCTCCAGGTCGGCTGGGTCCATGTTTTTGGCCAGTTCGTTCTGTTACGTATCTGTTTACGGGACGAACCCAAGTGCAACGACCAGGAGACAGATTTCACAAAAGGGGTGTATTTAATAAATTAAGTGTTGGGGTAGTCCCAACACTGTACAGGAAAGGCAACACACACAGTAATACAAGGTCTTGCGCCTGGAAGCCCGGGGCGGGCTGCTCCAAGCCGGAGCTGGACTGGAGGTTCTGGAACGGGCTGTTCCAAACCGGAACTGGACTGGACTGGAACTGGACCGGGTGGTCCACACGGGAATCAGGTACTGGAACGGAATGTCCCAAACCGGAACTGGACTGGACTGAACTGGACCGGGAGGTCCACACGGGAATCAGGTACTGGAACGGAATGTCCCAAACCGGAACTGGACTGGACTGGAACTGGACCGGGAGGTCCACACGGGAATCGGGTACTGGAACGGAATGTCCCAAACCGGAACTGGACTTTGAGCGAGTCGCTTGTACAACTCACGCCTGGACTGGACTGGAACTGGCAGGGGAGCGACTCACTACGGCAGGGCAGGACTGGACCGGGCTGACTGCACCGGTATAGAAAAACAAAACAACAGAGGAGGGTTAGTGCAAGGGAAGGCACGGGAAAGACCGGGAGGTTCTCACGGAGGTGATGGGTTTGGAAGTCGGGAGGTTTTGCGGTAGCACGGCAGGACAGAGTGGTGTGGCGTAGCTGCGGTAGGTCCGGAGGTAGCTGACTGTCTCCAGAGCTCCAGGAGCCGGCGCCGAAGAACTGGGTGGTCTCTTCGGTCGGACAGGAACAACTGGAGGGTAGCCAGGTAGCGAATCACCCCGGAGCCTACACGCGCTGGAGGTGGAGGTACCGCAACACACACAACAAACACGGGGAACACGAACACTGCCACGGGAGATCGGGTGCAGGGTTAGATGGAGGAGAAGGGAAACAAGTTAGCTACACAATTATGACAGGAAATTGTGCGGGAGGTAAACTACCAATCCGTAGCTTTGCGAGGAACTATACGCTGCACGGGAAACACATTCCACGACTACGCGAATAGTTTAAGCAGGGAGACCAGATAACGAGTCAAGCACTACACCAAGTGATGATAGTTAACGAACTGGCGCCGACTGGCAGCCAGCCGAAAGACTATATAGAGCTAACTAACGAGACAAAATACGATACAGGTGTGAACATAAACCGGGAGTGATTACAAGACACCAGGTGAGGAAATGCATGCAACGAGGGGGAGGGAGTGAAAGGCGGAAGTAAGACAAAACAACCAGACGAACAAGACAGGGAAGGACACGCCTAGTCCGCGGCAGCGGGGAAAACACGGACAAAGGGATCCAACATGACACGGAGGGAAAACAGGAAAACACGGAAAACGGACAGGAAGGGAGCGGAACATTACAATTTCCACTATAAATTATTTTCATTTTGCAGTTTGATGTGGCACAGTTTCATTGACCACATTCTCTTGAGATGGTAAGATGAAGAAACACAGGGCCAAGTTGCATTAAATAATTTAGGAAAGTTTGGATAGCATTGCTTTGGAATAGAGCTAGTTTATTTAGTGTGAGCTACGATAGGCAATATTGTTAGTTGTAACTTGGCCACATTTTGATATCAAGACTTTTAAAGGCAGGCCTAGTTTTTGCAAGTTGGAATTAAGAAGTTATGGACAGCGCTATGTAGGCTATGCGTGAGTAACTTGGCTTTTTTTTACGTCGTAGACGTTTTTGATCTGATATCACTTATTTTTTATAGCTAACTAATGATGAATAATGCATGAAGATAAACACGGCGAGAGACATGCATTCCAAATAAATGTATGCAGACATTCGCTAACCATAACGCCCTCTATTGACAAGAATTGACAGTTATCCTATTACAGACAGCACACAATTACATTAAAAGAGTTTGTAGATGAGCAGTATTTAATGTGTAATGAAATACAATGAACAGCACCACCTGAGCTATGGATCATGAAGAAGCATGTAAATTAATGAACCAAGTCTACATGGAGATATACATGCACAATGGGCTAGACACAAACACATTCTAGCTGAAAGACATACAGCCTAAATAGCTAGTACAGCCTAAATAGTTTGCATCAGTAAAATATGGAAATACAGTTTTAAAATAGGGCTATTAGTATTCTATGAAATACATTTAACGTTAGGCTATTCAACACTGGATTGCCGGATGCGTAACTCCAAGCTTCCATGTGTGGGCTATGAGCTAGCGAGCGAGCTAGTGAGTTTCTAAACAGCAGAGTTTTTTTTCCAGTAGTGTAGAACATTACCTGCGGGAAATGTTTTGGTACCGGACAGCTAGGTTTAGTTTTGTTTTCTGTAGTGCAATGAATGTAGGCTATAATGCATGTTGATTCGCTTCGTAGTAGCCTAGCTTGTTTCTGCTTCTTGACGAGAAGCAGGAAGTAACGTTGGCGAACAAGCTTAATTGGACAATGCATATTTCCCAGGAATCTTAGCCAGAAAGAAAACAGTAGATACTACTAAGAAAGTACACACCAGAGATTATTCTTCTTCTTCTTCTTATTATTATTATTATTATTATAATAATTAAAAGTGTTTGCAGTAAGCTACATTATCAGCAGAGTAGCATAGACTAGAGCCACATTCGGAGGCTATCTATTTATTTATAAGTGACTAACCATGAATCAGATATGTTTTGGGAATTGGCGGTTTATAAATCCGATCGCTTAAATATTGTAAACCTCTTTTGCCTTTGCAATAAAATATGTTAATGTGTCAATGTGAAAATAATAACAGTCTAAGAAATGAAAAGTACTTAACAGTTGCACATTGTTTTTGTGGAAAATACACATGTGCCCTGCTGGGCTCGAACCCACTATCCACTGTGTGAGAGACTGCAGTTTTAACCACTAAGCCACAGTAGCTTCTTGGAAAGCATGAAGCCATTAGCTACATTAACATTAAAAAACATTAGTATGAAGCATTTTTATTGGACGATAAGCTTGATGAGCAGGTATACGGACCATAACCTCAAATAATAATTCTCCCCATTGGATAACATTGCGACGGAGGCAGGCAGTTTGGCAGGAAAATGGGAAGAAGAAGATGAAGCGGAAGAGGAAGGAGAAAAACGGCAAAATAACCCAAGTTTGGGGCTTTATTGTGTGGATGTGTGAAGTTGTATCTGAATGCTGTGTGGTTACATTACATTACATTACATTCATTTAGCAGACGCTTTTATCCAAAGCGACGTACAGTAAGTGCATACAGAGACATCATCAAGATCACTACAGAACAGACAAGACAAAGCACATCCTTCCCATAATGTAGCAGCTATCCCTAGTAATGAACGTTGACTGTAGTTCACAGTAAGCTGTGGGTAAATCAGCAATACTACACTTCTATTCTAAATACTATTATAAACTATAATAAACAGACAGGAAAGCACAGGGAACTGATATTCCTAGGTTAGGATATCAGTCAAGGTGGAGTCTGAAGAGGTGTGTCTTCAGGCCTCGACGGAATGCAGGCAGGGTTGGAGTAGAACGTAGGGGAATGGAAGTTCATTCCACCACTGAGGAGCTAAGGTGGAAAAACTCCGCAGTCGGGACGAGCGAGAGCCTTTGACATGGAGGGGGGGAAGTGCCAGTCGCCCTGCTGTAGAAGAGCTGTACATGAGGTCAGAACATACAGAAGTTAATGTTTTTAAGGGCTGAGAGTCTATGGTCATTGTGGTTACTTCTGTAGGAAACCCTGAAAAGTGCCAAACTCTCGGTGCTGTATAGGTATGGGGCATGCCCCACCAAGCCGTAACTTGGCGGATGGCATACCTGCCATCCCAACAGCCTTTTCGCACATCTTTATCAAGGGAACCCTTAGCCTAATAATTTTAATAAGATTATGATGATACGATATGGACCTAGGTCACTCACAGCAACGTGGGCTTAGCCAACGCGATGCTGACAAAATAACGTTTGCTAGTTAACAGCCGAAGTTGCGACTGCATTAGGGAACTATGCTAGCTACAAAAACAATGCCAATAGCTTATGCTGCACTATTTGACATTGACTGACTGAGTGACCACCAGCAGTAGGTGACGGTCTCACTTTATGATAGCGTTACGATTATGTTATCTTCTCTTATTATCATCGACATTAATTGAATTAATCATCATCATCGTCATCATGGCATGGCGCACACACACTACCTGTTTGCTCTCTCCCTGCGCAAGTCAGTTAATCATGAAGCTACCATGCTTACCACTTCAACTAGGCTACACTCTCCTCCAGCTCCTGCTCACTCTGTCCCTCGGCCCTGTCATGCTCACTCTGTCCCTCCTCGGCTCCCTGTCACACACCTGCTCCTCTGCCTGGCAGTGGCCATGGCCAGCCACCTCTCCTCCTTCAAGTTCCTGTTGCTGCACAATGTCGGGTACTGTAGATGTTGAAGCTACTGCAGCCCCTGCAGCAAACATGTTACGATCCTGATACGGGACGAACCCAAGTGCAACGACCAGGAGGCAGATTCAAGAAAAGGGGGTATTTATTAAGCGTTGGGGTAGTCCCAAAGCTGTACAGGAAAGTCAAACAATAAATACACAGAACATAAATGTAGTCCGATACGGACTGCTCCAAGCCGGAGCTGGACTTTAAACCAGGGTTGGGTTCCAAGCCGGAACCGAAAGGGTGCAGGACTGGAAGTCCAAGCCGGACTGGGTGCAGGGAGTGCCCAACAGTTCCAAGCCGGAACTGGATAGGGTAGGTGGAGGAGTTAGCACCGGGTCAGGACCGGAACTGGACCGGGAGGTCCACTCAGGAAACGGGAGCCGGCACGGAACTTGTTCCAAGCCGGAACTGGACTCAACTGGAGGTGTACAACACACCGGCACTGGACTGGAACTGGACTGGAACTGGACTGGGAGGTCCACTCAGGAAACGGGTGCTGGAACGGAATACGTTCCAAGCCGGAACTGGACTCTCACGGAATGGTGGGCTATACACCGGGACTGGACTGGAACTGGACCGGGTGAACCACTCAGGTACAGGTACTGGAACGGCGCGATTGTTCCAAGCCGAAACTGGACTTTATTCGGGCGGAGAATCTCTCTCCGGGACAGAACAGGAACTGGACCGGACGGTCTACTTGGATCAAGGACAGAAAGCAGAGGTTAGTAGCAGGGTACTGCAGACAGGGTTTCGACCGGGAGGTCTTTTAAGGAGGTGAGACAACAGCCAGGGTTGTAGCTGGCGAAAACCCGACGGGGCTGGGAGGTGAGGCGTAGCTCGGGTAGGTCCCGTAGGAGCCGGCTGTACTCCAGGGATCCTGGAACCGTAACCGAAGTACAGGAGGTAGCTACGGCCGGACAGGAACGACAGAGTGAGTTAGCCAGGCAGGACTTGGCAGCGGATCTAGACCCGAGCTGGAGTTGGAGGTACCGCAACACACTCACACAACATAAAGGGAAACAAACACTGCTGCAGGGGAGCTGAAACCACGGCGTCTGGAGATTGAAGGGAGACAAGTTAAGTAGCATGCAACAGCGAATGTTACGGGAGGATAGCTACCAAACCGCAGAACAGGTAAGCAAGTTACACCAAGCGAACAGCAGAACACCGGACCAGAAACGTGAAATGACTTTAACTAGGAAGGTTAGTTAACGAACTGGCGCCGACTAGCAACCAGACGGGGGTTTAAATAGTGCAGGGATTAAAAGAATGAATGAGGCACAGGTGTGGAAAAATAACCGGGAGTGATTGCTAAACACAAAGGTGAGGAATGCATGCAACGAGTGGGGAGAGCGATAGGCGGAAACTAAAGTGATAATCAAACGAACAAGACAGAGGAAGACGCCCAGACTGCAGCAGCAGGGAAAACACAGACAAAGGAATCCAACATGACACGGACGGAAAAAAGGGAAAACACGGAAAACGGACAGGAAGGGAACGGAACGTTACAGTACCCCCCCCTCAATGTACGCCACCTGGCGTACCAGGAGGCCTGGTTTTATCAGGGAACAGTCTGTGGAAATCCAGGATGAGCGAGTGATCCAGAATGAGGCTCTTGTGGAGCCACGACCGCTCCTCAGGACCATATCCCTCCCAGTCGACGAGGTATTGGAAACCCCGGCCCTTACGGTGGATATCAATAACACGGTTAACCGTGTAGGCCGGGGCGTCGTCGATAACCCGGACAGGAGGCGGAGGGATGGTGGGTGTACTGAGGGGGCTGGAGGAGACAGGCTTAATTTGGGAGACATGAAAAACAGGGTAAACTTTGAGGGAGGCAGGGAGGGAAAGTTTAACAGAAACTGGATTAACCAAACAAATGATAGGAAAGGGACCAATAAAGCGGGGCTGGAGTTTCTTGGAGGAGGAGGGAAGGGAAATATTAGAGGTAGAAAGCCAGACCTGCTGACCGGCCCTATACTGTGGGGCTGCGGTCCTGTGAAGGTCCGCCAGACGTTGGGAACGGGAATTGGAGCGAAGGAGTGCGGTGCGCGTAAGCCTCCACATGCGTTTACATCTAAGGAGATGAGATTTAACAGAGGGGACAGCTACCTCAGCCTCCTGGGCCGACAGGAGAGGGGGTTGATAACCTAACGAGCATTCGAAAGGAGATAACCCTGTAGAAGCACATTTAAGGGAGTTGTGAGCGTACTCAACCCAGGGGAGAAAACGGCTCCAAGAGGCGGGATTACGAACAGTGACGCACCGCAGGGCGGCCCCCAGGTCCTGGTTCGCCCTCTCTGCCTGGCCGTTAGACTGGGGATGAAAACCAGAAGATAAACTAGCCGAGGCACCCAGGGCTACACAGAACGCCTTCCAAACCCGGGAGGAGAACTGGGGCCCACGGTCAGACACAATGTCTGAGGGGATCCCGTGCAGCCTGACCACATGCAACACCAAGAGCTCAGCGGTCTCAAGGGCAGACGGGAGTTTAGGGAGGGGAACAAAGTGAACCGGTCCACTATTGTCAGAATAACGGTGTTACCTTCTGACAACGGCAGACCGGTGACGAAGTCCACGCCAATGTGACTCCAAGGACGGCCCGGGACAGGGAGGGGAAGGAGAAGACCAGAGGGAGGCTGGTGGGATGCCTTGCTCCTGGCGCACACAGAGCAGGCCAGGACAAAGGCACGGGTATCCCCCTTAAGGGTAGGCCACCAAAAACTCCTCCTGACAAGGGCGATCGTTCTGGCAACACCTGGGTGACAAGCCAGGCACGAGGCGTGAACCCATTCAAGGACCTGGGAGCGGACGGAATTGGGCAAAAAAAGGCAGGAGTTAGGGTTACTGCGGGATCCGGTTGGGAAGTCTGAGCGGCCTTCACGATACCCTCGATCTCCCAGGAGACCGCAGCCACCACACAGGAAGCCGGTAGAATGGGCTCCGGATCAGCAGGACTGGAGGGGAGGGAAAAAATACGGGACAAGGCATCTGCCTTGATATTACGGGAACCGGGGCGGAAAGAAACAGAAAAATTAAAACGGGCAAAAAATAACGACCATCTAGCCTGACGGGCATTAAGCCTCTTGGCAGATTTTAAATAAATAAGGTTTTGATGGTCGGTCAAAACAAGGAAGGGATTACCTGCCCCCTCCAGCCAGTGGCACCACTCCTCAAGAGCCAGTTTGATGGCCAGCAGTTCCCGATCCCCGACATCATAGTTCCGCTCCGCGGAGGACAGTCTCCGGGAGAAGAATGCGCAGGGATGGAGCTTGTTGTCCAAGGCGGCTCGTTGAGACAGAATGGCCCCCACGCCGGTGTCGGAGGCATCCACCTCAACGGTGAACTGACGAGAAGTGTCCGGGTGACAGAGGATAGGAGCTGAGGAAAACCGAACCTTGAGCAGTTCAAATGCTTGCTGGGCATCGGAATTCCAACAGAAGGGCAAAGCAACGGAGGTGAGTTTGGTAAGGGGAGCGGCAATGACACTATAATTGCGGATAAAACGGCGATAGAAATTAGCAAACCCAAGGAACTGCTGAAGGTGCTTGCGAGAGGTGGGTTGGGGCCATTCTGTCACCGCCTTGATTTTCGCAGGGTCCGCCCGGATACTGCCCTCCTCGATGATGAAGCCGAGGAACGGGACAGTAGAGACATGAAAAGAACACTTCTCCGCCTTAACGAACAGCTGATTCTCCAGCAGCCGCTGGAGAACCTCCTGGACGTGGAGAACGTGTTCCTGGGGGGATTTAGAAAAAATTAAAATGTCGTCAATGTAAACAAATACACTCTTCCCCAGTAGGTCACGCAAAACGTCGTTCACCATGCCCTGGAAGACTGCTGGGGCGTTAGTAAGGCCGAAGGGAACCACCAGGTATTCATAGTGGCCCAACGGGGTGTTGAAAGCAGTCTTCCATTCGTCCCCCTCCCGTATACGCACCAAATGATAAGCGTTACGGAGGTCGAGCTTCGTAAACGTAACTGCTTGCGAGAGGGGTTCAAAGGCGGTGTTAATGAGGGGAAGAGGGTACTTGTTACGGATAGTGACTTGATTGAGTCCACGGTAGTCGATGCAGGGTCGCAGAGAGCCATCCTTCTTCCCTACGAAGAAGAACCCTGCACTGACCGGGGATGAGGAGGGACGGATAATACCCGAAGCGAGGGACTCATGTATGTACTCCTCCATAGCCAGTTTCTCCGGTCCCGACAAACTGTAGAGGCGGCCAGATGGCAGTTTGGCTCCCGCCAGCAGATCAATGCAACAGTCGTACGGCCTGTGAGGAGGTAAGGACAGAGCACGTGATTTAGAAAAAACCTGTACCAGATCGTGATATTGTTTAGGAACGTTAGATAAATCAAGCACAGGTTGCACAGAACAGGGATTTCTGGACCCCGGAGGGGGTAGAGCAGAACGGAGACAACTGGCTAGACAGTGGGCACTCTACGCCAGGATGCGACCGGCTTTCCAGTCAATATGAGGGTTGTGGAGGCGGAGCCAGGTCTGACCTAAAACAAGAGCAGACTGTTTGGAGTGGATGAGCAGGAGTTGAATAGATTCCCGATGATTGCCAGACAAAACAAGTTGGATAGGAACAGTGGAGTGGGTAACTAACCCCAAGCTCCTACCGTCCAGAGCAAGAGCAGAAATGGGAGAGGGTAGAAGCTCCGTGGGAATGCCGGCCCTCCTGGCGAAGGTGATGTCCATAAAGTTGGCGTCGGCCCCGGAATCGATGAGAGCCGAGGAGGCCGCTGTCTTGTCCCTCCAGAGGAGGGTAGCCTTGAACACAAGGCGATCCTGAGCTGCATGGTTTGGAATGATGGGGCTCGTCAGTACGCCCAGTTTTACTGGCGAGCCCATTCTTTTGGGCGTATAGGACAGGAGGCGATCTGATGGCCAGGCTTGCCGCAGTAAAAACAGGACCTAGTGCGAAGACGGCGTTGGCGCTCCTCGGGGTCGACCGAAACTCTGCCCAGCTGCATAGGCTCCTCCTCGGAGACACCAGTCGACGCCCTAGATCCAGTGACTGAGGTGTGTTGGCGTACGTTAGGAGTGTCGGAGGGTAGATGACGCCCGGAGTTTCTTCCCCGCTCATGGGCCCGGATACGGAGACGATTATCTATAGCAATGGCGAGGCTAATGAGACTATTGAGAGAGTTGGACTCCTCCCGAGTAGCAAGCTGGTCCTTGAGTTCCTCGCTAAGAGCTTGGCGGAAAGCCCCCTGAAGGGAGGTGTCATTCCATCCGGACTCCGCGGCGAGGGTGCGGAACTGAATGGCCATCTCTGCGACGCTGCGATTGCCTTGACGAACTTGGAGCAGACGTTGGGTAGCGTCTCGCCCGCAGGTAGGGTGATCAAACACGCGCCGCATCTCAGCGGTAAAGGCTGCAAAGTTGCTGCACAACGGAGCCTGGCTGTCCCAGATGGATGTAGCCCACTCCAGGGCACTTCCTCCCAAGCTGCTCATGATGAACGCGATCTTACAGGAGTCAGAGGCGAAGGAGGTGGGCTGCATACGGAACACTATGTCACACTTCATTAAAAATTCACGACATCTCCCCAACCCCCCGCGATATAACTCGGGGTGTTGCACTCGGGGCTCCCGGCTTGAAGTGGGAACCGGAGCCTCCGGAGGTGGTTCAGGAGCGGGAGGAATTGGGCCCACAGGAATCCGCGGTAGTGGCTGATGAAGCGAAAGTTGAGCTACCTGCTCCGTGATGCCCCTTAGTACTTCCAAAACATCATCCAAACGACGGCCCTGTTGGTCGCTGACCGCAGTTTGGCAGGAGAAGGCGTGGCGAATCTGTTCCAGGTCGGCTGGGTCCATGCTTTTGGCCAGTTCGTTCTGTTACGATCCTGATACGGGACGAACCCAAGTGCAACGACCAGGAGGCAGATTCAAGAAAAGGGGGTATTTATTAAGCCTTGGGGTAGTCCCAAAGCTGTACAGGAAAGTCAAACAATAAATACACAGAACATAAATGTAGTCCGATACGGACTGCTCCAAGCCGGAGCTGGACTTTAAACCAGGGTTGGGTTCCAAGCCGGAACCGAAAGGGTGCAGGACTGGAAGTCCAAGCCGGACTGGGTGCAGGGAGTGCCCAACAGTTCCAAGCCGGAACTGGATAGGGTAGGTGGAGGAGTTAGCACCGGGTCAGGACCGGAACTGGACCGGGAGGTCCACTCAGGAAACGGGAGCCGGCACGGAACTTGTTCCAAGCCGGAACTGGACTCAACTGGAGGTGTACAACACACCGGCACTGGACTGGAACTGGACTGGAACTGGACTGGGAGGTCCACTCAGGAAACGGGTGCTGGAACGGAATACGTTCCAAGCCGGAACTGGACTCTCACGGAATGGTGGGCTATACACCGGGACTGGACTGGAACTGGACCGGGTGAACCACTCAGGTACAGGTACTGGAACGGCGCGATTGTTCCAAGCCGAAACTGGACTTTATTCGGGCGGAGAATCTCTCTCCGGGACAGAACAGGAACTGGACCGGACGGTCTACTTGGATCAAGGACAGAAAGCAGAGGTTAGTAGCAGGGTACTGCAGACAGGGTTTCGACCGGGAGGTCTTTTAAGGAGGTGAGACGACAGCCAGGGTTGTAGCTGGCGAAAACCCGACGGGGCTGGGAGGTGAGGCGTAGCTCGGGTAGGTCCCGTAGGAGCCGGCTGTACTCCAGGGATCCTGGAACCGTAACCGAAGTACAGGAGGTAGCTACGGCCGGACAGGAACGACAGAGTGAGTTAGCCAGGCAGGACTTGGCAGCGGATCTAGACCCGAGCTGGAGTTGGAGGTACCGCAACACACTCACACAACATACAGGGAAACAAACACTGCTGCAGGGGAGCTGAAACCACGGCGTCTGGAGATTGAAGGGAGACAAGTTAAGTAGCATGCAACAGCGAATGTTACGGGAGGATAGCTACCAAACCGCAGAACAGGTAAGCAAGTTACACCAAGCGAACAGCAGAACACCGGACCAGAAACGTGAAATGACTTTAACTAGGAAGGTTAGTTAACGAACTGGCGCCGACTAGCAACCAGACGGGGGTTTAAATAGTGCAGGGAATAAAAGAATGAATGAGGCACAGGTGTGGAAAAATAACCGGGAGTGATTGCTAAACACAAAGGTGAGGAATGCATGCAACGAGTGGGGAGAGCGATAGGCGGAAACTAAAGTGATAATCAAACGAACAAGACAGAGGAAGACGCCCAGACTGCAGCAGCAGGGAAAACACGGACAAAGGAATCCAACATGACACGGAGGGAAAAAAGGGAAAACACGGAAAACGGACAGGAAGGGAACGGAACGTTACAAAACATGTCTGATATTTTTGCACATTTGGCGACATCCGCCTCTAGATTTATTTATTTTTGGCCCGCAACTTCTCTGCACCTTCCGCGCTTTTGTTTAACCATGTCAACGCCCTTGGGATCTGACACGAGAAACAGAGGACAGAGGGGGAGGGGTGGGGCCTAGTAAGAGATGTTATTGGGCCAGCCCAGTGTCAGTATATAAAATGAACCAATGGGCCGCTGTCCCTGCTTTATGGGCCGGTCGTTGGCCAAAAAAATATATTTTTTATTTTTATTGAAAATTATACATTTAGAAACAGGTGCAATCAGAAATCAGATTCATTCAAATAAGCCTTAAAATAGGCTAGCCACATATTGCTTTAAAAAAAAAAATTGGTACAGAATACAGATATACTGTAAGTTTTGATGTTCGGATAGAATTATTATGGTTCATTATTTGTGCGGTTCCGAATAAAGTATTTGGCTTCGGGCACACCTCGACTACCTTTGTACCTTTCATCAAACCTTATCAAAGTGAGTCATAAGTCATATGAAACCGGGCATTATCTTTCTTCTTTGCAAAGCCACTGATGCTGATATAGCCCACAGAGCCACAGCAAATATAGGTAAGTTTATATATATTTTTTATTTAACTTTTATTTAACCAGGAAGCCCCTTGAGATATAAAATCTCATTTTTCAAGGGAGACCTGGCCAATACATCAGCTTTACAGTGCATACAAAGACTTAAAATCAAAATGACACATATATACAATGCAAACGCAATAACCAGAAACATGTCTAATTGAAACAGTTGCATTTTTCAACAATAGTGCTTAGTACAAGAGTTTTGAAGTTATTCAGTGGGATTAAAGTTTCCAATTTCAGAAGATTTAATGATGCATGATAGACTAAGTCAAGCTTGTGCAATACAAAAGATGCTGCATTTATTTATGTATGTATATATATATATATATATATATATATATATATATATATATATATATATGTATAATATACACAGACACTATACACAGCATTTCACATTTGAAATTCACATTCCACTATTTTGTTTGTAAGTACACAATAAACATTTTACATTTAGCCATTTAGCAAATACTCTTATTCACAGTGACTACAAGTGCAAATGAATGCATTTTATTTTTCACCTGATGAAAGACATGGTCAAAAGTGGGATTAACCCTTCCAACAACGTTTGAGCTGACTTTGGTTGGCAGAGGTAAAAAAAACAAAAAAAAACACATAAATAAACAACACAGTTTAGATTGTAACGTAAAATGACAGGTATAATTCATTAGCTTGCAACAGGACTGCTGAGAACTGGAGCATTTGTTATTTTGAGGATTTTGACGGTGCCTTTACCATTGCTGAGGCTTAACATATTTGTTTGTGTTAGTACGACATGGATCTACAGAAGCTAATACTGGATCAAAATGTTAATGTTTTACTGGCAGCAATATTAAGGGTTCTTATTCGATAAATGTGTCCAAGAACAGTTTTCCTCAGTTAGCCTATTGGAATAATAAAATCATATTGAGTTAGGCTGGACCAATTGAGTAGTGGGTGTCTGCTTTCCCACTCGTATAATACTTGTGGTTAAACGGCTAAAGGCGACACCCTTAACATTACAATACTCAGTGGCGGCTCCTGAGCTGAAAATTGGGGTAGCGGAAAACTTCCCTTTAAACTGATTATTGGTCTTAATAATTTTTCAATCCGTTTCCTTGATTAACAATAGGCTACATCAGCGTTTAATTCACCAATTACTCAATGCCATCAAATGTAGCGGTTCTCCTCAATTAGGCTATTAGGCAAGTAATACAATTATTTTAAATTAAACGATCTTAAAGCTCAGCTTTTGTTAGATTATTTTTTTTATTTAGCACAACCTGCAATAAAAAAATAATCTAACAAAAGCTGAGCTTTAAGATCGTTTAATTTCCATTAATATTTTCGGAAGTAAGAGTGCGGAGAACGAAGTGTAAAATGTACACAATTTTGCGACGCAAGTTAAAATAATTTTATTACTTGCCTAATAGCCTAATTGAGGAGAACCGGCTACATTTGATGGCATTGAGTAATTGGTGAATTAAACGCTGATGTAGCCTATTGTTAATCAAGGAAACGGATTGAAAAATTATTAAGACCAATAATCAGTTTAAAGGGAAGTTTTCCGCTACCCCAATTTTCAGCTCAGGAGCCGCCACTGATATACTTGTTATTTGTTTAAATTCACCCAAAAACAAGCTTAATTTACTCATTGAGGTTGTCTGGGACAAATTAATAGGCTTTTGCTTTCATAATGGTTTGTATCCAATCATTTTGTGATTAACAGGGCTATGCATATACATATCTGTTAAAAATGTATAGGTCCACAATAATTGCAATGTTAACAATAGAGATAAAATGTGATTACATTGATTCTTCATGAATCAACTTTTTTCTCATGAAAAATTGTTTTTTATTTGAACATGGTTCACAGAAATCGATTAACCAGGACTTTCTTGCTGTAGCCTAATGTAACTAGTCCTTGGTAAATTATGTACCTGCTTTACCATGGCAGCAGGAAGCAAACAAAGGCTCAGGTTGGCAGAATGGAGTTATTTTGGATTGCTAAAAATGCAGATGGATTTGTTGACAAGAAATCTATGTACAGTATATAAAATATTTTTTTAAATGACATCCAATCCAAGTCACTATTTCTTTCTTCAGAACCAGTGTTCATGTGCGCATTGTTTTCACTTTAATTTTGGAGTTAGAAAATTCAAATTAGTTCATCAACATATTGTATTCAATAACATAATTGTAGTGTACTGTTATTTAATATAAATTAGGTCACAGCCAGATATTATAACTAAAGGATTTATAGGAGCTTCCTTCCATAGAACTGGACACCTCACACCTAAGTGTTTATGCTTAAAACAGTGCTTATTTTGGTCACAAATAGATTGCTTTTATATGGTAGTACGTTAATACTAATTATCATAACTGTATCTTGTTTAATGATATTGCGCATTTGAATGTATTTTTATAGAATACACTTCTGCAGTTATGCAAATTTAAGAGAAGGTCCGTGAAACATTACTAAAATGTACTGATTCTTTTTCCGTGTGGTTTCGTTGGCGCAAAGGCTTTTTTTACAAAATAAAGAAAGAAATGTTCAATTCCCAATTTGAACCACAAAGATGAAATTGAGACACTTGTTTTAAATTTAAATTATTCTCCTTTTAAACAAATGATTTACTAAGGCAATCCGCACCTTGACAAATTGTGTAACAATCAGCATTTCTTCCTGGTTCAGTGGATCTAAACGGAAAAATAAATATTTCACTGGGAGGTCCACCAGTACATATGTGGTTTTACAGTTACAAAGTTCCGCATTCTTAAAGTTGAAAATAGAGCTATGTATGTGGTTGAGGATTCTGCTGAACCCACAGGACCCGACAGAGTTTCTTTATCTTTATAGACAAATGTATATAGTGCTAAAGGTGGGAACCAGTTGTCAGACAACAAAGCTGCAGGATTTAAATTAATAAACTACATACAACAGCTGTTTTATTCAAGATTCTAGTCTTTACTAAAGTCATTCTTTCTTAATGTACTGCAGCTGAACAAATAACATTTGCATAGCAACCAACCAGCATGTTGAAACTAATACTGCACTACTGCACTTATTTAATTTATTACAGTAGCAGTTTGAAGCAGTCCCATTGCATGACATAGTAACTCGTACAAACAATCACAGTCCTTCTAATTGGCATTATTGTATCGTGTTGTTGGTTGTTACCACACAATCATAATTTTATTACGTACGCTAAAATAAAAAGTAGCCTAACTTTTTTTTAAACCAGCAAATCAGATTTCATTGGGAAACCACACTAACGAGTTCGCAGAGTAAATTCTGTCAGAGAACCTCTCGCTGTAGCCGACCATGGTCGGCTAGCAACCACGCGTCACATACTCAACCAATCACATGCACATACCTCTAATGGAGCCCCCTTTTAAAGCCAAGAATTCGTTCTCTCTGTAGCTACTGCTTGAATGCTGATGCACTGCTCTTTGTTGCTTACGGTTTGTGTTAAAAGAAATTTGCTGTCACCCTCCACCACACCAGCTTCCACCTGTCGTTTGGATCTGCTTTAGTATGGGGGGTTTCTGGTCATCTCTTGTTTCGCGGAGGGAGATGCCCGTGCTCCGGAGCAGTACTAAAGCAGATCCATTCTCCGCCAAACAAAATAATCATGCAGAACATTCATTCATTAGACATGTCATTTAAATAGGTGATGTCCTGACAGAAATTAAATAAATATAACAAAAAAAAAAAATTGTTTGTTTCTGGTTGGTTGTCAGTTAAGGTCATGGGTAGGTAGGGAATTTATTTTATTTTATTTATTTCATTTTTTCCCATGGCGGCGATGGATAGGTAGGGATTTTTTCCCACGACAACATAGATAGCCTACATGTACTCTACCAGCATGTTTGATATTCATATATCCATCTATTCCTATTAAACAGGTACCTGACATGAGATGTGGCATTTAGTTCTGTACCATTGGCATTGAAGACATCTAAAACAATATTTGATGTAATACCTTTAATAGTATTTTAAAACAGTTTGTAAATATGAACGTAACATAGTAGGGCTTTACCTAATGTAATGTAACGCTGACGTGAGCAACACTGGTTGCGAATGCGAACAAGTTACTTCACAAAGCAAGTTAATCTGTATATTAAAAAAAACATTTTATCCAGCTAAATGTCTTAGATATGACAAGTTACATCTAACAGTAACAAACTCTGTATCTACAGTAGGATATTTTTTTCAGATGTTCCCATCTCATGATGCAAATCTGAAATGCAATTTCCTTAGCCTGGGCTGTTTAATAGGCTGCGTGACCAAACATTTTTAAAAAGCAAGACGGAGAGAGATAGGTAAATTGAGTTGCGGTTTAATGCAATTTTCTTAAATAATCTAACTAATGACAAAAATAACCATAAAATTGGTGCCAATTTTATGGTATAAAGTTGAGAAGGAACTATTTATTTCCTTATAGAATCAATTGTTTTCAGAACTACCAACGAGAGGTTTTTGCATAACTACGGACAAAATAGAACTAGTAACGAGAAATAGAATTAGCAACGAGATGTTTTCTGTTCAAATAGAACTACCAACGAGCAGTTTTGCATGACAACGGCAAACTACATGCCAAAATGGCCTCGGAAGGATATTTAAATTTCAGCTGATAAAGTCGATAAAAATCAATAAATATAAATGTGACTATATATAATAATTGTTGGTAACCATGGTATAAGCGCAGAAACCGCTTCAGAAATTCTTTTTTTTTTCTTTTTTTTCCCCCCAAGCTCATAAAATAAATATGGGTCGCACATAAATCGGCAGGGTCGGTCGGTAACCAGAAACAAACGATTATTTTTTTTAGGCCTTGCAGATTGCAAGCAGGGGTGGGATTCTTGGATGAAATTCAAGTGGGTGGGGTTGAGACTAAGTCAGTATAGGCCTCATCAAATGTATCAAAGTTGCTGTATCACCACAGGCAGGTATTGGTATAATACACATGATATTCAAGTCCAGTCTTGTAACACAATATGAGTTAAATTTAAGCCTTTCCAAGTGTACATATGGGAACCACAAGTTTTGACAAATGAAAACTCTCAGTTTTGGGTTCTTAAAACTGTGGATGTTGGAAATGAATACCAATAAACACTTCCTTGGTGTAGAGATCAGTAAGTCCCTTTATCTAATCGGTAAAATATATCTCAACAAAGATAGCTGCCATAAAATGCCATGCAAAAAGTTCCACATAAAAACAAACACACAAGTAAAAACAGTGGACTATGGTAAGATGCAGTCCATAGGTAGTCTCTTGAGCCATATGCGATTACCCCACTTAGTGGGATTTTTAGCCCTTCACAGAGTGATCTAAATGTGAGGTAGTTCCTAAACCAGTCAATTAACTGCCCTAGCTGATATTGCTTTTTATCCCATGGTATGGGTGAATACTCGATTCTGATTGGTCAATGACTGGTCGTTATTCTGTATAACCGGTCAGTCATCCGGGTCACAAGTTTAATCACAGTTCTAAATTAATGCGCTGCCTGCCTGGCCAGCTAGTACTAGCTACGCAACCTGGGAATGGCAAACATGACCGGTCAATTCAGAGTCCAAGACGTTTTAGAAAATAAGTGGAATAAATAAAGTGAATTAATAAAGTAAACGAATGTAGCCTACCTACTTTATTTTCCTCAGTGACTAACGTTAGGCTACTGTAGCCTACGGCAGACGGCTACTTCGCCTCGTAGGTATGCTGCAAATAGTGGGCTAACTGGCTACGATAAACTTTTGTCATTGTTTTTAAGATAATGCAAATGCAATACGTGGCGAGGTAACTATATAGCTAGCCATAGTTACATTATCACGGAGTTAGCAAAGCGCATGGTGTTTATGTGCAATGCGTAGCCTAATCTTTTTTGACTGCGAGCCATAAATCCGTCTCTAAGGTAGAGGTTAACGTTGCCGTAGCAACAGCATACATCTGATTTATAAAAATCGGTAAACAACATTAATCTACAGATTTAAAAAAGTTTGTATTACAGATATCTTAGTTACAACTACTTCAATCTAGCAAAACATTTTTGTGGTTACAAGTGCAGTATTTATTCAGTTGGGAATACGAATTTATCATAGTAGGAATTTGCATGTAAATTGACGTCGGCAACACACTGACTGCTTGTGAATGCAAGCTAGGCTACTTCACAAAGCATGTTAATCTGTAGCCTATAGGCTATATGTAGAAAACTTTTTATCCAGCGAAAATTCTTCGATAAGTTACATCTAACAAACTCCGTAGTATTTTTTAGATGGTCCCATAGGACATCATGATGCGAATCTGCTACACACTACGTGACCAAACCATTTTTAAAAAGCAAGACAGAGAGAGGGAGGTAATGTTGAATCTGATTGAGTTATGGTTTCATACAATTTTCTTAAATAATGTAATGACAAAAATAACCAAAATTGGTGCCAATTGTACGTTATAACTGAGAAGGAACTATTTTTCCCCCGATAGAATCAATTATTTTCAGAACTAACGACGAGAGGGTTTGCATAGCAACGCACTTAAATAGAACTAGTAACGAGAAATAGAATTAGCAACGAGATGTTTTCTGTTCAATTAGAACTACCAACCAGCTGTTTTGCATGACAACGCAAAAACAACAAGCCCAAAGAGCTGCGGAAGTATATTTAAATTTCAGCTGATTAAATCGATAAAAATCTATAAATATGAAAGTAACTAGCCTATATATAATCATTGTTGGTAACCATGGTATAAGCGCAATAATCAACTCCGAGGTGTGCATAACACGGTTTTAACCGCACTCCGCTGAGGCAACCACCCTCCGCTTCGCGTCGTGCGGTTAAAACCGTGTAATGCACACCTCGTCGTTGATTATGTAAGCAATAATGACCGAGGAGCCGGGCATTTCACTGTTTAAATGCCCGACGCAGAGGTAGTAAATTGCCCGAGGCGCAGCCGAGGGCAATTTCCCTCCGCGAAGGGCATTTCAACTGTTAAATGCCCGGCTCCGAGGTCATTATTGCGCTTATACCATGGTTACCAACAATTATTTTATATAGTCACGTTTATATTTATTGATTTTTATCTACTTTATCAGCTGAAATTTAAATATCCTTCCGAGGCCATTTTGGCATGTAGTTTGCCGTTGTCATGCAAAACTGCTCGTTGCTAGTTCTATTTGAACAGAAAACATCTCGTTGCTGCTTCTATTTCTCGTTACTAGTTCTATTTTGTCCGTAGTTATGCAAAAACCTCTCGTTGGTAGTTCTGAAAATAAGTGATTCTATATGGAAGCAAATAGTTCCTTCTCAACTTTATACCATAAAATTAGCACCAATTTTGGTTATTTTTGTCATTAGTTAGATAATTTAAGAAAATTGCATGAAACCGCAACTCAATTTACCTCCCTCTCTCCGTCTTGCTTTTTAAAAATGCTTTGGTCACGCAGCCTATTTTAAACAGCCCAGGCTAAGGAAATTGCATTTCACGATCTGCATCATGAGATGGGAACATCTGAAAAAAATAGCCTACTGTAGATCGAGTTTGTTACTGTTAGATGTAACTTGTCATATCTAAGACATTTCGCTGGATAAAATGTTTTTTTTAATATACAGATTAACGTGCTTTGTGAAGTAACTTGTTCGCATTCACAACCAGCATTGCTCACGTCAGCGTTACATTACATGATACTATGTTACGTTCATATTTCCAAACTGAATAAATACTGCACCTCGAACCACAAAACTTCTTTGCTAGATTAAAGTTGTTGTAACTAAGATATTTGGCGAAGACAAACTTTTCAAATCGGCGGATTTAGCGTTATTTGCCGGCTTTATTAATCAGCTGTTGGTGTTGCTATGGATACCATTCATGAAAGTGTCGACTCTAATGGCGCTGGCAGCAGATAACGTAGACGGCGTATTAATTTAGAACGGTGATTAAAATGTTGCCGGCGCTACTTCGTTGCCGGGCGGTTTAACGAAATAAATGCCCACCCTCCAGCCAATCAGAATCGAGTATTTAGCCAAGCCATGGTATAATGCATACATATCCATTACACAATGTAATATTAATCTATGCAAAAATATTTAATTTGTATTTGCTTATTTTTCTTCACAGGGGACAATATGTCATCTGCATCTTTCCAAGGAATAATACGTCCTTTTGTAATTGGAATCCTTATAATGGGTTGTTTTGGGATTTTATTTTGTACATATTTCAAGGTGCCCACTGTCTGGCTGTCAAGTCCAGTGAAATTAGAAGCACCTGCGCCGATGGTGAAAAACTTTGGTTCCAAAAAAGTACAAAACCAGACTATTATACTAATCTGGCTCTGGCCATTTGGCCAAACCTATGATCTGAGCTCCTGTAGTGCCTTTAGCATTGATGGCTGCCACCTAACGGCAGACCGAAACATGTACGACAAGTCAGATGGGGTCATCGTCCATCACAGAGACATTCGCGGCGATCTATCCAACATGCCGCCGTCACAGCGCCCGCCATTCCAAAAATGGGTGTGGATGAACTTTGAATCACCCGCACATTCTGGAAAGATTACTGGTCTCAGAAGCCTGTTCAATTTGACTCTGAATTACAGGCAGGACGCAGATATTCAAGTGCGTTATGGAACAGTTGTTCAAACCGAGGGGAATGACTTAAAAATACCAAGCAAGGACAAATTAGTGTGCTGGATTGTGAGCAACTGGAACTCTAAACACAGAAGAGTGGCATACTATAATGTCTTGAAGCAACATGTTCATATACACATCTATGGAAAGGCCTTTTTGAAACCAGTCAACGACCAAGACTTTCTTCCCACCATTGCCAGCTGTAAGTTCTATCTGTCATTCGAGAACTCAATCCACAAAGACTACATCACTGAAAAATTGTACAACCCACTGACTGTGGGCACAGTGCCAATTGTTCTTGGGCCATCGAGACAGAACTATGAAAACTTTGTCCCAGGTGATGCCTTCATACACGTAGAGGATTTTTTCTCCCCCAAAGAACTAGCAGAGCACATCCTGTTCTTAGACAAGAATGAAGACATGTACCGTCGATACTTCTACTGGCGTAGACACTTTGAAGCAAAGCGGAGCCAGTTATGGTTAGAACCCACATGTCTTGCCTGTAATTATATTAGGACACACAAGCAATATGAGGTTATCAATAATCTTGACACATGGTATTGGGGATGATAAAAAACATAATATCTGGAATTTGGTTTTGAATACTGCCATCTTAAGGTACAACATACCCCATAAGTGTGGAGCGAGGCATCTCCTTTCCTCGTCTTGTTTTTTCATCATTTCAGATTGTAATTTATAATTTCTTAAGTGTTGTAAAATGCCGAGCACAATTTTACTGCCAAACCACAAATTATCATAATTTAATCCCTGTGACGCTTATGTTGATGTGCAACCTTGGGCATGTTTTCATTTGGTTTATGTATCGCCATTATTCCACATGTAATTTAGATGTGCACTCCACTGTTCTATCCTGGAGATTCGTTTTTTCTAACTATGCTTAGTCCTTCCACCTACATCTCTTCCCATTGGTCATTGGAGGACACCTGGAGGTGGTCGTGGATAAAATCGATAGCTCTTACATTGGACAGTGTAATCTCATGCCAGATAATCAAATGACGTCCAGTCCTATAGCCCTGTATGAAAGAAAACAGACTAATGTTCCATCAACCCAGGACTGCAAGGGAGGAAGACAATGTGTACTCACGTGAGTGAGTGAGAACCGAACAGGCGCCTGGTACCGTGACCAAATATGATCCTTGTTCCCTGCCCCATGTCGCCTGTCCACTCAGATCCCTGTCTATGTGATTTATTTATTTATTTTTGTTTCATTGAGAATATCAATCAGTTTACATATGACAATGGTTACAAAATGTAGATTATGAATGAAGATAGAATTAACAAAAATAAAAAAGAGAGTAGTTCATATTATGTCCCTCTCTTGTACTACAAGTTGTAGTTTTACTTCCGGTTTACTTCCCTAAATTGTCAGGTGAGTGCACAGTTCAGTGGATGAGTGTGCTCCTGAATCCCCTCAACACAAACGCGGAAATAAGGGTTTCACCCGGGGATTTTAAGTGCCCCCATTTGTGAGAAAAAGTCACCCACTCAAAAGCTTTTGACTCAAATATGCACCCTCAAAGGGGTGAAGGGATCATATTGGGCCTGAGTCTTGTGTTCTACACACTGCATTGCATGTCGTGGTCTACCTTGTCACATGGACTGTCACTTGGACTTGAACATGAGTAGGAGATACTGTTTAATTAACTGTATAAACCTAATGATGAGTGGAATTGTGGCTAGTGTTGTCATTTTAAAGTTTCTACTCAACCTTAGCTCATGTGATGTGTTGTTGATTACATTTTGTCTTTTTGTTTATTTAAGCCCACTGTATTACAAATAAAATCTCTTTTTTTTCCACACTGTAAAATATTTTGGATTCTCTCCATTAAAAATCTTTAAGTAACGGATTACAATAGCACTTATGTGTTTGCTGAACTTTCAAGTTTAAGGGTTCTGTGTATTAAAATTGCTAAGCTCTGGTGACAAGCCTTTTAAGTTGGCACAGCAACCATAAATAAGTTGTATTAAGTTATATTGTGCTGTTCAGCTAACAATACTAATAGGTCCAGTAAAATATTTGCAGCTTGTGAACTACATCGTATTACTCCATTCAAATACGAAACTACCAAGTTCATGCAATTAAGAATTTTACAATGGGCCAACATAAACAATAAAGGTGTTTGTAGGTAAAAATAAAAGTCATGGCAAATTTCCAATAAACATAAAAGGCTTGTAACCGGAGCGTAGTATTTTTTAAACAACATAACATTGGGCCTCATTCGCCAATCACTCTATGAACAAATTTGTTCTTAAGACTTTCTTTAAAACGTTTTTACAAACATTCCAGGATTATCTGATGTTTGCGTTCAGAGCTTCTGTTCTACCCAAGAAAGAATCCCAAGTAAGAAAACATTGGTAAAATCCAAAACGTTTTAAAGAAAGTCTTAAGACCAAATTTGTTTGTAGAATGGTTTTTAAATCTCTTAAGCTCTTTTGATTTTACCCAACATGTCTCTGGGCCCACGCACAAACATGGCCATACATTAGATTTGGTTATCACTTATGGTCTTGATATCAATGTCAGCTCTGTTCTTGATGTAGCTATCTCTGATCACTATTGTGTTCTTTTTGATATGGGCTCAATTATTGATGAAGTCAACACTGATAAGGTGATAAAAAAAAACGCCATTGCTGGCATTTGCCAGTTCAGCTAAAGTGTTCATGAATCTTTTGTCTAGGTCACCAATTGGCCCACCCACTTATTCCTTCTCCGTGATGTTTTAGTAGATTGTTTTAACTCTAAGGTTTTAAAAAGTATTGACAGTGTTGCTCCGATGAAAACCAAGATTCTTTCTGGTAAACAAAAAGCTCCATGGAGAAATGGAAATGAAATAAGACAGCAAAAAAGGGACTGCTGTAAAGCAGAGAGAAAATGGAGAAAAACAAACCTTCAAGTGCATTTTGATATCTATAGAGACGGCCTTAATAGGTATAATAGGAAATTGAAGTATGCCAGACAAACATTTATTTCTAACATTATTAATAACCACAAAAATAATTCAAAAACCCTTTTTTCTACCATTGATAGTCTGATAAATCCCCCGTCCATAACATCTTGTGAACTTCTTTCTACTGCCAAGTGTAATGAATTTGCGGCATGCTTTAATGACAAGATTTCAGACATTAGAGTAAACATCTCTAAAACAACACAAACAAATGTTGAGTTCTTATCATCATTATGTGGGGGTACTTCTGATAGCCATATGACACATTTTGCCATGGTTGACTCAAAAATGATTAGCAACGTTTTATCCCTTTTGAGGTCTTCAACCTGTCCCCTTGATCCTATTCCCACAACCTTTTTTAAAACTGTTTTTAACTGTCTCTCTGAGGATGTGCTCACTATAGTAAATTGCTCTTTACAAACTGGTACTTTTCCTAGCTCACTCAAAACCACCATTGTTAGGCCATTATTAAAGAAAAGTAATCTTGATTCTTCAGTAATTGGTAATTATAGACCCATTTCCAATCTCCCTTTTCTTGGAAAAATACTTGAAAAAGTGGTGTTCCAGCAATTAAATGACTTTTTGAACACGCACTGTATTCATGACAAATTCCAATCTGGATTTCGTGCTCACCATAGCACAGAAACTGCATTGGGTAGGGTGGTCAATGACTTAAGAATAAACATAGACTCAAACAAGCTTTCTATCTTGGTGCTTTTGAGTGCCGCTTTTGATACGGTTGACCACCACATTCTTCTTGACAGACTTGAGAAATGGGTTGGCCTCTCAGGCCCGGTTCTAAACTGGTTTAGGTCATATCTGACTGGGAGAAGTTTTTATGTTGCCCTGGGAAATCATATGTCAAACCAATTTGAGTTATCATGTGGGGTCCCCCAGGGGTCCATTCTTGGGCCTTTATTGTTTAATTTGTACAGATCGACATTTTCGACACACTATTCTAATTTCTTGAAATACTGTTTTGGGGGTTTTCTGGAGCTGTAAGCCAAAATTATGAAAAATGAAACAAATAAAGGCTAGAAATATTTCACTTTGTGTGTAATGAATCTATAATCTATGAAAGTTTCACTTTTTGAATGGAATTATGGAAAAAAAAAAACTTTTCCATGATATTCTAATTTTTTGGAAAGGATCTATATATCCTTCCTCTAGGGGATGTTATTAGGAAGCATAACATAGATTTTCACAAGTACGCTGATGATACTCAACTGTATATTTCTTTATCACTCGATGACTTCGGTCCTCTTAGTTCTTTGATCGATTGTCTGGAAGATGTAAGTTTATGGATGTCCCACAGCTTTTTAAAACTAAATGGTGATAAAACTGATATTTTAGTCCTTGGTGCAAAGGCTCAGAGAGTAAAACTCTGCAGCTATCTAGACTCTTTTTCCCTTAATAGCAAGGCGCAAGTAAGAAACTTAGGAGTAATCCTAGACTCTGACCTTAACTTTGAGGCTCATATAAGAAATGTGACGAAGGTAGCCTTCTATCATTTAAAAAACATTGCTAAAGTGTGGAGCTTTGTTTCACAGGCCGATGCAGAGAAACTTGTGCATGCTTTTATTTCAAGCAGACTAGATTATTGTAATGCCCTTTTCTCAGGTCTTTCAAAGAAAATGATTGGTCGTCTGCAGCTAATTCAAAATGCAGCAGCATGAGTTTTAACAAAGACAAAAAAGAATGAACATATTAAACCTGTCTTAAAGTCACTACACTGGCTACCTGCTAGGTCCAGAATTGATTTTAAAATAATTTTATTGGTTTACAAATCTCTTAATGGCCTAGCACCTCAGTATTTACGTGATATGCTCTTAGATTATGAGCCTATTAGATCCCTTAGATCATCTGGCACAGGTCTTTTAATTATTCCAAAAGTCAGAACCAAAACTGTAGGGCAAGCAGCTTTTAGTTTTTATGCACCCTTTCTTTGGAATAATCTGCCAGTCGACCTTAGAAATACGGAATCAGTACACAGTTTTAAGAAAAAACTGAAAACATATCTCTTCAGTGCAGCTTTTGATTAAGAACATTTTTTAATAGTTTTACTTTGATATTAATGTACTTATGTTACTTTTATTTTCCTTGTTGTATGGTTTCTGTGTAATTTGCTTGTGTAAAGCACATTGAGTTGCTTTCTGCCTGCTCTATAAATAAAATTTGATTTGATTTGATTTGATTGGTGAATGAGGCCCATTGATCCGTGACAATTGAGCAAACTCGAAAATGGTTATGTAGTCACTTACTTAAAAGATTTTAATTGGGAAAACCAAAAAAGCAGTGCGGCAGTTCATGTTTTTATAGGTTCCTTCCTTCACAGCTCTGAGAAGTTGTCAGTCTGTGAGTCTCTTGCTTATTCATTCCTTTGCATGTTTTGTCTCCATTTTGCTTCAGCCTCCCACATTTTTCTGCCCTTTTCACAGGCAGCTTCAATAGGCTATTATAAAACCAGACCATTTTTAAGGAGCCCACCATGAAACATGAATGAACAGAAGCAGTGCTGTAATTCATGAACCAAGTCATAATATGTTCTGTGAAACAATGACGATCTGCACTAAATTATGCTTCATACAGCAGGTTGCCACTGGTTGGGCCACTGCCAAAATACTGAGCGTACTTTACTGAGAGCATTTCGTAGTGATGGTGTGTAACCACGTTTCAGCAGGGGGAAAGGGAAGGGGGACAACAAGGTGCTCAAAAAGCTTGAATTCGAAAAGCAAAATGTTTGGTTTACACAAGAAGAGACTTATACAGACCTTCAATCAAGTGAACAGGATAAATGCAATGCGAATGCACTGATATTTATACAGTTTTGGAACATTTGTATAGGGTTAACCTGCTTGATTTATACAGTAATTGGAAGCACAGGTAACAAGGTATTTAGTCACGCATCATGAATGTTTATTGCTTCTGCAGGGAATGAGGCAGTTATAAACCTTGGTCGTTTACCTGTCCTGCACTTGTGTGGAGTTCCCTTTTTCCCAAAATATATTCAAAGTAGGCTAGATGACACATAATAACATGTAAATATGCAGAAAGTATGCGTGTTTAATAATACACTTAGAATAGAAGGCTTACTATCCATATAAACTTTTTAATAACTTTTTTTATTTGTGAGTAGTCTCAAAGATGGACAAAAAGAACCTTGGTCAGTAAATTTGTCAGAATACCTTTGAAAAACCACATCATCACACACAGACAATAATACTTTTATTAATTCCTTAACAAACTCCAACATCCCTCATATTAAAAGATCAGTTTTGGCAGTTAAATTGTCCCTGTTACCTCAGCAATAACACCTCAATGGTAAATAAAGGACACATTTCCAAAGACGATACCGGCTGGAGACTAAGACTAACTGATATATTGACCAAGTATGAAAATATTAAATAAATTACATAGATATTTTATAAAAAGAAAAGTATTCACCTTTAAAGGGGACATGAAGCACTCGGTAAAGTGGCTGTGGTTCGTTAGCTTTTTACCTTAATGTATTTTACCTTAATGTATTTACCTTTTTACACCTACAATGTATAATGTTTGCTAGTGGCCCAAACAATTGGTTTCTTTCTTGAAACAATACTCATTCCGAGTGAAGGTCTGACCTCACTTGCACCTGCTTTTCCATTACAATATCACATGGGCGAGAAGTTCACACCTGTGAAGTGTATGTGTGTCTCTCTGTCAATATCCTGGTTAATTTGTGACTACTGTGATAAAGTGAATCTTTTACTATTGTAAACAATTATTGAAAAAAACCAACACGAATGGCCAACATATGGTCACATTTCTTTAGTATAAATTGAAACCTTAAAGGGGACATGAAGCACTCGGTAAAGTGGCTCTGGTTCGTTAGCTTTTTAGTTTAAATTAGATGTGACCGTGCGTTCAAATTTCAAACCGACCCGTATTTGCTGGAAAAAGAAGTCACAATTTGCTTTTTTGTCCACTAGGGCGCAGCCATCTTGGACCAACTGCGGTCATGACGTCACTAGGTTGGTTGGTATCAGCTGTTCAATGTATTACTATGGGAGAATAGCTGACTGTCAGTGAGCTCAACAAAGTATCGTGAGGAAAAAAAAAAAAAAAAATGCACAGACGGTCTTTTCGTATTGCCCCGAGATGCTCAAATGAGTATTACCGAACAAAACTTCATTTAAAACTTCATTTCCACGAACTGCTTCTGACCATATTAATGCTGTGGCCTGACGAGCCGGCAACTGCAGCGCCGCTGCATTGCCATGATATATTAGTTAACAGCCTGCAAATATATACCTACCGCGACCTAGCATCAGAAGCTAACGATTATTTTCTATATGCAATATTAGCTAGACACGACTTTAGCTGCCAAACCGTTTATTAAGACAATGCAGTGGCGCTGTAGTTACCTGCTCGTCAGGCCACACCATTAGCTAGTATGGTCAGAAGCAGTTCGTGGAAATGAAGTTTTAAATTAAGTTTTGTTCGGTAATACTCATTTGAGCATCTCGGGGCAATACAAAAAGACTGTGAATTTTTTGTTTTATTTTTTCCTCACGATACATCATTGAGCTCACTGAAAGTCAGCATAGGAATTGTTAAGCATATTTGAGTATAAAAACAAAGTAATGTTTATGTTCCTATCTGACATCATCATAGCGTGCCAGAGTGCGACAGACAGGTGGTGATACTAATGAGCATGCACATAATAAACGGCCCCCTTCTCCAGGCCAAACTCAGTGGATGTGGTCATGTCTTTTTCTGTCCGTCGATAACTAGCTAGATTGATGCTAGCAAACTACTTTGGTTCACTGCAAACGTGGAGACTTCTGTTGAATAAAATGTCTCACGGAACAGGAATACATTGAGCAGCAGAGACCAACCAACCTAGTGACGTTACGACCGCAGTTGGTCCAAGATGGCTGCGCCCTAGTGGAAAAAAAGAGAATTTCAACTTATTTTTCCAGCAAATACGGGTCAGTTTGAGATTTGAACGCACGGTCACATCTAATTTAAGCTAAAAAGCTAACGAACCAGAGCCACTTTACCGAGTGCTTCATGTCCCCTTTAAGGTTTCAATTTATACTAAAGAAATGTGACATGTTGTCCTTTCGTGTTGGTTTTCTTCAATAATTGTTTGCAATAGTAAAACATTCACTTTATCACAGTAGTCACAAATTAACCAGGCTATTGGCAGAGAGACACACATACACTTCACAGGTGTGATCTTCTTGCCCATGTGATATTGTAATGGAAAAGCAGGTGCAAGTGAGGTCAGACCTTCACTCGGAATGAGTATTGTTTCAAGAAAGAAACCAATTGTTTGGGCCACTAGCAAACATTATACATTGTAGTGCCAAGACTCATCATTTGGGCAGTTATACAGTGAACAAATATGGCACCAGGTTACAAGGTTAAACATCCTGCATCCTTCCTAGTTTATGGGAGTCATTATTGTTACACTTTCATACAGACATTTCTGGTGTCATAAGCCCTATTCGGACGGGAGGTGGGGTAATGTAATAATTACCGGAGGAGCTCCGCTATTTTAGTCCCGTCTGAATCTGCCATGTCCGTAACTTTTACGGACTGCGCGCTCCCGCGCCAGTAAAGATTCCGGAGTCTTTTACCTACTGTTAAATGTCCGGTAAAAATTACACCAGGTTAAATCAATCCTGTGCGAATTGACATGTCCGGTAAAATTCTGTTATTTCCTTTTTTTCACGTAAGCACTTGAGGACGCCTTTGGTTGTGCTCTCTTCGGTCCAAGTGCAAGCCACAACTATTGGCCGACCTCTAAATTAATGTAACCTTACATTAAATAAGAAGACAGAGAGCAAAAAAAGAAAAAAAAAAAAAAAGAAAAAGAAAACCGGCTCAAAAGTAGGCTACAGTAGGGCAACGCTTGTGGCAGCTTTAGGTAAGCTATTGTAGCCTAGCTATAGCCTTACATACATGTCATGGCCTCACACTGTTTTTCTCAAGATAACGTTAATAAAGAGGTGTAATGCAGGATTCCTCACGCTTTTTGTGGACATGTTTGCCATGCCAACATTGTCTCCACATAGTTTTTTTTTTTTTTGGTGCCTGCATCTTTTCAATTGCTCCCTGACAGCGATTTTCTACCAGAAGCAATCAGTTTGCAGTGAATATAGGATGTGTTACGTTGTATGACTCGTGGGGAACATTTTCGGTGTGACGACAACATCGAGTAGACACTCCCATCTCTGTAATTCTAGACGCTGATTACGGAGATACACTGCCCGGCCAAAAGAAAAGTTGCAGTTGCACCAGTCATGCATAGTGCCCACTGTACAAGCCTCTGGAGGCAGTGTTATGATCTGGGGTTGCTTCAATTGGTCAGGTCTAGGCTCAGCAACGTTATGCAGCAATAAAATGAAGTCAGATGAGTACCTGAATGTACTGAATGACCAGGTTATCCCATCAATGGGCATATTCCAGGACGACAATGGCAAGATTCATCAGGCTCAAATTGTGAAAGAGTGGTTCAGGGAGCATGAGGAATCATTTTCACACATGAATTGGCCACCAGAGTCCTGACCTTAACCCCATTGAAAGTCTTTGGGATGTGCTGGAGAAGACTTCACAGAGTGGTTCGACTCTCCCGTCGTCAATACAAGATCTTGGCCAAAAATTAATGCAAGTCTGGACGGAAATAAATGTTGTGACGTTGCATAAGGTTGTCGAAACAATGCCACGACGAATGCGCACCATAATGAAAGATAAAGGCGGTCCAATAAAATATTACAGTGTGCGACTTTTTTTTTGGCCAGGCAGTGTACTTTATCACGCCATTAACATTACAGACGTCATGTGGTAATAATTACTTTACAGACATTGTCCTGAAAACCTATCCCATCCGAATAGGGCTATAAAAGTAGGTTTTATCATGCCAATCTTTAATAGGCTTCTAGCATATTAAAATTAAAATCCTTCATACTTCCTCCCTGAGTTTTAATCAAAAGCTCCTTGCAAGCATTTTGATGATCACAACCTATGAATCCTTAACATTTAGATAAAAGGCTACTACTCTGTTCTTCTGGATCACTTTCATCAGAAATGTTATATGCCACTACTTTATTCTACATATTTTAATGTTACCAGGTAATCTCAATGACTAGCCTATGCCACTAACACAATTTAACACTCTTACAGGAAACAGAAAGTTCATGAGCTGTGTAATATATTTGCATGTTTTACATGCTATTTGGGTGTTTTAAAGCTAATGACTACAGTCACAGACAGCCAAAGACCATTACAATGCTGCCCCTTTGTGGCTGACCAACAAATAGAACAGGATCAATCGTGGGAAGACTTCCAGTTTCATACCAGGGGCGTTGAAATGTCTTTCCAAAAAATACATATCTTCAAAAAAGCAGTACAGAGCCATGTATACCCAACCAAAAATGTATACTACAGTCCATTAAGACACAAAAACCCCATCCACTATGAAATCAGCGTGTATGTTACATAGGAAGTGTCACGTCTGGCAGCGGTGGAATTCCCCCCCATGTTTACCATTGGGTTGCAGCTGGCGATGGTAGACATCGGGAGAGGTGTCCCTCTCATCTCAGTCCAACCCAAGCCATCCAGCTGAAGAACAGATTTGATGTCCTGGATGGCCAGGAATTCCCTGGTCAGCCATCCCAAACCCCCTCCAGGGCCACTGGATGAGTCCCGTCACTCCCTCGTCACCGGCCCCTGGTGAAGTGGAAAATGTACTATGTTGAACTATGCAGATTAATGATTAAGCTTATAAATGTATTCTTACTTACTGTCTAAGCAGTGATTGGCCTTAAAAGTTAGAAAGTCTTCTCAGGAATCTATAACCCTGAGCCATCTCTGCCTGTGCCCTCCACCTTAGTGGACCCAGTTGTTTCATTTAACGTATACATAGGAGTGGTGATCTTTTGTTTGGTCATACACACTTCCTGCTTGGCTTCATAATATAATTACTCATGAAATACAACTAGAGTGCAAAAAAAAAAAAAAAAACCCCGCTCAAAAGTAGGCTACAGTGGGGCAACGCTTGTGGCAGCTTTAGGTAAGCTATTGTAGCCTAGCTATAGCCTTACATACATGTCATGGCCTCACACTGTTTTTCTCAAGATAACGTTAATAAAGAGGTGTAATGCAGGATTCCTCACGCTTTTTGTGGACATGTTTGCCATGCCAACATTGTCTCCACATAGTTTATTTTTTTTGGTGCCTGCATCTTTTCAATTGCTCCCTGACAGCGATTTTCTACCAGAAGCAATCAGTTTGCAGTGAATATAGGATGTGTTACGTTGTATGACTCGTGGGGAACACTTTCGGTGTGACGACAACATGGAGTAGACACTCCCATCTCTGTAATTCTAGACGCTGATTACGGAGATACACTGCCCGGCCAAAAAAAAAGTTGCAGTTGCACCAGTCATGCATAGTGCCCACTGTACAAGCCTCTGGAGGCAGTGTTATGATCTGGGGTTGCTTCAATTGGTCAGGTCTAGGCTCAGCAACATTATGCAGCAATAAAATGAAGTCAGATGAGTACCTGAATGTACTGAATGACCAGGTTATCCCATCAATGGGCATATTCCAGGACGACAATGCCAAGATTCATCGGGCTCAAATTGTGAAAGAGTGGTTCAGGGAGCATGAGGAATCATTTTCACACATGAATTGGCCACCAGAGTACTGACCTTAACCCCATTGAAAGTCTTTGGGATGTGCTGGAGAAGACTTCACAGAGTGGTTCGACTCTCCCGTCGTCAATACAAGATCTTGGCCAAAAATTAATGCAAGTCTGGACGGAAATAAATGTTGTGACGTTGCATAAGGTTGTCGAAACAATGCCACGACGAATGCGCACCATAATGAAAGATAAAGGCGGTCCAATAAAATATTACAGTGTGCGACTTTTTTTTTGGCCAGGCAGTGTACTTTATCCCGTCTGAATCGGCCATTAACATTACAGACGTCATGTGGTAATAATTACTTTACAGACATTGTCCTGAAAACTTATCCCATCCGAATAGGGCTATAAAAGTAGGTTTTATCATGCCAATCTTTAATAGGCTTCTAGCATATTAAAATTAAAATCCTTCATACTTCCTCCCTGAGTTTTAATCAAAAGCTCCTTGCAAGCATTTTGATGATCACAATCTATGAATCCTTAACATTTAGATAAAAGGCTACTACTCTGTTCTTCTGGATCACTTTCATCAGAAATGTTATATGCCACTACTTTATTCTACATATTTTAATGTTACCAGGTAATCTCAATGACTAGCCTATGCCACTAACACAATTTAACACTCTTACAGGAAACAGAAAGTTCATGAGCTGTGTAATATATTTGCATGTTTTACATGCTATTTGGGTGTTTTAAAGCTAATGACTACAGTCACAGACAGCCAAAGACCATTACAATGCTGCCCCTTTGTGGCTGACCAACAAATAGAACAGGATCAATCGTGGGAAGACTTCCAGTTTCATACCAGGGGCGTTGAAATGTCTTTCCAAAAAATACATATCTTCAAAAAAGCAGTACAGAGCCATGTATACCCAACCAAAAATGTATACTACAGTCCATTAAGACACAAAAACCCCATCCACTATGAAATCAGCGTGTATGTTACATAGGAAGTGTCACGTCTGGCAGCGGTGGAATTCCCCCCCATGTTTACCATTGGGTTGCAGCTGGCGATGGTAGACATCGGGAGAGGTGTCCCTCTCATCTCAGTCCAACCCAAGCCATCCAGCTGAAGAACAGATTTGATGTCCTGGATGGCCAGGAATTCCCTGGTCAGCCATCCCAAACCCCCTCCAGGGCCACTGGATGAGTCCCGTCACTCCCTCGTCACCGGCCCCTGGTGAAGTGGAAAATGTACTATGTTGAACTATGCAGATTTATGATTAAGTGCATAAATGTATTCTTACTTACTGTCTAAGCAGTGATTGGCCTTAAAAGTTAGAAAGTCTTCTCAGGAATCTATAACCCTGAGCCATCTCTGCCTGTGCCCTCCATCTTAATGGACCCAGTTGTTTAATTTAACGTATGCATAGGAGTTGTGATCTTTTGTTTGGTCATACACACTTCCTGCTTGGCTTCATAATATAATTACTCATGAAATACAACTAGAGAGCAAAAAAAATAAAAATAAATAAATACCGGCTCAAAAGTAGGCTACAGTGGGGCAACGCTTGTGGCAGCTTTAGGTAAGCTATTGTAGCCTAGCTATAGCCTTACATACATGTCATGGCCTCACACTGTTTTTCTCAAGATAACGTTAATAAAGAGGTGTAATGCAGGATTCCTCACGCTTTTTGTGGACATGTTTGCCATGCCAACATTGTCTCCACATAGCTTATTTTTTTTGGTGCCTGCATCTTTTCAATTGCTCCCTGACAGCGATTTTCTACCAGAAGCAATCAGTTTGCAGTGAATATAGGATGTGTTACGTTGTATGACTCGTGGGGAACATTTTCGGTGTGACGACAACATGGAGTAGACACTCCCATCTCTGTAATTCTAGACGCTGATTACGGAGATACACTGCCCGGCCAAAAAAAAAGTTGCAGTTGCACCAGTCATGCATAGTGCCCACTGTACAAGCCTCTGGAGGCAGTGTTATGATCTGGGGTTGCTTCAATTGGTCAGGTCTAGGCTCAGCAACATTATGCAGCAATAAAATGAAGTCAGATGAGTACCTGAATGTACTGAATGACCAGGTTATCCCATCAATGGGCATATTCCAGGACGACAATGCCAAGATTCATCGGGCTCAAATTGTGAAAGAGTGGTTCAGGGAGCATGAGGAATCATTTTCACACATGAATTGGCCACCAGAGTACTGACCTTAACCCCATTGAAAGTCTTTGGGATGTGCTGGAGAAGACTTCACAGAGTGGTTCGACTCTCCCGTCGTCAATACAAGATCTTGGCCAAAAATTAATGCAAGTCTGGACGGAAATAAATGTTGTGACGTTGCATAAGGTTGTCGAAACAATGCCACGACGAATGCGCACCATAATAAAAGATAAAGGCGGTCCAATAAAATATTACAGTGTGCGACTTTTTTTTTGGCCAGGCAGTGTACTTTATCCCGTCTGAATCGGCCATTAACATTACAGACGTCATGTGGTAATAATTACTTTACAGACATTGTCCTGAAAACTTATCCCATCCGAATAGGGCTATAAAAGTAGGTTTTATCATGCCAATCTTTAATAGGCTTCTAGCATATTAAAATTAAAATCCTTCATACTTCCTCCCTGAGTTTTAATCAAAAGCTCCTTGCAAGCATTTTGATGATCACAACCTATGAATCCTTAACATTTAGATAAAAGGCTACTACTCTGTTCTTCTGGATCACTTTCATCAGAAATGTTATATGCCACTACTTTATTCTACATATTTTAATGTTACCAGGTAATCTCAATGACTAGCCTATGCCACTAACACAATTTAACACTCTTACAGGAAACAGAAAGTTCATGAGCTGTGTAATATATTTGCATGTTTTACATGCTATTTGGGTGTTTTAAAGCTAATGACTACAGTCACAGACAGCCAAAGACCATTACAATGCTGCCCCTTTGTGGCTGACCAACAAATAGAACAGGATCAATCGTGGGAAGACTTCCAGTTTCATACCAGGGGCGTTGAAATGTCTTTCCAAAAAATACATATCTTCAAAAAAGCAGTACAGAGCCATGTATACCCAACCAAAAATGTATACTACAGTCCATTAAGACACAAAAACCCCATCCACTATGAAATCAGCGTGTATGTTACATAGGAAGTGTCACGTCTGGCAGCGGTGGAATTCCCCCCCATGTTTACCATTGGGTTGCAGCTGGCGATGGTAGACATCGGGAGAGGTGTCCCTCTCATCTCAGTCCAACCCAAGCCATCCAGCTGAAGAACAGATTTGATGTCCTGGATGGCCAGGAATTCCCTGGTCAGCCATCCCAAACCCCCTCCAGGGCCACTGGATGAGTCCCGTCACTCCCTCGTCACCGGCCCCTGGTGAAGTGGAAAATGTACTATGTTGAACTATGCAGATTTATGATTAAGTGCATAAATGTATTCTTACTTACTGTCTAAGCAGTGATTGGCCTTAAAAGTTAGAAAGTCTTCTCAGGAATCTATAACCCTGAGCCATCTCTGCCTGTGCCCTCCATCTTAATGGACCCAGTTGTTTAATTTAACGTATGCATAGGAGTTGTGATCTTTTGTTTGGTCATACACACTTCCTGCTTGGCTTCATAATATAATTACTCATGAAATACAACTAGAGAGCAAAAAAAATAAAAATAAATAAATACCGGCTCAAAAGTAGGCTACAGTGGGGCAACGCTTGTGGCAGCTTTAGGTAAGCTATTGTAGCCTAGCTATAGCCTTACATACATGTCATGGCCTCACACTGTTTTTCTCAAGATAACGTTAATAAAGAGGTGTAATGCAGGATTCCTCACGCTTTTTGTGGACATGTTTGCCATGCCAACATTGTCTCCACATAGTTTATTTTTTTTGGTGCCTGCATCTTTTCAATTGCTCCCTGACAGCGATTTTCTACCAGAAGCAATCAGTTTGCAGTGAATATAGGATGTGTTACGTTGTATGACTCGTGGGGAACATTTTCGGTGTGACGACAACATGGAGTAGACACTCCCATCTCTGTAATTCTAGACGCTGATTACGGAGATACACTGCCCGGCCAAAAAAAAAGTTGCAGTTGCACCAGTCATGCATAGTGCCCACTGTACAAGCCTCTGGAGGCAGTGTTATGATCTGGGGTTGCTTCAATTGGTCAGGTCTAGGCTCAGCAACATTATGCAGCAATAAAATGAAGTCAGATGAGTACCTGAATGTACTGAATGACCAGGTTATCCCATCAATGGGCATATTCCAGGACGACAATGCCAAGATTCATCGGGCTCAAATTGTGAAAGAGTGGTTCAGGGAGCATGAGGAATCATTTTCACACATGAATTGGCCACCAGAGTACTGACCTTAACCCCATTGAAAGTCTTTGGGATGTGCTGGAGAAGACTTCACAGAGTGGTTCGACTCTCCCGTCGTCAATACAAGATCTTGGCCAAAAATTAATGCAAGTCTGGACGGAAATAAATGTTGTGACGTTGCATAAGGTTGTCGAAACAATGCCACGACGAATGCGCACCATAATAAAAGATAAAGGCGGTCCAATAAAATATTACAGTGTGCGACTTTTTTTTTGGCCAGGCAGTGTACTTTATCCCGTCTGAATCGGCCATTAACATTACAGACGTCATGTGGTAATAATTACTTTACAGACATTGTCCTGAAAACTTATCCCATCCGAATAGGGCTATAAAAGTAGGTTTTATCATGCCAATCTTTAATAGGCTTCTAGCATATTAAAATTAAAATCCTTCATACTTCCTCCCTGAGTTTTAATCAAAAGCTCCTTGCAAGCATTTTGATGATCACAACCTATGAATCCTTAACATTTAGATAAAAGGCTACTACTCTGTTCTTCTGGATCACTTTCATCAGAAATGTTATATGCCACTACTTTATTCTACATATTTTAATGTTACCAGGTAATCTCAATGACTAGCCTATGCCACTAACACAATTTAACACTCTTACAGGAAACAGAAAGTTCATGAGCTGTGTAATATATTTGCATGTTTTACATGCTATTTGGGTGTTTTAAAGCTAATGACTACAGTCACAGACAGCCAAAGACCATTACAATGCTGCCCCTTTGTGGCTGACCAACAAATAGAACAGGATCAATCGTGGGAAGACTTCCAGTTTCATACCAGGGGCGTTGAAATGTCTTTCCAAAAAATACATATCTTCAAAAAAGCAGTACAGAGCCATGTATACCCAACCAAAAATGTATACTACAGTCCATTAAGACACAAAAACCCCATCCACTATGAAATCAGCGTGTATGTTACATAGGAAGTGTCACGTCTGGCAGCGGTGGAATTCCCCCCCATGTTTACCATTGGGTTGCAGCTGGCGATGGTAGACATCGGGAGAGGTGTCCCTCTCATCTCAGTCCAACCCAAGCCATCCAGCTGAAGAACAGATTTGATGTCCTGGATGGCCAGGAATTCCCTGGTCAGCCATCCCAAACCCCCTCCAGGGCCACTGGATGAGTCCCGTCACTCCCTCGTCACCGGCCCCTGGTGAAGTGGAAAATGTACTATGTAGATTAATGCAGATTAATGCAGATTAATGATTAAGCGTATAAATGTATTCTTACTTACTGTCTAAGCAGTGATTGGCCTTAAAAGTTAGAAAGTCTTCTCAGGAATCTATAACCCTGAGCCATCTCTGCCTGTGCCCTCCATCTTAGTGGACCCAGTTGTTTAATTTAACGTATACATAGGAGTTGTGATCTTTTGTTTGGTCATACACACTTCCTGCTTGGCTTCATAATATACACCGGTTTTACTCATGAAATACAACTTATATGATACAACCAATTTATGACATTTTACGACTCATGATTTTATGACAGGTTATGTTCTTTTGTCTAATGAAAGTTTGTTAGTGTTATTAAACTCATTTTTATCTTGCCAAGAGACAAGACAATTTATTGACTTTATTAGGATCCCCATTAGTTGTTATCAAGGTACACTGCAAAAACCAAATCTTAACGAGCATTTTAATCTTATATTGTGAGGGGGAGTGTAAAGGTCGGAGAACCAAACACAAACGGGGACGGAGATAACACAGGATTGGGAGCAAAACTTCCCTAGCACAAGGCAAAACAATGCAACCTCAAAAACTGAGGTGATCTCGATAAACAGTGAGAATAACTAACAAAAGAAACTCACGCACTAAATAATTAGGCGTAACAAGAGGTGGTGAAACAAAGCAAAACTCAATAAAATGAGTGAAGGAAAAAAACAGAAAATAAAACCTGTTATCCAGAGCTCTTGTGGCGAAAGAGCTGAACACAAAAGATAACAGGTTGCAAGAACAAAGGATAAAGAGAAAGGTTGGAAATAAGAGAAAACCAATCTAATCCTAATCTTCTAACCGGACTTGCTGCGTTTCTTATTCATACGAACCAGAAATGCAGCAACCGAATTTCCTATACCTTACCGACTTTGTTGTCAACATAGCAAAAACAATATCGAAGTGCAGGAATGCGGAAGTCCTGGGCTATTTATAATCGGCAGGAAACCCAAAACAGGTGTAAGGAATAATTGCCGGGCGAGATACAAACACCGGGACGGAGGCAAAAAAAATCAGATAAAGCGTCCCGACGACGCCAAAAGGAAAACCAAACGGTGAAACAGCAAAGGCTGCTAATAACCGTGACATATATTTAGACTTTATAATCTTATTTCTGTTATGTTTCTGCTAAATAAGACAAACTATCTGCCAGTGGGGTGAGATAGTTTTACTCATTTCAAGATTTGGTAAGATAATTTCACTTGTCAAGCAAAAAGTAACTTAAAACAAGTTAATTACAAGACAAAAACACTTTTTAAGACAGACATTTTTTGCAGTGCAACAGCTATTCTTCCTGAGTCCACATGGAAAAATAAGTCAGGAGAAACAACCCTTAAAGTGATCCATCCATATCTACTGCATATCTGGTAGCAGAGTGATGGTTTGAGGCTCGTTTGATATCTCAGACCCTTGATGACTTACAGCCATTTAGCCAACATGGGTTCAATAATATTCCTGTGTAATTTACAGCTTAATCTAGTCCCACCCCCCAATTCCCATAGAGATTAATTCAAACGCAGAGAGGTTATATTATCGCTTGTCAGAGTACCTGAAAATAAGATATCTTGATATCCTTTTATAACCAGTCATGATGGCATCACCTGTTTACCTGTGGAATGTTCCAAACAGGTGTTTTTTTGAACTTCCCAGTATTATTTTTTTTGCCCCTGTCCCAACTCTTTTGGAACGTGTTGCAGGCATCAAATTCGGAATTAGCGTATATTTACATAAATCAAGTTGATAAGGTAAAACATTAAATATATTTTCTTTGTACTGTTTTCAATTAAATATATGTAAAAGAGAATTTAAAAATCACTGCTTTCTGCCTATGTGTGCATTTTACATACTGTCCCAACTTTTTTGTAATTGGGGTTTGTAGTAAACATGCAAGAAACATAATGCTATGTTTTCAAAAGTCCTGTACCAACTTTGTATACAAAGGTGTTACATTACATTACATTACATTTATTTAGCAGACGCTTTTATCCAAAGCGACGTACAGTAAGTGCGTACAGAGACATCATCATCATTACAGAACAGACGAGGCAAAGCACATCCTTTGCATAATGTAGCAGCTATCCCTAGCAATGAACGTTGACTGTAGTTCACAGTAAGCTGTGGGCAAATCAGCAACACCACACTTCCA
This sequence comes from Synaphobranchus kaupii, assembly GCA_029718625.1. Lineage (NCBI taxonomy): Eukaryota > Metazoa > Chordata > Actinopteri > Anguilliformes > Synaphobranchidae > Synaphobranchus > Synaphobranchus kaupii. The sequence goes on along the minus strand of CM056381.1, from coordinate 16,657,046 downwards.
TTCCAAATACTACTATAAACTATACTATTATAAACCATTCAAAATACTATTATAAACTATGCTATTATAAACCATTCCAAATACTATTATAAACTATACTATGATAAAACATTCCAAATACTATTATAAACTATAATAACAGACAGGAAAACACAGGGAACAGGGAGCTGATATTCCTAGGTGAGGATATCAGTCAAGGTGGAGTCTGAAGAGGTGTGTCTTCAGGCCTTGATGGAATGCAGGCAGGGTTGGAGTAGAACGTAAGGGAATGGGAAGTTCATTCCACCACTGTGTTGTGTGGGGTTATTTGTGGGTTAGCTGTATAAAATGTAAAAAAATATTAAAAATATATATATTTTTATTATATTAAAGATATATTTTTTTTTTTATCTCAGATTTTTTTGTGGGTGATTCTGGTGTCACTTTCCCATACAGATTTTAAACTTCACAAACTTTCACTTCCCTCAGACTACATATTTGGGGATAAAAGGCTAGACAGTTGGGAGACACACAAAAGGTGAAACAAAGTGTCAACATTTTTCTATTACAATAGGTTTGTGTCAGTTTAAACTTTTGGGATCAATTTAAGTCTACATACCTGACTTCGGTCGCTTGCTCAGGCTGCTCGGTGTCACATGGTTTTTATTGATAATTTGAACCTTTTTCGGAACCATCCGTACTTTTTTTTAGAAACTATGGCATTCACCCAAGCAAACTGGCACATTTTAACAGGTAATATTTTTTTTTTTTGCAGTTGGTAACATTCACAGAGTAGGACTATCCAGAAACACATGTCTAAGCAGTCCACTGGTCACATTCCGCTCTCCTGCGCCACAACCTAGATTTTCGCTCACTGGCCCCCTCTTGTGGCCTGTCCAACCCAAATCCACACATACTGATCATGACTGTGGAAACCAATTGCTGACTGTCTAAGGCAGTGGATGGGAACCAATGGCTCTCGAAGAAATCATACACTGCAAAAACCAAAAAATAAGTAATTCTTAACAAGCATTTTAGTCTTATATTTAGAATTGAAATCTTATTTGTATTACTTTTTTTGCTAAATAGGATTGCCAATGAGGTGAGATAGTTTTACTCATTTCATTTGTCAAGCAAAAAGTAACTTAAAACAAGCTGATATTTTCTACTTGAGAGAAAAAAATAAGATTTAAATAAATAAGACGAACATTTTTTTGCAGTGTACGGCTCCCGAAGTGTTTCACCAAAAAAAATAAAAAATAAAAAATAAAAAATAATAATAATAATAATAATAATAATAATAATAATTAAATTAAATTAAATTAATAATCACAACATTATTAATATGATTAAATATTCATTTTTTATTTATTTTACCTCTACTGAATAAAATGCATGTGAACGGTTTGTAGCAACGTCAGTTGTGTCAGACAACTGAGTGAGAAAGAAAAAAAAAACACTAATGAGAAATTCTGGATTTTAATTGGTTGACTGGCATAATTTCCAGGTCTATGTAACTTCAGTCTCAGCTAGGATAGCTTTTGCACGCATAACCTACAAAGCACGGTCCATAAGTGTTCCGTCCCGGGTTTTCCTTTTGTCTCAGAGTCCACCCTGTGTTTTCCCTCTCACCCTCCAACTTGTGTCTTGCACTCCCCGCACCTGTATTGTGTTTTCCTCTCATGTCTTCATTAGCTTTCCCCCACCTGTTGCTCGTTTTGTCCTCGTAATATTGTGGATATAGTCTGCCCCGCCACTTTGTTAGGGGCCGGACCGTCTTGTGTTGCTTGTGAGCTTGTGTTCCCACTTGTGGTCTCGCCATGTTCCGTCTCGCCATGTTCCGTCTCGCCATGTTCCGTCTCGCCATGTTCCGTCTCGCCATGTTCCGTCTCGCCATGTTCCGTCTCGCCATGTTCCGTCTCGCCATGTTCCGTCTCGCCATGTTCCGTCTCGCCATGTTCCGTCTCGCCATGTTCCGTCTCGCCATGTTCCGTCTCGCCATGTTCCGTCTCGCCATGTTCCGTCTCGCCATGTTCCGTCTCGCCATGTTCCGTCTCGCCATGTTCCGTCTCGCCATGTTCCGTCTCGCCATGTTCCGTCTCGCCATGTTCCGTCTCGCCATGTTCCGTCTCGCCATGTTCCGTCTCGCCATGTTCCGTCTCGCCATGTTCCGTCTCGCCATGTTCCGTCTCGCCATGTTCCGTCTCGCCATGTTCCGTCTCGCCATGTTCCGTCTCGCCATGTTCCGTCTCGCCATGTTCCGTCTCGCCATGTTCCGTCTCGCCATGTTCCGTCTCGCCATGTTCCGTCTCGCCATGTTCCGTCTCGCCATGTTCCGTCTCGCCATGTTCCGTCTCGCCATGTTCCGTCTCGCCATGTTCCGTCTCGCCATGTTCCGTCTCGCCATGTTCCGTCTCGCCATGTTCCGTCTCGCCATGTTCCCTCTCCTCGCCATGTTCCCTCTCCTCGCCATGTTCCCTCTCCTCGCCATGTTCCGTCGTCTCGCCATGTTCCGTCGTCTCGCCATGCACCCTCTCGCTATGTACCTCCCAGTTTTGTGGTTTTGTCTCTAGTACCTCCAAGTCCTGCTCGTCCCTCCGGGCTCCCTTGTTTCCCCCTTGGCTCCCTCTTCACCCTCCAGGCTGAGTTCCTGAACCCCAGGCTGAGCGCTTGGCCCTGACCCCGGGCCTCCGCGCCATCCGCGGGCCCCCACACCCGTTCCTGACCCCAGGCTGAGCGCCTGGCCCTGACCCCGGGCCTCCGCGCCATCCGCGGGCCCCCGCACCCATTCCTGACCCCCGGCCAGAGTGCCGTCTACGTTCCTGACCCCCCCCGGCCAGAGTGCCGTCTACGTTCCTAACCACCACCCCCCCCGCCGGCCAGAGTGCCGTACCCTTCAAGTTTCCATCCATATCTACTGTATTTCTGGCAGCAGAGTGATAGTTTAAGGCTTGTTTGATATGTCAGACCCTTGATGACTTTAAGCCATTTTACCAACCATGTATTCCATACTGTTCCAGAATAATTTACAGCTAAATCTAGTCCCACCCCCCAATTCCCATAGAGGTCCATTCAAATGCAGAGACGTTATAGTATCGCTTGTAAGAGTACCAGAAAATAAGATATGAAGAGTCTTTTGATGTTGTTGGGTCACAGACATCAGGACGTCATGGCATGCAAGGATATGTGACCAAATATTAAAAATTTTAAGGCACAGTCAACTTAGTGTATGTAAACTTCTGACCCACTGGAATTGTGATATAGTGAATTAAAAGTGAAATAATCTGTGTGTAAGCAATTACTTGTGTCATGCACAAATTAGATGTCCTAACTGACTTGCTCTATAGTTTGCTAACATGAAATCTGTGTAGTGGATAAAAAAAAGTTTTAATGACTTCGACCTAAGTGTATGTAAACTTCCGACTTGAACTGTACATTCTTTAATGTGAAAAGCATAATGTGCACATTGTTTTGTCGAAAATAAATTTGACCTTTGTTACCTGGTGGGGATCAAACCCGGGTCTCTCACACCAAAGGCAATGTATCCTTGTATACTTATATCAGATGTTTTTATTGGCAGAGGAGATGTTGTTGTTCAATAGCGAGAATTATTCTTTGAGGATATTTTTGATGACGAATTTGACAGGAAGAATAAGAATAAGAAGAAGAAGAATTGGCGTGGTAATTTGGCGGATGGCATACTTGCAATCCCAATGTACGTACATGATGCAATGATGTATGTAAATTGGGGTGTGGTTTCAGTCTGTGACTGCAAAGCACTAATACATTCCACTAATATGACTAGTAATATTATTATTTTTATCATTATTATACAGGTGAGATTGAGATTTTTTTTTCAATAATCCTTTTTTAAAAATCATTTTGTATACTAATTAGGTCACCATAACTTGAAATGTCAATAGCTAGTCATTGCTTCATTGAATGTGGGCAACATTTATGCTATGTTATTATATTTATAAGAAAATGTGCACACTTGTAAACAGGTGCAGGGTAGGTGAGTCACAGACACAACGTTCCTTCTGGTCAAAACGTTGTCTGTGTCCCCATTAAGCATTCGTCAGCAGTGTGCGGGTAATTTATTTTTCTCATGTTTATACTCACCTACCCTGCACCTGTTTACAAGTGCACACATTCTGTCCTCTTTTAGGTTATTATAGTTAAACAGAAGACAATCCATATACTGAATAAGGCAAAAGTCAACCGGTAAAGTTTGCAAGCATTTGCCACTGCCGTTTTATCTAATGCCGCAGCCTCAGCCTGAGATGACCCATCCAGTAGATGAGTGGTGATGTGATGTCCATGTTTATCTGAACTGACATGGAGGTTAGCACCAAGCTAGGCTACTGTAGGTGCTGTTCCTAACTTAAGCTATTTCAGTGATGACACTATCTTTAACTACTCCTTATTTTTCTACAGTCTATGCCTTATACACGTAAAAAAGGACGTTTTTTTCAAAACAACAAGCAATGTATCACAACCGCGAGTGCGATAACGTTAGGTAGCACTGTGGAAATGTCGATGTTGCTGGACAATTGAATAGACAATCTCTTCAGGGTTCATCAGAAAACAGTTGTAGCTTCATAAAGGTAGGCCATTTGGTTCCTTAAAATGTTTATTTTATTGCCCTGCAGTGCAACTTGAGAGGCTGATGTATTCGCAAGCGGCGACACTAAGAATCCTGTATCGGAATTATGAGGCTTTTCTTAAAGTTGTAGCCTAACTTACAATTTCAGAGAAATGTGAATAGCCTACCATAATTGGGATGTCGACGACTAGCCTACCACTAGGGCAGTGGTTGTTAAACTCGGTCCTGGGGCCCCCTGCGCATGCTGGTTTTCGTTCCAACCACAATTGACCCTCCTCCAAGCGGCGATTGTCCAATCATAGCCTAGCAACCGTTACTAGGCAGTGGACCTCCTTCATGCTTTCCTAGCTTTAGGTTAAATTGTCATCATGGTCAAACGGTGAGATTGGGGAATCTGCAAAACGGATCCAAAGAGTTTGGAGGAGGATGTAATTTTTTCCCCTTTCCAAAACCCAAATCAAACAAGGAAAAATGTAGGCTGTGGATAAAATTATGTGGGCGACCTCATTCACAATTGAACCCCTCGGAGTTGACGAAGCACATCTAACATTATGTTTTCTCCAAGGTAAAAAGCTAGCTAACGTTAGTTAACAACGTTACCCTTATTTTGGTGTTAATGGCTACCATAACTGAAAAAAAAACTAGCTACACAATGGTAGCCAATTGACTTAAAATATATCAAAATCAATTGTTTTCAATGTTCATGCAACGTTAATCACATCCTTAGCTTTGGCTATCCGTAATGGACATCAGCTGTTATAGCTACTGTTTACATTAGCTCTATCTAAAAAGGGAAAATCACTGTTCTCTAACAAATATGTTATTCCCGCAATTTGTTAGTGGAAGCCAAGTCCCGAGTAACGTTACCCAAACACTTGTTATTTCTGTGTGCAACTACTGCTGCTGATAGTGGAGCTGCAGTTACATGCCTACCACCTCCAACTAAAATGTTGGTAAGCTAAAAACATGAATAATGCAATAACGTAATGGCCACTAAATAGATAAAGTATTGGAACATTTAATAGTTTGTGAAATAATATCAAACTCTAGCTTGAGCCATTTCATTTGAAACAGTAAATTTAATCTCACCTCAAATGTAAATGGACAGAATTTGTATTTAACATACAAAGGAATGTCCACTTCCGTAGCGTGAAATCAATACTGTAACGTTACTGTTGTAACTAGGCATTTTAAAGCCAAAGCGAGCGCATCTAATTAGCTGGCTAGTTACCACTTAGCTACTGTGCTGAAACTGTCATAGCCGCTGCCTGTTTCCTCGCTTTCTACTTAGTTTTCCGATCTATCAGATTTTCTGTACTCCATTGCGGGGTTTTGCTTCGCCCCGCCTATTAGTGTTTTCACCTGGCTTACCTGCTGCCAGGTATTTAAGCCCTGGAATTCCTCTTCCAGGTGCTTCACTATTTCTTCATGTTTCACGAACACAGGGTTTTGTTTTGCTGCCGCTACATTTTCACGAAGAAAGTTTTTCTTTATTTTCTCTGTAGAGACAGATCTCCTGTTTAAAGAAGCTCTGAGATTATTTCTCTTAATCTCTCTTTTCCTCTCTCCCCCTCCCGCTCACACTCTCCTTTTCGAGAGTGAGCTTTATATTTATTTCATTATTTTCACCATTTATCGGGCTTCATAGCCAAATTCCGAAGGTGCCTTATTTTTTCTTTGTTCTCGCCACAGCCTTTTTCAGCTGTAGTGTACTGTTTATTTTCTCTGCCCGGTTAGCTTGTGGTTATCCCTGTTTTGTTAGTGTTTTTTGTTTGGCTATTGCCTGGGAGTTTTTAATCCCTTATTTTCTTGTCGCATTTGGCTCATCGCTATTTTGCCCAAAACCCTCACAGAAACTGGACTTATTTGGACGTTTCGTTTGGTTAGCTTACTAATATAAAAGACCCTAGTGTTTGCAAATCTATCTTTAACGTTCGCTAACGTTGAATAACATTAATGATACCAGACTCCATCTCGTAAACAAACCGATGATAATAATGTCTTCATGAATGAGATATGGTTTGCTATTTGATGCCAATCCAGGTAGTCCCTCTGCTGATGTCTGTTACGTTAGGTTTCCATTGTCACTGTCGTAGCTATCTAGCAAATGAGACAGCACGCTGTGATGGAAATAATGCTGCCTAGCATCATAAAATCTACATTGAATCATTTCAGCTAGCATTTAATCTACATTACAAATATGAAATTAAAGATACATTTTTCCTAAAGGGCAGTAGCCTACTTTCATGGTTGAGAACGCCATGTTTGCTTTGACGGACACAAAGCTTGATGGACATAGCAACAGTTACTATGGGGGGCGGGGCTTAGCGAAGGGTCAATTACAATCACAATTGCAATTTTAACAAGGTGTTGATTTTTCTTAATTAGGTGTTTTTCAGAGAAGAGTCTTCCTGCAGACATCAACCGCCAGGCCCCTTGGGGCCTGAGTATTGATATGGAAGTTGCGTCATGTGCCATGGAGTCACTACCGACCACGTGCTAGGACCTTTTCGTTACTTCCAGAGATTTTTCTTTTACTTCCCCATTCTGTTTGCGGAATGCAATAAATGAGCCGGACACATCTTCGTTTGTCCATGCAAGTTTGTTCTGTTCGTGATAAGTGGACTTCAACGGGCCGACATCTCCCACCAAGGTAAATGATGCCAATATAATGTTGAAACAAATAACGTTAACGTTAAGCAGCAGACAACAACTTAATACTAGGAGTTGGCTAGCTAGCTCACGTTAGCAAATTAGCACTAATGTTACTAACTTGTTTTTTTTTTTTCCATTGCTATGTTTATTTGTAGCGCAGCAAACGTTTACATTCGTGAGAAGTCATGAATCATAATGGTTATGTAACGTAACTAGCTAACGTTAAGTAGTAGCTAGCTTTCTAGCCATTAGTGTTTGTCTAATGGCGGCTAAGTAACGACATACTTTATATACAATACGATACATTGTTGGTTTTACAAACATTAGCACTTCAATTAACGTCAGTTTTATGTGTGTTGCTAATGTAACGTTAACGTTATGTATGTAACGTTAGCCGCCTACTGTAGTTGGATACTAGCTCTCTGTTCTCAAGTCGGTCTTTTAACATTAGCTTACTAGCTACCCTTGTTTTTGTAGGGGAGGGGGTGATAAATGGATCATTTTGGTCTGGTCAGTAAATATTCACCCAAGCTTTTGTAGAGCAATGGCAACCTTGGGTCCCCAACGCTTTCTACAAAGAATATAAACGTGACTGGGAGTGAGCCAGCTCATGCTTTTATAGCCACAATCAGAATCAATTCATGAAATTAAAAATATAATTACAGACAGTCAACATGCTATGTTATTATTGGCAATGATTATTTGTACGAACGTCTTAAATTATTGTACTGTATTAAATATGATGACATAGGAATCTGTGTGAATCACGACAGAGCCATTTTAAATGTTATTGTACTTAGTAATGTTATGTTTTTTTTGTTTTTTTTAACAGATGCATCATTCCATTCTGCAGGGAAATTCAGCTTTGCAACTTGACAGATGCACAACCTGCTGCAAATTATATCACTGTCCACTTTAACAAAAAACAAAAGAATAGCTGATCCCTTCTCTGGTCCGGCTTCCCTGTAATGATGTACACATGTATTATCTTGTCAAATTATCCAATGTCTTCTGTGTTATATTTACTGTGTATTACTGGAGTGTAACAACAATTTAAGAAGAAATTTCCCATTTGGGATCAATAAAGTACTACTACTACTACTACTACATCCCCAGTGCTTTCAACACGATTCAACCACACCTACTAGCGAGAAAACTACAAGTCATGCACTTACACCCATCCAGAATATTGTGGATTCTAGACTCTTACAAACAGGCCTCAATGGCTAAGACTGCCTAGTCATGTTTTATAAGATACCATCTTAACACATACAGGTGCTCCCCAAAGCAGTCTTGTCACTTTTTCTTTTTACATTATACACAGCTAAGCTGACTGCAGGAGCAGTTATGCCTCCTGTCATCTACAAACATTTTCAAATGATTCTGCCATTGTAGGATATACAGGGGGTGGTCAAAATATCAGAAACACCAGTTTTCCAGAAAACATAAAACACCTGCCACATGTTTGCTATGTAAAACCTCACCCTCTGTCGACTATGTCAACTCATCGCTCTAATTCAATTTAACTTTTGACAAGGCTGAAGTAAAGTTAGAACTAATCTAATATCACACCATGTTATTCTGAGTTTAAATGAGAGCATTAATCTAATATCACATTGTGTTATTCAGAGTTTAAATGAGAGCGTTGAGAGTTGTTACACCTTAAATGCAATAAGCAACACCGTTCGGAGTTTCCGTTCCTCTACGTCAATGTTACGCAACTTCAAGATCAACACTCAGGCCCCAAGGGGCCTGGCCGTTGATGTGGGGCTTCACGGTTGATGTCTGCAGGAAGATTCTATTGGTTTTTCATGTTTAGTGGGATTATTTCCCTTCTGAAGCCACATTCTGTTAGCAGTAGCTATGCATGTCATGAAGAATAAAAGTCCAATATTCACATTGTGCTATATTGCAAACAATTACAAAAAGAGAGGTAGAAATGTTTTAACTGATCAAATTAAGCAAATTAAAGACTGATGTGAATCAATAGGCTCCTAATTGGTGAAATTGTGGACACATGGCAACTAAAACTAGCTACTTGGTAAATAATTAACAATTCAAAAGACAAAGCAAATGATAATGAGCCAAATTGTGTTAATAAGTTTAAGGAAAAAATGAAGGAACTTAAAACACAAGTGTTCAAATACTGAATTAGGAACCTATTGATTCACCTCAGTCTTTAAATTGATCAGTTAAAAAAATTGTTACCTTGTATTATTGTTTGCAAGATAGCACTGTAAGCACAATGTGAACATGGGATAGTCTTCATGGTATGCATAACTATTTCTGACATAATTCGTCTTAAGAGGGTAAATAATCCCTCTAAACATGAAAAACACCTAATTAAGAAAAATGAACAGCTTGTTAAAATTTTGTGTGAGGTTGAGGGCCTAGGTCCAATAGTCATGGTTCGCTACTGTTGGATGGCATATTATTAGTGTCCCCCTCCATTATCACCACAAAGAAAATTTACTGTTTGTCGTCGCCCCCTCGAATTCAAATGAATTCTACGCCCCCAGCAACGCGCTTTGTCATTATAGCTCATTGCTGGACGGACGGATCTTTGTATAGCCTACTACTGAGCATCGTTCAGAAGCGCTTAGTGGGCTATGACACTTCATACTAGCGAATGCATTCGGTAGTTCCTTGTCACTAGGCTACCACCTGCATGGCCAGTTTCCATAATTTCGCTAAATGATGCTCACTAACGTGACATCATCGATGCACCACTTCTTGTTAAAGAACGGCGGGCTGTGGGTATAGCGGGATATATTGAATCCTCGTTGAATACAGCTGCAGCAAGAAATAACAGAACCATGGAACGCGTTTTCTTACAAGCAAGGCTGGAGTGGTTTTCGGAATAGATGTCCAGCCTGTTTGTACCACGAGACATCGACTGCAACAAACAGCGGCAAAATGTGTTTTATCTATTTTAACTGATGCAAGTCCTAATCGAGGACGAGGAGTAAGTATAATGCTGTTACCACAAAACGGAATGAATGAACTAAAATGCGTTAGCTGCTTCAGCTAATTACAAATAGCCTACATATCGAGGGAAACATATGTGTACACCCCATTTAGTTATGTCCACATGAATGTCTTTAAATCCTTCATGGGCTATATTTATTAATTGAATGCGCCTGCATTGGCTTTGACTATGTAGCACTGCTAAAGCAAAAAAAAAAAAAAAAAAAAGGTTTCACTTAGTGCTGTCTTCCTCAGCATGCAATATATTTGGTCCATTCATAGGCTACTGATTTAAATGTGATTTGAATCCTGTAATATGTTATTTATTTGTACATGATAATACCCTTTACAAAGAATCCAGTTTGATCGTGATTTAAGGATACTCATTTTAGCTATACCGTTATAGGCTTTTGTAATGAAAATTACATTACAACACCACAAAAATGACCTTCGTTCACCGTTGTAAATAGAAATACGGCTGTTCTCCCATTGCTTCTTTACTGGCAAACATTTGATATCATTCTTTGAAGCCAAATATTTTCAGGATGTGAACTCTTCAATGAACGCTTAAAGAAACGTAGCTGGAGAAAGAAAAAACTGGAGATATTAAATGAGTCTGCAAGCACTGTCGCTGCTTGTTTTGAAACATAACAGTTAAAACTTTGTGCTTTAAAAACTGGATGTGGTATGGGCCATGGCTTAAAAATCAATCACGTGAAATTACCTTTTCATCCCATTCATCAAATATCCAGTAGGGACATATAGTGCATATAGACATAGACGATAGTAATTCAAATTATTGGGTCTCCAACAGGAGTTTGCATGTTCTCCCCGTGTCCACGTGGGTTTCCTCCGGGTACTCCGGTTTCCTCCCACAGTCCAAAGACATGCAGGTTAGGCTAATTGGAGACTCTAAATTGCCCATAGGTATGAGTGTGTGAGTGAATGGTGTGTGTGCCCTGTGATGGATTGGCGGCCTGTCCAGGGTGTATTCCTGCCTCTCGCCCGGTGCATGCTGGGATAGGCTCCAGCACTCCCCATGACCCTGACCAGGAATAAGTGGGTTAATGGATAATGGATGGATGGATGGGTCTCCAACAGGGCCGGAGTGGGACTCATTTTCAGCCCGGGAGTTTCATGTCTCAGAGCAGCTATGTATAGTGGTGATATTAGAACTAATTGTCTGGACTTTTTAGATTTTGCACACACTGTGGTACAGCTCTACCTGTGCTGTCCACAGTAGGGATCCTTATGGGCTCATGGCTTGGTCCTGGCACTGCCTCATCAATGACTTGGCCTAACAGCAGACTCTGCTCTGTCACTTAAAACATAATAATAATTAAGAATAATACCTTTCATTGCCTAATACTAATGTACAACTTCAATGAGTAGGCTAATGCTGTGCAATGTAACATCAAGTTAAACTAACTTAATTTGGCTGTTAACTTTTGCTAGATAGCTTACGTTACCTCACGGTTGAAGGGTGACATTAGACGTCAAGTAAATAAAAAGTTAATAACGTTAGCTAACAAAACCAACAAGAAGCGACAGCAAGATACAGCAAGTAGGCTAGCTAACGTTAGCTAAGTTTGCTACATCTAAAACAGTGTTAATAATTTACAGCAGTGTAGTATAGTGGTTAAGGAACTGGTCTTGTAACTGAAAGGTTGCAGGTTCGATTCCCAGGTAGGACACTGCCGTTGTACCCTTGAGCAAGGTACTTAACCTGACTTGCTTCAGTAGATATCCAACTGTATGAATGGATAAATGTAATAAGACATTGTGTAAGTCGCTCTGGATAAGAGCGTCTGCTAAATGCCTGTAATGTACTTATTATTATAATACCTTTCATGGCCTAATAATAATAAACAAGTATAATAATTTCCAACACAATTCCACCCCCCTCCATCCCAAGGAAGAGAGAGAACTTTTGCCCGCCCAATAACCCGGGAGCGCATGTCCTTTCCGTCATTTCAATGTCTTTGAGTCTTTTCTTTTTGTTTTGGTGATATTTCTTTTGAATGTGATGTTTCTAACTGTGGTGTCATGAATGTTGTAAGTCTATTCTAGTCTGCTCAGAGACTATATAGCAAAATGCCTTTCACAATTAGATGATCCCATAACCATTTTGCATTTATCAAAGCAGTTATTCTTAAATACGCCAGTCATGCTTTAAAATTCCTTGACAATAAACTTTACTTGTGGTTTGCATGCAATGATATTGTGCTTTACACGCCTATGACATCTTAACACTATACGCTACCTTTCTCATCAGCTGCGTTTGCGTTTTTGTTCGAAATATGACGGTGAATTTGCCACATTTGGCCGCTTTTTCTTCCATTGCCTTTCTTTTTTTTACCCTGGCCTTTTCTGCTCCTCCTTTTCTTATTTTATTCTCCATTTTAGCATCTTCGTCGAGACTCAACTGGCTGCAGGCTCGGAGAAGGCAGTTCTGGACGAAGCAGTTCTAGACGAAGCAGTTCTGGATGACGCATGCGCACTTTAGACAAAGCCGTTCTGAACGACGCAGTTTTAACTCGAACATGGCATCGAGAAAGACTGTAAATTATGGAGTAATGTTACAACAATTATGAACACCATTATTATGTAATGAGTGTAATGTTGTAATATAGCAAGCTAGTAAATGTTTTTAAAACTATAAAATGCCTAAATTGTAATATATCACAATGGCGTATTGCTTAGTGTGCGCTCGTAACGTTATATTTGTAGGATGATGGACTAATTCATACTTTAATTGAGGATTAATGTTCCCAACACAGCCATTCATAACTAAGCACCCGACTACAGTGAGCAGTGTTAATTTAGCTAAAGTTCCGATGATGATGGACTAATTGTATTGCCGATTAATGTTAGCAACACAGCCATTCAGTCTTATCATAAAGGGTGCGTGCACCCGACTACAGTGAGTAGTGTTAATTTAGCTAAAGTTCGCTCGTTAGTTAGCTAACGTTAACACCTGCGCTCTTAATGGATACATATTACTCAAGCCATGTCCAACTTACTCTCATTCACAGACCCAAAACCCCTCCAAGTAAAAATAAATAATGAGTCACAAATCATAATAATGAACATTTATTAGAACAAAATAGTAAACAGTCACTCACTCCTTCCATCTCACTCATTCCTTCCATCTCTCACTCACTCATTCTCTCCCTCCCTCCCTTACTCACTCATTCCCTCCCTCCCTCACTCCTTCCATCACTCACTCTCCCAGCCCTCCCGGATGACTGTCTTCGGAATAAAAGGCCAATTTGTCTTGCCTCGTCGGCGGACTGCAAAACGGGCAATGAAAAAGGCTGCAGCAGCTTTTGCAGACTGTAGCATGATGGATCTAAAACAAGTAATAAATAAAATAAAAACATAATTAGTGATAGTAAACATTAATGTGACATGTTCAGTACTATCATATGCCTTGTCAGGTAAATAGGACAAAAAGAACATTTCAGTGGACCTTTGCTACTGCAACCTATCATATAATCCCGCAAAGACTAGGAATAAGATATAAAACGGCCTTTACGTTCAAAATTGAAGTACCGCTAGCCCACGGACTGGCCAGGGAGAAGAGAGAGGACGCTGTGCCATCTTGGCTTTTGTTAGATCTCCCAGCCTCGCAGGTGGCATTCATCTAACAATTAAGCACCAAGGCTGCACTACGCTGACGTCGCTGGCATTCATTATATACAGTAGGCATACCTTGCAAGCTAACCCAAGCTAGTCCATCATCACCGCTAAAAATATAACTTTACGAGCGCACACTAAGCAATACGCCATTGTGATATATTACAATTTAGGCATTTTATAGTTTTTAAAACATTTACTAGCTTGCTATATTACAACATTACACTCCATAATAATGATGTTCATAATTGTTACTCCATAATTTACAGTCTTTCTCGATGCCATGTTCGAGTTAAAACTGCGTCGTCCAGAACTGCTTTGTCTAAAGTGCGCATGCGTCGTCCAGAAATGCTTCGTCCAGAACTGCCTTCTCCGAGCCTGAACTCGGGGAAAGGGGGGGGGGGGGGGACTATGTTAATTAGGCTACATCAGGTGATCAATCATAATCTAAAACAAACTTGGGTTCAACCAATTATGGAATTTGGGAGAGGCCACTCTCATCCCCCCTATCCGCATCCAAGTTTCTGGTGTGGGCCGTGGTTGCTTTTCCTGCGTGTGTGAGGAGGACTGAGAGATCATGCGGCCCACACTGCAGCCAGTATAGATCTACAATTATTGTGTTTACCGATCCTCGCCTTCAGCCCAAAAAACCAGCGGCCCACCGGGATTCTTCCCGATTAGCCACTCCGGCATTGGTCTCATACCTTTTTTTAACAAAGCCATTTTAATGAATGGCAACTACAAAAAAATTTTTTTGGTTTAACTTTAAGTTGTTCATTTAGGCACGATATTTTGTCCTTACTTCAAAATAGCCATTTGTCAGTCGTATTTCATTTAATTGATTATAATTAATTCTGTTCTCAGGATTCTCAGGATTCTGTTCTCAGGATTCCGCCCAGATTCAAGATCATTGTAAGTATGCAGTACAAGGGGAACTGTTTGTGTATTACATGTGTGCCATTTTCACACTTAAAAGTAATAAAAATGTACTATGCATTAGTCTCATCACAGTTTTGTTCTTCCAGGCCAGTGATTATTCACACATAAACATACAAGCATCATGTCATGTCACTACCTGCCTGGAGCTTCCATGTATTGAACACAGCAAAAATGGTGGTGTACATTTAGTCCATGGATTCATATAAACACCCTAGGGTGTTAAACGTACACCATCAGTGTTAATTTTACACTGCCATTTTTGCTGTGCATTACTGCAGATTCCCACAATTTTTTTCTGGCAAACAGATCCACTATCTTGTGGCTGTCTAGCTTACAGAGTAGGGGGAAAAAAAGTCACCCGGATGGAAAGACGGCCATCCAGGGGCAACGTCCGAAGCCGTTAGCCGTGTCTCTCCTGATGAGGCCGGAATATTCACTTGCTAACTGACACACTAAAACTGATAATAGAGCTTATGTAAATAGTTTTTTTTATTAATAGACAATGTTTTTCTGCTAGGTTGATGGATCTAATGAGCTATAAATGTACCTCAATTATAAAGAAACTTTAATTTTCACACTTTTGTGCAAAATGGTGATTCTATTACCTTGATATTTTAGCTATGGGGAGCATTGTCCTGTCAAATGAGTTCTGAGCTATTTCTTTGCACTGGGTTATGAGGGTTGAAAAAACACGTAGTTGCAAAGACTTGATTTAATGATTTGACAGAGTTTGCAGAGTGTCCCGTTTTCTTTTTTTACAGGACACATTATGTCATCTGCATCTTTCCACAAAATTATACGCCCTCTTGGGTCTGGCATTCATCTGCTGTGTTGTTTTGTGGCTATATTTATGTCTGTTTTCTTTTTTTTACAGGACACATTATGTCATCTGCATCTTACCACAAAATTATACGCCCTCTTGGTTTTGGCATTCTTCTGCTGTGTTGTTTCGTGACTATATTTTTGGTGTATTTCAAGCCGTCCACTAGCTGGCTATCAGGTCCAATAGAATCAGTAACGTCGGCTCTGAAGGTAAAAAACCTCTTTTCTGCCAAAAGGGAGCTAAATCAAACCATTTTACTAATCTGGCTGTGGCCATTTGGCCAAAGCTACGACCTGAGCTCCTGTAGTGCCCTGTTTAAAATAGAGGGCTGTTACCTAACGGCAGACAGAGACTTGTACAACAAGTCAAATGGCGTCATCATTCATCACAGAGACATCAGCAGGGATTTATCAAACTTGCCGCCATTGCAACGCCCGCCATTCCAAAAATGGGTGTGGATGAACCTCGAATCGCCCTCGCACTCGTCAAAAATTCCTGGCCTTGAAAACCTATTCAACTTGACTTTGAATTACCGCCAGGATGCCGATATCGAAGTGCCTTATGGGTCAATCGTATTGACCGAGGAGAAGGAAGACTTTGTTTTGCCGAGTAAGACCAAATTGGTCTGCTGGATTGTGAGTAATTGGAACCCTGAGCACGTTAGGGTTGAGTACTACAATGAGCTAAACAAGCACATTGAGATACACACTTACGGACAGGCCTTTGGAGAGTTTGTCATTGATAACGACTTATTCCCAACAATTTCCAGCTGTAAATTCTACTTGTCGTTTGAGAACTCAATCCACAAAGACTACATCACTGAAAAATTGTACAACCCACTGGCTGTGGGCACAGTGCCAATTGTTCTTGGGCCATCGAGACAGAACTATGAAAACGTTGTCCCAGGCGATGCCTTTATACATGTAGATGATTTCCTCTCCCCGAAAGAGCTGGCTGAGCACATCCTGCTCTTAGACAAGAACGAAGACACGTACCTCCAATACTTCAACTGGCGCAGGTACTTTAAAGTAAAGATGCCTTACTTTTGGGCAGAGCACACTTGTCGGGCATGTGATTACATCCAAAAGCATAAAGAATACAGGGTTTTTAACAATCTTGACACATGGTTCTGGGGATAGAAATGAGCAAACTGCCCTCTGTGTGTTGTGGATTTTCCATCAGGGTTTTTGGGTTTAAATCACAATGTTAATATTTAACAGAAGAAAATTACTTTTGATACATTACTAACATTGATAATGCAGCATCTTTTTTATGAGGGATGTAGGTGTTCTGAAAAAAGTATAAAAAAGTATTTTCAGAATGTATTATGAATGTGGACAAAAGGTAGTTTTCCACAAGCAGTGGGTTAATTGAGTTTCAATGATTAATTGCCGGGTGTACAGCTATTAATTCCTGATGCTTGAATTGTCTGAAACAGCACTTTTAATATTATGTATATTTCCCTCACTCCATTCATCCTCACTATTTTCACTCTCCGTCTTCATATTTTCAAAATGGCCAGGCTATGGGCTAAATAAAAATAACTAAAGACAAGTATACATGAACTGAACAAACCTGTGGTTCATCATTATACCAATGCTCGGTATCTCTTGAATGAGACTTCAAGGTTATGTGGCAGATATTTTGAATGTGTGGTTTTGTGATTAAAAGTATCCTACGGTGTGTGAAATATCAAAAGAAAATCTGTAAATCTGTAAACATTTTTATACTTTTCTGTGTTGTATTGTATCATGTCATAACTATACAGAACATGTGGTTCTGTCATTATGTTGTGCTCTGTAGATGGCACCTTTGATGTAATTGATATCTCAAATTTTATGATGTGTATTCTTTTTTTGAAGAATAATGTAGACACGTGTTTATAAAATACTATAAATGAAAGAGTATTTACTTTAAAAATATATATATATAATTATGAATATGTATAGCTGTCACTGAGGAAAATGAGAATCTGTACCTTACTCTACAGAAAGATGTTAATCGTTTCAGGAGTGATAATGTGTATTAGTGATCATTTTTAATAACATGGATTATAAATTGAGTCGAAAAGGCACAGTCAAAGGTTTTCAGTTTCCAAGATTATTTAAACGTGCACTCTTAATTTTAACTGCCGTTTTACCGCATACTATATGTGTGGTGCAGATGTAATGACTGTGCACAGCCACAATTAAGTGTTTTTATTGCCAAATTGAGGCCCAGTGGTGCTAACAGCATGTGTAGTTGTAAAGGAACGGAAGCTGACTGATAACACTGTGCACAAACGAATATAATTAACGTGAAAAATATTTCTACTAGGATAAAGTTAGACCACTCAGTATTTTTACCTTAATTTTTGAGGATGAATACTTAGAAGTGTTGAAGAAAAACTTTAAGGGAAATTTTAACGTGCCATTACAAGCTAATGACAAATAGCAATGTCGCTAGTTTGAATTCCCAAGAACATATCGCTGTCGACATTTTTCGTGGAGCCTGAAACCTGGGATTTCTGTATTAAACTTTTTACACTGAAGTTGAAATGTAACGGTGTCCAGGAATTTATTTTATGTGATAATATTCACTCTGTTTGTGTTCACATTACTTGTATTTAAAATTGAATGCATGGGTAATCATTCTACAGTTTGATTGTAAGAAATCCTTTGCATTTCTTTTCAATGTGGTTACGGCTTGAGCATATTGTACCGTTTATGTTAAAGCCATTGTTATAACATGTATTGTGACATGGAATTGGGTTACAGTGTTGAGAGATTTTATTTGAACATGTTATTCAAATTCAGCATTGCCTGTTAGCCCTACAATACATTCTGGGGGTCGATTTACTAAGATCCCAAATAAGGGGTGTTATTTTGCGTGCGCAGCCAAAGTATTTGCTTGTGTGATCATTTCACACTTTGCGGGTGATCAACTAAGAGTCATTTTGTAAATTAGGAATTGAATAGTTTGGAATGGTTACACTGTAACTAGCAAACTGAACTGAACTGTAACTGAAAAGACTAGCAGCAATGTTGCCAATGAAAAACCATTTATTGAATGGGAAGAAATATCTTTTAAAATAGCTTTTAAAACCTGCTTTCCATTTGTACTGAAATGCAGCCGAAAATACCTTTCCCAAAATTTCTTTCAGGCTTAGTTAATCACATTGCACGGGCTAAAGCAATCTATTTGCATGACCTCCTTTCACTATTTCACAAAATAACGTAGGGACGCCCAATTTTGCATATTCATTCAGGCTAACCCGCAAAAACGAAAAATCCATGTATCTTTCCATTTTAACACACGCAGTCGTGTTTGCGCATCGTTAGTTGATCACCTCGGACGATTTTTTTGCAGATGGTAACAGTTTGACACCTGATTTCGTACACAGAAACCTTTAGTAAATCGACCCCTCAGTGTGAATCTTGTGTCTAAATCAGATTTTTCACTTAAGTATTCTATTTGGTTCAGACTTGTAATGTTACAAGGTGGACTACAGATCAAATATGTATTTCATTGTTGTATAATAGCTGAAGTGTAAAAGGTGACCACTTTTACCACAGACTTTCTTGTTCTGTACATTGTTGGTTCTTTACTCAAGCCTTGCAATTCATAGAAATAACATCAGAAACCCAAAATGTGTTTGCACAACTATGCTTTAAGTCGAGACTGCACTTCCCGCAGGTTTCTTTGAAAAAATATTGTCATGCTGATTTTATGAACCATGGTTGTCAGACCTGAAATTCACACAATGCAATTAACTTCTCTGTATGAGTGTACATACAGTCTAAGCACAAACACATCCTCCAAAAAAAGAGCTTGCCATTTGAATGTTCATTTACATTTAACACTTTGAAGTTTATGCATATTGTCTTGCTCGTTGTCATTAGCTGGGTTTGTTCATTTTTCATGTAACAAATATACCTAAACAAATATAAATATATAACTGTGTGTCATCATTTCATGATGTTTTAATGAGACCTGATTGAAGACCCATTAGAACTGATTATGCATAGGTAAAACCTTTGTGCTGATCTACGTGACGGTTGAGATGGGTGATTATGGAAAAAAGCCAGTTCCACATGAAAACCTAAACAATAACTAACACTGGCAAAGGTAGCATTTAGTAAGGAAAAATTACCCACTCTGTTTAGATCTCATAAATGTAATTGTAGAACAACTACAATAGTAGTTTTGACATTTAACAGTAATGTACTGTAGGGTCTCACTTTTCAGAAACAGTCAGACAGGACTCTTGCGTAGGAAAGGAAAAAGTCTTCACAATACAGAAAGATATATGATACAATACAGATACAGAAATTATCATTTTCAAGATGATCATCTACAACCTCCCTAACACTGTATATATATACATACAGTGAGCACCATAATTCATTGGACAGTGATACATTTTTTGTTATTTTGGTTCTGTACTCCAGTCTCCAGCACTTTGAGTTTGAAAGGATACAGAGTGATGGCTTGAGGCTCGTTTGATACCTCAGACCCTTGATGACTTACAGCCATTTCGCCAACCATGTATTCCATACTGTTCCAGCATAATTTACACCTAAATCTAGTCCCACCCCCCAATTCCCATAGAGATCCATTCAAATGCAGAGAAGTTCTAGTTACGCTTGTAAGAGTACCAGAAAATAAGATATCAAGAGTCTTTTGATGTTGTTGGTCACAGACATCAGGAAGTCATGGCATGCAAAGGATATGCAACAGAATATTGAAAATTTAAAGGCACAGTCAACTTAGTGTATGTAAACTTCTGACCCACTGGAATTGTGATATAGTGAATTAAATGTGAAATAATCTGTCTGGAAAACAATTGTTGGAAAAATTACTTGTGTCATGCACAAAGTAGATGTCGTAACTGTTGTGAAGCTGTGTAGGCCCAAAGAAAACCAAAAATGCAGAAGCCTCATATAAATAATAAAATAAATACAGTCTAAGGTTTAGTGAAATGTCGGGGGGGGGGGGCGTTGGAGGAGTCCTCCATGCTATCAACTAGGGAGACCCATCAAAACAGGAATGTCTCCCTCTATTGTTTACAAGAGTTGTCCTCATAGCAATGTATAAGATAGATCATGCTGACCGAACAAGTGGGAAAATAAGAAAAAATAAGAGAAATTAAGGGAAATTACATGGTCTGATTAACAGGCACATGAGGATAAGTCACAAACTATTTTATTTGGTAGGTCAAGACTGCCCCAAGCACATAGGGTAGGAACTGGTCATATAACATGTTTATTTTTCGCCTAATTTGTTATTGGATAAAATAAGATATGACGAAAGGGTGTCACCGCACATTATTGGTGTATTAGTTAGGTAGAGGAGGAGCTATGATATTATACAAACTAATGTTTGTTTTTGTTCGGGGAACTCCTAATCCTCTGCGTAGGACCTCCCGTTGGCGTCAACGCTTTAATAAAAGGTTAAACTGAATAGAAGACTCTGTTATTTCCTTCATCTTCATCTTGAGAATTCTCCAGCTCAAAAACCCATCTCAAATTGAACCCAATGAGGAGAGAGTAAAGGACCTCCCTCCGCACAACACTATAGTTTGCTAACGTGAAATCTGTGGAGTGGTTAAAAATGAGTTTTAATGACTTCAACCTAAGTGTATGTAAACTTCCGACTTCAACTGTATATATAGGAACTGTTGATTAGTTACTCGGGGAAGAAGGTCTGGCTCAGCAGCCATGGCATTCTAACTTCAAGCATGGCTGCCTGATTTCATCTGTATTGTTTGTTTGTTTTTTTCTCTTTTCTAATTCTCAGATGAGTCTTCTGGGTATATCACTCAAAGGTACTCACAAGCAGTGCAGCCTGGGTAGGACAGCTGAGATATGACAGGGTTGAATTTAGGCTATGTTAGGCTTTTTCTCACCGCGGTTTCTTAGGTTACTGCTTTAGTGCCTCTAAACAATGTGCCACAGGGCCTAGCATGGATATTCAAATCTGGCCCTCAAATCCAAATAACCCTGGTTTTCTTTCTCCCGGGAAATAAACGAACAATAAATGCTACTGATTGGCCGGACTGTCTTCACACCTGACTTCCAGGTAAAGGGAGGGTGGGAAACTAGCAGTTCCCGGCCCACGAGGACTGTGATTTGAATGCTGTATGTGAGACATATGCCTCCTTTCTGACCACACGTATATACACACATGCCCAAAATATAATGTTTGTACTCCTTATGTAGTATATTTCAACCAGTGCATGGTTGAAAACTTTATTAAGCGCATTCCTATTTCCACCAGTAGGACAGCCTGTAAGGTGAGATTCTCTCCAGTATTCCCTCACTGTTAGCTTCTCCAAAATGCATGCACACACACACACACACACACACACACACACACACACACACACACACACACACACACACACACACACACACACACCACACACACACACACACACACACACACACACACACACATACACACACACACAAGCAAACACTCAGGTACAACAAATCATACACCCAATTTTTCCTCTCTCTTCTCTCTGTCAGCCTCTAACAATGGTTGTTGCTATTAATTTTATTATTATTGCTATAATAATTGTGATTTTGTAATATAACAGTGACTGTAATTATTATTATAAGTTGTAATAATAGTTTGGCTTAATTTCAGAGTCAGCGTGTTTT
The DNA here is from genome assembly GCA_029718625.1 of Synaphobranchus kaupii. Taxonomy (NCBI): domain Eukaryota; kingdom Metazoa; phylum Chordata; class Actinopteri; order Anguilliformes; family Synaphobranchidae; genus Synaphobranchus; species Synaphobranchus kaupii. The sequence continues at coordinate 16,634,791 of CM056381.1, read as the reverse complement.
TTGTTTGTTGGTTTGTTGTTTTTTTTATGGGTGGGGGGCAAAGTATTTTCCCCATGGAAGATAGTCATATTTCTGTTCATATTCTGTTTATTTTCACAGGAAAATAAAATCATTCTATTCTATTTATAGGATAAACAAATATTAAGACAAAGGTACAATATTTCCCAAACGCGTGTTGTCATAAAGACCTGTTTTATCCATTCGGTCTTCCGTACTATACGTCACAGTCTACGGGTACAGGTCATAGTAGCATAGTGCGGGTTGACGTGTGTTTTCAGCCTGGCCCTGTGTATTCAGCAACGCAGGGAAATTCCTTGCTAGCTATCTACTTGTAAACAGTAGAAGTGACTGATTATCAATAAACGAATCTGAATAAGAAGTTGCTACAATGGCAGCCGATTGGGAGGAAATTAGACGTCTTGCAGCAGACTTTCAAAGAGCACAATTTGCTGACACGATTCAGAGGTAGGCTGGCTTGCTAACTCTATGGTGGGTTTAGCTGGTCTGCTTCACAATAAACGTCCATATGTTATGCAATTCCAATGTACAGTTTTTGCTAGGTTGCTTTCGACTGTACACCTGTGTAGCTGGATGATCGTTATAGTTAGGTATAACGTAGTAAACTCGGTGGTATTCTTGCTATTGCGGTTTATGGCTACTCTAACTTTGGTGAATTTTCGAGCTGCAGATTGACGTCATCTTATACCCAGCAGTGTAACGTTAGCTATCTAACGTTAATTTAACTGACGTTAGTTAAGTTTGATGTCTGCAGTAAACGTACGTTATGGCCACATCATATATAACCACAGACTGCTTTGCTTGCGCACATAGATGGCTAGAATTAACGTTGTTGCTGGCTTGGGCTGCTAATTTTGTAGCTAGCCTGCCAACATTAACGTCGTTACATAGTTACGTTATCTAGTTTGCTTACGTTACTTAAGTTAACAGAGTTCCAGATAGACGGATTTATATACGATACCAGTCCCGGTTAGTCCAATTTCTCTTCGGTTAAAAAACAATGTTTCAATAATGCATCCCCACGGCCCGAAATAATTCCACTATTTGCATGTTACGTTCACCTGGATGCATTACATTAGTTTAATCACAATCACAGTTACTGCCATGTCATCATTGTTATAGCTAAATTGCTAGCTGGGGGTTAGATGGACGAGAGCAGAGCGCCCTTCGGGCGTTTCTGTCTTATCCCCTTTCTCCTTCCCCTGACCTTTCCACCCCTCCTCCCCATTGTCCCTACCCCATCCCTTTGGATTGCTTTATGGATTGCTTTATGGATTGCTTCATAAGCCGACGACTAGGGTTCAGCCCATTATGGCCAGATAAAGTCAAAACTCAGAAGAGAATTTTAATGGATACATTATTTTAGTTCTGACAATCAGTTGAATTACCTTTTCCGTTGACGTGCCCTTGTCTTTTCCCTCTTGTATTTTCTCTCCAGATTGTCGGAGCGCAACTGCATTGAAATTGTTGCCAAGCTGGTTGGTGATAAACAGTTGGATGTGGTGCATACACTGGATGGGAAGGAGTACATCACCCCGGCTCAGATCAGCAGAGAGATCCGGGATGAGCTTTATGTCCATGGAGGTCCGTTGCACCCATAATTAGCTGGACGTGCGGAAATCATTAATTTTACTTTACATAACTAAATTGCATCACTAGTCAGAATTACGATATGGACACTTGCATTTTGGGGCTCAACATGCAAAGTTTTTAGCTGGAGTCGCTCATGTTCTGCGCCCGTATCTGTGTCACACATGCATATTTAGAAGACCCTGAACGCTTACAAATATGAACAAGTAACCAGGACTCGCTCCTATATTTACAAAGCTGTCACCAAGTTTGTAATAGCGCGATATTTGTTCTGAACGTAAATCTCGCTTTTCAATTATTGCGCAGGTGTAAACGTCATCTCCAATGTCAACAAACATGGACGCGGCCATTCAGGTTTTGTTAATCTCTGCCGAGAGAAGCCATAGACGTGTGTTGTTTCCACGTCTGATCTGGCAGCGAATGAAGCAACGTCGACTAAAGCTTCTTTTAAAAGTAGCCTACTCAACGTCGCCCTTAGCACGCTCTATGGAAGTCAGGGAGCGATTCGCAGTTAATCACTGCGCATCTGCTACCAGTTTTCAACTCCCATTCCCCTCCACACGCGCACAACCAAGCTCATTTGCATAGGAACAAGAGTCATCTTCGGTAGTCGCTACCTGATTCGAACAGGACTCGTTACTACTTCATTCATCAAGTGGTGTGAACTTGACCGTATTAAGCACTAAAATGAGGAGCGACAACCGTATTTAGCTGTAGTGTGAACGGGCCCCATGCTGTTTCCAGATTTGCTAAGGACAGTTTTTGGGAAATGTTAAATTCTGAGACTGGCGGGATTTCTGAAAGTGCAACTTGGACAGACATTTAGCCTGCTTCAAATCTTGCTAATCTGTGCCACATTATTATAACAGTACAAGCAGCTTGGCTTAAAAAAAATGAACTGCCTGTAAATCTGTATTTAAAACTTGAATTTGATTCCTAGAACAATGTTTTACATATAAATATATTGCGTATTTCATTTTTCTAAAGGCCGGGTGAACATTGTGGATCTACAACAGGTGAGAGTCTTCTCTTAAAATGTTTTTCTCTTGGCTAACACTTTCATATAGGACTTGTATCACATAGAATTTGTTTAACGTTATCAGTGCAGTTTAGGCACAAGGGACTTGCATCTTTCTCCTTGAATGAAAGGGTCTGAGGGCCAATTAGAGAAGCAGAAGATTTGTACCAGTCAAAGGCTTACATAGCCAAAGGTCAAAGCCTCGTTGTATTTAGTACTGAAGTTACAAAGCATCAATTTTTCATTATATGTTTTAGTGTCATAGACCTGTACCTATGGGATATGGGTGGAGACAGGCTCAGTAGATTAGAGGACCTCCGCAGAGAGAGATGAGCTTTTACTGACCCATTGACATAATTTAAGTGATCTACCCCTGAAATCTTGCCCTTTTAATTCCTATGGCATTACCGTAATAGCCAATCATGTAATTTCATAAAAGCTGTATTTTTCTACACATCTGTTCTAGGAAAAAATGTGAATTGTCCATGAATCAGGTCATAATTCAGAGCTATTTCCTCACACATTCTTTATTTCTGCTCGCAGATTATCAATGTGGATTGGGTCCATGTTGAGGGCAGAGCCAATGACATCGCAAAGTCAGACAGAACTGTTCAACTGGTACTGGGACAACTTGTTGATAAGTAAGTTCATGTGAGAAGAATAAGAGCATTTGAATTGATATTCACTAATTTCAATTAATATTCTCACATTTCCCCATTGTTGCCATTTCTAATAACAGTAATAATACTGCCATTTCAGCAGCAAATGCAGAGTTTCATTGTTATGGACTGTAAGGAGATAACTCATCTCGCCCACCACCAGTGGCATTTTGTACAGGAACACAAAATTAATATTTTCTATAAATAGAATTAATATTATATTTTTTGTTTGTTTAAATGAATCAGTAGGACTGTCGACAGTAAATTTTCTCTACACTGGGTGTTTTGACAAAACTAAAAGAGTAAAATTGCCATCTTTTCAAAGAAGGCAACAGAAGCTTTAGCGACCGAGGGGATAGTTTGTGTTAACATTACATTTGGGGAAACAGCGCCTCCTAATGTGGTGCCCACAACACTGCACTGATATATGTTCTTATTTAGTCTTGAAGATCCGGTAGTGTGCCTCCCACTTGCCAGCACACTCTCTTTAATATGTAATGAAAAGCCGTTTTTATCTCAGAGAAGAGAGGGAAGTTGATTAATTAAATTTAAAACGGGGTCTGTTTTTCTGATTGACAAGCTTAAACATTTTAGGAGGGACCCCTTGTGTTTGATCATCAGAAATAAGTGAAGAAATGTTTATTGAATTTGAAACCATATTTTTGCTTGGTGTAATGTGAATGCAAAAAGAGCTATCGCTGTATTTCCAGTCAAGCGAAACAGAACAGGGTGCTCACGGGTGAAAACCGCTTGTTAATCATGCAGAATAATTATAAAGGTTCTTGAATAATTATCAGATCTCACCAGTCACGTTTAATGAATAATTCTGCCCACCCCCCTCGCGCCAACCCCTTCCTCCAACTCTTCAGCACCTATCTGGACCAGCTTGCAGAGGAGGTCAATGACAAACTGCAGGAGGCTGGCCAGGTCAGCATTGCAGAACTCTGCAAAAGCTTTGATCTGCCAGGGGATTTTCTGACTGAGGTGAGTCTCAAGCAAGACATTTTGGGAATTTATTCTTTAAGAGTGCAAAGGGTCCACGAGAGCAGCAGGCAGAGATGATATACTGCAGCAATGGCTTTGATGCGCTTAACTTCAGTTCCCAAAAAGTACAAAGGGGTCATTTTTGAAAGAAATATCCCAGGGAATATTTCATTCAGCTTGCCAGGCTTTAATAAATTAGGCATGTTGGTACCGTCCGATTGGTGTTCCCTTTATATCTCACAACTGAGCACCTTTTCTGAGTTTTATTTAACCATGACCGTATTACATATCTTTGAGAACCAGGACCAGTCTAATAAGGGTTGCGGGTGAATATGTATACTGATGACTGTATTTTGGGAGTTTCTGTCATAGCTGCACGTCGGCCTTTTGCTCCTCAGATATTGTCCCAACGTCTTGGTAAGATTATCCAGGGCCAGATGGACCAGTACAATCGGGGCGTCATTTTCACACAAGCGTTCCTGTCCCGTCACAAAGCACGCATATGTGGGCTTTTCAGCGCGGTGACTCGGTACGATACGCCCCCCCCCCCCCCCCCCACCTCACGCTCTGACGCGCGTAACGCACACTTTTATAGTTTTCTCTTCTCTGTCTGTCCGCTGCAGGACTGATTTCGAGTCCTTCTTTGTTTTTATTTGCAGGCCGACGGCGATCAATAATCTGATTGGTCTCCATGGGTTTCACGAACACCTTCTGTACCGTAAGTTATTGTGGGGTTTAATGAGGGTCGCAGCTTGCGTTTCTCGAGAGTTCCTCAAACTCATTTGCTAACTCACAGCATTATTAGGTTTTATTGCAACCGAACACATTTTACAACAGTTGGGAAAAGCCTTTTGTTGAACCAATTTTGATTTAATTCTTTTTCTGCCGAAAGAGAGGACGAGCTGTTAGATTTCGTTTCACTGAGTGTTGCAGTCGCACAATATAACCGTATTAGGTTTGGTTTCACTTACTTTAAAGGCAAGCCTAAAACGTATCATCATTCACGTTTATTATTCAGCAAACGGGTCTAGAATACTTGGAGCTTTAATAGTAGGTTTTTGTGAAAAGTGTATATATTTGATAATGAACCCCGGAGAAAGATTTGCTGGAAGGTGCCAGGTGCACACACACACACACACACACACACACACGGGTGAAGCACTTGCTCTTACAGCGCGGTTCCATTTTCACCAGTGGTTTTGGAGGAGCTTGTGAGCAGTGGCCGTCTCAAAGGCACAGTTGTCGGGGGGAGGCAGGACAAAGCCGTCTACATTCCCGACATCTACTCCAAAACGCAGAACGCCTGGGTGGACTCCTTCCTCAAGCAAAACGGGTACCTGGGTATGTACCTCTTCTCAGCCGATGAATCGCAATATATCTTTGTGTTTTTCTGCAGCATATCTCAATCCTGTGTGTAACATTAGTGTTATCGATAAAACACAGATTTAGGGTAAAAAAATTAATAAATTTAAAAAACATTTATTTAACCAGCTTAGTTAAATTGAACATACTTTTATAATAATGACCTGGACAAAAAGTCAGAAAGAGAACGGATTACAGACATGATTTAAGTTTATGAACATGGAGGGGAAAAAAGTACAAAAACGACCAAAGTCACGTGTATTTTAGAAAAGAAACTTGAAACCATTTCCTTCAAAGCCTGATAAGCTACCTTGCGAAGATTCTGACAGTTTGTCCCCGTGTTTGTGAAAGATTGGCCTGCGTCCGTGTTTCTCTTTATAGAGTTCGACGCATTGACCAGGCTGGGAATCCCCGATCCGGTGAATTACACCAAGAAGCGCTTCAAGACCAGCAAGCTCCTGTTCCTGAGAGCTGTCTGCGTGGGCCAGGCGATCGTCGACCAGGTGGAGGCTTCTGTTGAGGAGGCGGTGAACTCCGGTAGCTGGACTGACCTGCAGGTAGGCCCCGTGCAGGTAGGCCCCGTGCAGGTAGGCCCTGTGCAGGTAGGCCCCGTGCACACATAGCTGCCATGTACAACATTAATAGAACCGAGAGGGTAGGCCCCGTGCACACATAGCTGCCATGTACAACATTAATAGAACCGAGAGGGTAGGCCCCGTGCACACATAGCTGCCGTGTACAACATTAATAGAACCGAGAGGGTAGGCCCCGTGCACACATAGCTGCCGTGTACAACATTAATAGAACCGAGAGGGTAGGCCCCGTGCACACATAGCTGCCATGTACAACATTAATAGAACCGAGAGGGTAGGCCCCGTGCACACATAGCTGCCGTGTACAACATTAATAGAACCGAGAGGGTAGGCCCCGTGCACACATAGCTGCCGTGTACAACATTAATAGAACCGAGAGGGTAGGCCCCGTGCACACATAGCTGCCATGTACAACATTAATAGAACCGAGAGGGTAGGCCCCGTGCACACATAGCTGCCATGTACAACATTAATAGAACTGAGAGGGGTTTTCCCTCTTATTTTAAAGGCACCCGTTTTAAAATATTCAAGGCAATGAAAACATGCTTTAGTGTTTGGCACGTATAATGCACGTCAAGGTAATGGCCCTACCATGCCTGATTTGCTCCCGTTTCTTTTCATTTTCTGTAAAAGAGATTCGTATTTATAATGGGTGATTAGAAATGAGAAAATAATTTATTATTAAAAAAAAAAAAGGAAATGGGAAGATTCAGTACTCCCATTTTGGAAGTCCATTTAAAACCTCTGTATCATTGTGTGTGTGTGTGTGTGTGTCTGTCCATGCAGCCAATGCTTCCGAGCTGTCTGTCCCCGGAGGACATCGGCATCTTGCTCAACCAAGTCCTGAGGACCACAAACGTGCAGTCGTCCGCCAGGATCGTGAGCGGCACCGTGGTCGTCAGCGAGAAGTTCATCGGCAGCTGCCTCTCTCTGTTCAGTGAATCCATGCAGCAGAGGGCAGTGAAGGTAAGCGGACGACGGCTCCCGCAGCCGTGCGGCTTTCATAATCCTCCCTTCGGCGACACGGCTTCCCGCTTTGATGCGCGGTCCTCTTGGGAAGCAGCGCGCGCTGACAAACCTAGCGGTTAAAAAAAAGCGTTGCGAGAACGTCGGGGCGACTGAGCCGTATCGTTCAGCGTTGCGCGAGTGTGTACACAACCCTGGCCTGTTTCACATTGCCAACAGAATGAAGTTATTTAGGGAAAGAAACTAAATGAGTTTTCTGTGTGACACCTATAAATGTTTGTCAAAGGGAGTCACTAAGCTGTTTTGATTTGCTCTCGTCTTTCTCTGTAACTGGCCCCCGCAGTCCTATATCTTCGTATGCAATCGATTTAATTTGCCTGTAACCGCTCGTCGGTCACCGTCCACGTCCTGTGTTGTTTTCTGCGGGCGGCCCGTTCCCAGTCGCAGCGCCTCGAGGTGGCCAGGTGAGCCGTTTCACGTCTGTCAGCCAACTGCCGCTCTCTTGCAGGAAGTGAAGAACAACCCGGTGTTTCTGATTACCGAAGAGGACGTGAAACAGGCCTCTGCTCTGGTGGAGAGCGCAGCCCCGTCCAAGAAAGAAAAGAGGGAAGAGCAAAGGAGGAAAAAAGCCTCAGGTAGTAGAACCCTCCTTCTAAAGGTCGTGTTACCTTTTAAAGTCATTTATGTGAAACGCACACTTGATAGCCACACATTTCACCTTTCCCAGCTGAAATGTAGTACACTCTACATTATAGTGTACTGCATCGCATGGTAAACATAATCGATTGTTTGTTAAAGGTGGGCATGGCCCTACGTTTCTGTTCTTTTGGTCAGTACTTTTACAGCACAGTTTGGAGACAAAAGGGTTTGTTTGATATCATATATTTATACATCCACATTCTAGGGAAATCTACTTTGTGGGTGCTTGGTGCAGTAGTGCATACCCATTGGCTTTTCATGGAAACACGAGACGAATTTCAACCCCCTGGCCTGTTAGATATTTGAAATTACACGTATAAGGTAATATACGTGATTGTGATTTTATAATTTTAAATATATATATATTTTTTTTTAAATTTATTTTCTGAAAGAGGGCAGCGGTAGTGTGAAAGGAGGAGGAGGAGGGAACGCCAGAGAAATACGGATACGCAAAACGAAGAAGAAGAGCAGGAGGGGGGAGGAGGACAGCGACGAAGAAGCGGCGACCGCTCCACAGAGTACGGCAAGAGCCGCCGCATAGGCACCACCCCTCAGATGCTATCGCTCCCATGAAACGTCACTGCGCCGTCGTAATAAACAACTTCTGCCAGGAAGCCACGACACATTATAACGTTACAAATTACTGTAACGCTCCTTTAGTTATAACTGTAATGTGTACTGTATTCAGACCTGGGTCAATACTTTTCAGTCCTCAAGACGGCAGTAAAATTCCTGATTATTGCAGTTATTTTTCAAGGAAACATATTTTCAACGATTTTTTACAAAAAATGATCCTTTTGTACAGTTGTATATTTTGGTTATTAATATGTTTTGTAAAAAAAAATTCAGGCAAATTCTCAGGCATCTCCCAAAATGTTACCAGTATCTAAAGAGTATTTGAGGTGGCCTGACCCAGGGTTGTATGTGTGTCTGTTTATGGTGTGAAACGGTTGTTAGTGAAGAGGTGTATGGAATCGAGAGTTCCCATGTTAGCAAGCCTTGCCTGCTTAAGGGAATAGTCATTGACTGCAGCAACTTCATGTCACACAGTGATCTAATGCACCAGGGCTCAATTACGGAGGCAATTATTCCTTTTCATTACACTTCCCTTCTTTTCCGAAGATCGAAACAAACAAACGGAAGTCCCGTTCATGTCCCCGGAGGAAGTGACAGCTGTTCTGGAGAAGCATGTGTGTGACTGCCCGGAGGACATGCTCTCTGAACTCGCTGAGCATCTAATGAGGTAGGGCTTTGCTAGCCTGCTTTTTACCCCGCGCACGCGTGGCGCAAGCAAGGGGTATTGTTTGCGCTCCTGTCCGTGTATGTGTCTGTCCGTCAGTCTGTCTGCGTTTGTGTCCCGATCATCCGTAACTCCGATTGTGATGAAAGTTTGTGGAAATGTTGACAGTTGGGCAATGACCTGAATCTTGAATGCCCGACTTCACAGTGCAAGATCAACGTTTAAGCCCCGTGCATATTACGTTCAGGGTCGAGATTAGCACACGCCCGGGTGTAGCATCTCTCTTGAGTGCCATTCTAGTTTACTTTAGTGTTTATTTATTTGTTTATTTTTGATTTATTTCCTGTGTTCGTAAAGTGTCTCGGAGTAGGCGTGCTGGCCTAACATCCGTTCTGCTCTGTGACACTGTATGAATGGGGGGGTTTCGTCCGCTAACCTGCGGCACAGCGATGCTCTCCAGGTCATGTGACACGGAGCCTCTCCTATGATAAAATGCATTTGCATTGTGTCACATTGCTCTCAGACATTGAATACAGAACCACAAAACCCTTAATTCACAGAATCATTACGTTTTCCATGCCAACTGTATAGAATCATTGTATGAACCTGAAAACTATATCTTTTAAAACTTGTTAAGTTGACTTTGTATCGAGCGGACGGCCTACTCAATATGCGTGGGAAGCAAATAAGTGTGTGTTCACTGCCGTGGATGAAATGCCTCACGCATGTGCGCAAACATGTATGTTAGCCTGTCTTACAGAAAAATGTGCGTCCCTTGTTGCCGAGGCGCCACTCTGTGCCGGTTGGATTTCACACCGACCGGCTAGCCCGCATCTGTATTTTTTCAAGCGTAGGACAAACGCCTCGAGGACGCGTTTCATTTTCCGAGCGTGAACGGTGGAGACGGACATTAGCAAACGGGCCTCTTTCGCTCGAGCGAGTGCTCATTGGACGTCGTTCTGGGTGAAATGTGAAGCGCGACGTTTGTTCGCTCGTTAATTTGATCGCCTCGCTTCGCAGGCCTTTGGCGAGAATGTACCAGGAGGTTGTGCGGACCGTTCTCATGTCCTCCACCAACGCCGCCACCGGAGCCGGCAGGAAGCGGAACGTCAAGGATCTGCAGGAGGAGATCAACAACCTCTGCCACAACATCAGGCTCTTTGAAAAAGGGACAAAGTTCTTTTCAGGTAGCTACAGTTCCACATTTGGTATAACAAAAAAAAAAAAAAGTAAAAGCCTAAGAATAAACTCAGTTTATTTTTAATGGAAAAATTATAATAATAAGCTTAACATACCTAGAATAAATTCACTGTGTCTGTCTGTGATTGTCCGAATTGTGTGATGGGTTAACATTTCAGGAATGGAAGGTTTTTTTTCTCTTGCAAGCACAAAAAACCTTCTCTAGCTCTCTACAGAGTGCTCAATTGCAACTTGTGTCACAGAATATATTGATACCCAGGACAAATACCAATGTAAAAATAATTTGATTGCTGGGCTTGTGCAGTTGCACGTGGCAACAAGGCACAGGTATGGAGTTCACGGGATTACATGGACGATTTACTGTTAGAATGGGATTGGGATTATATATCCAGGTTCAGAGAACCCATTTAACATTCAAGTCAATCTCGATTTTTTAAAATTCTTTTTAAATATCGCGGTCCGCCCTGTATCGCAGTCCACCCTGAAATCTGTTTAATTAATAAGCTCTTTCTTTTTTTCTTCTTTCATTTTAAAGAGGAAACTCAGGCCAGCATTTCAAAACACGTCCTGAAGACCGTGTGCGCCGACCTCACCAACATCCTCGTGAACTTTGCGGCGGCAGAGTTCATGACGGCCACCGACAGTCCCAGCTCAATCACCCATGAGGTGCGCTTCTGGCTCGCGCTCGGTGCACAGTCATTGGACTGCTCTTGTCTGTGTGCTGACCTGTGTGCTGTTTGTTCTCTTCCGAGCATGTGAATATTTTACTGAAAATAATTTGCCTTTTCTTCAAAACTGGTTCCTACATCCTTATCTCAGGCGTGTTATATGTCCACCTCTTCAGGTCAGGGTGAAGATTTTGGGGAGGCTGCCAGAGGAAACTAAGGCACCTCTTATGAAGCTACACAACAGTCTAAATGGAAAGGTAGGTTCCTCTTCTTAGAATGAACCTCTCTGTATTGAGGCGGCAGACATGGCGCAAGTGGGCGGGGCCATGCCCCAAGCAGTACCTATAGAGCACAGAGACTTTGCCACTTTTGAGGGTTTCCCACAAAAATACAAACCCTCATAAAATATACCAGTACATACATCACGCTCATAAACTTGTATATTAATCAGTTTGTATTTTTGTAGAGCATTGAAGACTTCCTGACCAATTTGGAACCCTCAGCTGAGGTTTGTGGGTTCATGCTGAAGAAAGGGGACAAGAAGAGAGAGAGGTAAAGGCCCGCTGCCTTCCCGCTGTGCGTGGCACGGGGTAAAATTAGAAGCAGCGGGGGGCGTGTTTGAAGTCATGTTTGCGAATCAATTAACCTTAAAACACGTCGTGGGGAACTTCAAAGGGACCTCTTTTTTTTCTTTTTGTTTGTTCCCAGGCAGGCTCTGTTCCAGCACCGCCAGGCCCTGACGGAGCAGCTGAAGGTGACGGAGGACCCCGCCCTTGTCCTCCACCTGACCAGCGTGCTGCTGTTCCAGCTCCACGCCCACTGCATGCTGCACGCCCCGGGCCGCTGCGTCCCGCAGATCGTAGGCACCCTCGTTGGCCGGGTCTCTGAGGTACGGGGGGGGGGGGCCTCCCCTTACGTCACCCGCCTGGCCTCGCCCTGCCTCCCACAACTCTTTCACAGCACTGCCGTGAATTTCAGAAGCCTCCAAACTCACAATGTTGTGAAAAAATAGTCACGCTTATTCAAATTCGACCACCCCCACCAACTGAATTCTTAGCTACGCCGCTGCCTGTGTGCATGACATTGAGCTATGAATTTAAGCGTTAATCATTAACATTGAGCACTTCCCACACTCTAAATGTGGACAATAGAGCCAGCAGGTAAAGAACACTCGCTCAGATTCATAAGTTACAAAGAGCATTGTGGGCAGACGGACTCAAGGTCTAAAACGAGTACAAGAAGTGCCCTATTTCAGAGCGCCTGTACAAGGTGTAGAACACTGAAAAAAACTCAAAATAAGTCAAACTTAACAAGCATTTTAGTCTTATGTTTAGACTAAAACTAATGACTTTTTTGCTAAATAGAACAAAATGATTATGAATGGGGTGACAGTTTTACTTAAGATTTGTCAATGGGGTAAGATAATTTCACTTGTCACGCAAAGAGTAACTTAAAACAAGCTAATATTTTCCAAGATTTTAAGACTAAAACACTTAAGTTTTTTGCAGTGAACGATATTTAAGTTCTTCTTCTACTCCTCCTCCAGGACCAGCACAGGCTCCTCTCCAGGTACCAGACTCTGGTGGTGAAGCAGCTGGTGGGTCAGAGCAAGAAAGGAGGGCGGGAACACCGTGAGGCGGAAAGTGCGGAGCAGGAGGACGAGGCCGAGGCGGTCCGTAAGGAACTTCAGTCCCTAACCGGCGAGGTGAAGGACCTCGTCCTGACATCCCGGAAGACGTCCGCGACCGAAGACTGAACCGCCCAGAACGGAATGACGACGAACGATTCGCGATGAACCGCCTAACCGTTAACCGAAAGCTTGCACGGGGCCCACCATCTTTGGACCGGTCTCGAATTGACAAAACCATTTCTGATACCACCATGTGACTGCTTCTGATAGCACCCAGGATTTTTTGTTTTTTAATCAAGGGCAGACTATCCTGAGGGGGCCAGTAATGTCTACAACATTTCTGTGTACCGACGCATTTAACACTTTAAGATCATGAGTGTATACGTTGTTCCGTTTATGACACTTAGATCGACCAGTCATCGTTGACAGTGATATTTTTTTAGACTTTAGTTTAAAGAGCTGTGTTTTGAGAATTGTTTTTCTTACACAGCTACCAAAATTGTCGTCCCGAGTTGACTGTTACCGTGAATTATTTTCAAGATCTGACATGATAAATTACATAGGATTTTTGCCTTTGCTTTTAGGGATGATGAGCAGAAATTGCTATTAAAAGAATTATAAGACAAAGAAGACATCACTAAGGTGGTGAATACCGGATGCGGTCTTGATTTATTTGGAATCTCAGCTCTTCAAAAATACCCTAGAATTTGTACTTTGGCATATGGGCCTAAATGTAATTGGAGCAAACATATTGTACACAGTGATTGTACACTGGACGCTCAGTTAAACGGCCACAGTACTGCATGACATGTTAGCAGTGTGCTAAATAAACACGGATTCCACAACGGCTGTTAGTGGAAAATAAACAACTAAAAAGAGATGCGTTCACAATACCAGCGTTAAACCCATAGTGCTACGATGTGGCAGACAGAATGCTGAACTTTTAAGTTTTTTTCCCACGTCTTAATGGTATCAACATTTTGTTAGTTGTGCATTTTGCTTTGGGTTTCCTGCTACCTAGATAGAAAAGTGTTTCGTTTGTTATCTTTGATTTTGAAAAAAATCACAGAGAATAGCTAACCTAAAATGTTAATTATGCTCATACACACATAAGAGAAAAACTGTAATAGTCAAGAGGTTTGATTCAGAAGTAGGTTAAAGATCTAACTTAAAAGAATAATGAAGAATGCATATTTTCCCAGTAGTTTGATAGCTTGTCTTTTTAGCTAATGTAATTATATGTAATTTTAAAAAAATTTAAAAAAAATTTCTCTAATGAGCCTTTGGAGTCCAAAACAAAAACAAAACCGCAACATGTAAGTAAACAAAATGCCTGTTGTATCGGTAACTTTCTGTGGATATATTTTATGCTCCACACTGGAGTTAGGTTGCTGGCTGGCAAGCTACTAACGGTTACAATTAGCATTAATAGCTAAAAAAAATTGTGTCCAATTATATGTCTTGCTGCTCAGATCACATTAACCAGAAATATTGCTTTAATCACCATTTTATGTGCTGAACACTTCCACAGTGCAAATCTGTGCTGTAAAAAAAAAATGATTTTGCTCAAAGCAGAAGTAAGTCAAAGCTGTGTAATGCAGCGCCAAAATTCTCCTCTGTACGACATTTAGATGAAAACCACATTATCGACTAATCATTTTGATCAGGACGCCACCTAAATTAGTAATTAAAAGGAGAAAACTACTTGCGTGAAAACTGTCCACAGACATAAAAACACAACTAAACATCCACCGTCTTGCTACATTGTAGCAAGGTTGTACGTATTGTTTAGTATTAATCGCTGCTTATCGGGACCCCAGACCTTTTTCATTTGGATCTTTCCAGAACCGTATCAATTTATTGAATTTTTTTTGTTGTTTTTTACTGCACATACATGGGTCTGTTTGGTGAGGCTTAGGACTTGTGTGGCCAATGTTTTGTTTTTCTCCTTGTCCTTGATTGACAACATAAATTGTTCGCGGAATACAGACAGGATTTCAGACTGCAATTGTGCCATTACACTGTGGGTGGTCGTCCACCTACCCTGCAGATTTATAGCTAAACTATGCTAGAGTACGTGAATAAAATTAATGCTTATTTTCTGATGCAATTATGGTTTGTGCATTTGCAATCATTGACTCGTGTCATTCTTATTCCAGCCCAACTGCACAGATCATTTGAACAGGGTGATTATTGGATCACGGTGTCTCAGTTAAGGTTTGTATCTGGGCGCACAATCATGTCATGAAAGCAGACACACTGTTGCTTTGGCACTTTTCAGGGTTTCCCACAAATATACGAACCCTGTGACCTCTGGAGGAACTACCCACAACTGTGTAACCCCTCAAGACACTAGTGGAATTTTTAATTTTTAATTTTTAATTTTTTAAACCCATACGCAATGCCAGCATTCCCATCCCCTCCAATGGTAGCAAGTTAGCTTACTTGGCCCCAAGAAATATGATCTCCCTGGCATGATTTCAAGGTGACTTCCTCCCGTCTGATCAGGACACGTGACACCGACACCTGGCAGAGTGGACAGTTGCCATTAAGAAGGCCTCCTGGTGATTGGCCAGTTGCATTGCATAGTGAATGTCATCACTAAAACACCTGGGTAGAACTAGTGATTAATTTCACACCAATGGTTTAAAGTTTCTTGTAAAGTCAGTCACTGTTCATTCTCTGAAAGAAAAAACTAAATAAATGTGGGTGCATAATTAATTAAATCCTAAATAATTTTTTTCCGAAACTTACCCACCACTGCATATACTACATCCATTATCTAAACCACTTACTCCTGGGCTGTGTCCGAATCAGAGCCCTATATACTGTGCCCTGTCTCCTGCGTACAGTGCACTGGCGGAATTGTGCTGTTTAATGTGCACTGTTTAGCAGTCTGCGAAAAATATCCGCCATACTATTTTCCAACTGCACTGTGGAAGTGTCGTAAGCAGGTCATAAGACGTCCCACCAGTGTTGCCATGTCCGCGGTTTTACAGCTAAATTGGGATACTTTCAAAGTGCAGTCACGGGTAAAAGTGAAAAGTCACAAAGCACGCTTTTTTTTTTTAAAACAAAGCTTCGTATCATATTTATGCAACCAAAATGTTCGTGTACTTCTTGAAAAGTGTGTTCCTGAATGTACTCAGCGAAACCCCGGAAGTTAGTGTGTCATCCGGGTGTTTCAAGTATACTGCAATTTGAAAAATTTTCGCCTGCTGAACGACTTTCTCGTCCTATCTACTCACCAAGGCTACTCAATAGTGTGGAAGAATGCTGATTCGGAGAGGGCCCCAGTCATGGGGGGCTGGAGTCCATCCCAGCATACAGGGTGAAAGGGTGAATACACCCTGGACAGGTTAGCAATCCATCAAAGGGCCCACACACCATTCACACATTCATACCCCAAAGATAATTTAGACTCCAATTTGCCTAACCTGTATATCTTTGGACTGTGGGAGGAAACCGGTGTACCCGGAGGAAACTCACGTGGATATGGGGATTACACGCAGACTCCAAACAAAGTCCCTCGGCCGGGATTCGAGCTCGGCACCTTTTTGCTTTGGGGTAACAGCGCATCACCCTGCTGCCCACTGGCTATACTGCAATTGGAAATTAATATGCTTTTTACTTTCACTATTAATATTAAAACTGTCCATGGCTGAAAAGGAGGCCGTGTAGGCCTACAGAGCAATGACATTACAAATAAACTCATGTCTATACATAGGGTTATGTAGATGGCATTTTGATAGCCAGCAGTCAACGCTATTTAGCACCCGTCACAACTGTGCAGAGTTTGAAATTAATCCATTAAAGTGTTTGTTAAATAAAATAATCAATTTTGACACAAGTAACTTAGATATAATAGTAATAATGCCTTTGTATGCAGTCCTTCGGAACGATTCCTCACATGACACCGTTGTCCACGTCATTGTACAGATCTAAGGACATTGTCTATAAGACGATTCTCTCTGGCGATCAGGAATACCCACTTATAATAAAAGCTAAATAAAGTCTTAGATGTGTCGGGAAATGGATACTGTTTCACGATGAAGGTGGATTACATTCTGTGTTCTCCAGCACTGCATAGCGTTACCATGTCGACGATGATAAGCAGTTCAGTTCAGTCAGGCCACTGTTGTTCAAATAACTTTATTGACATTATGAAACAATACATTTTAGGTTTGGCGGTATGGTTCTGTTCACCAAGCCCTCCCGCCCATCCACGCGAGCAAGCATGGGTATGGCGGCGAGGGCAGCTGCACAACCCCCATTAGGGTTACGCTAGAACAGAACCGCAGCACTGAGAATGGTTTTGACAGAATCCATTCAGTCAGTTATATATATATATAAATGGCACTTAAGTGTCATTATCACAACAATTTACAAGGAACCGGGCCTGAAACCCCGTAGAGCATGCCTAAGGCGACGGTGGCAAGGAAAAACTCCCTGCTGTTAGCAGGAAGAAACCTTGGGCAGAACCTGACTCTGAGGGGGAAGTCCATCCGCCGCTGACTGGCACCGGTTACTAAATGCTGATTACAGAATATAAATTTGTAGACCTAACATATGAAAATGTCAATGTATAAGGAGCCAGTGAGGAAGACTGATTGAAGACCGGCAGGTGCATCATAGCTGGGTACATGCATGGAGCTGGAGCTGACCGTCTGCTTCTGGAGAACGATGTTTGTTGATCTATAGCTATCGCTCCGGCGGATGCCGAAGCGGGAAGGAAAGAGGAAAAGAAATCAGTAGGCACTCGAAAATGTTAGTGATTCATGCAGGAGCGATATAGGCTAGGAGTATGTGCGCAATGGGAAACTGAAGAGGATGGAGCTGGGGTGGAGGGGGGGGGGTTTTGTGTGCAGCGGGTGTGCTGGCAGGGGATCCACCATGGTAGGGCGAGGCCGTTAAATAGACCGCCTTGTTATGTCAATGGACTGATGGGTGAATCGTCACTACTCAGCTGAGCTGTCAGCTGATTAACTATGGCCGGGTTTCACTCTCGTGACCTGCCTGAACTGACGCTATGCTCGATTTGTTGAGCTGCTCAGAAAATGCTACATTACCAGATATGCGGGCCAGATGGCACAGGATTTTATGTAGGCTAATTATAACAGAGATATGTTGTGTTTGTAGGTAACAAGTGAGCCAATAGACAGCAGGGCTGATTATTTGTTTGTTCTTTTTCAGTGCATAACTGATGTCTCAAGTGCAAAAATGCATATCATTAGTGGAATTCTGCACTACATTTTACGTGTTATAGTAGTTACATAATACATCAGTTACATAATAGACCAGTTTAACTAAATGTGATTTGGTATTGTTGTGTTTTTGTACAAAATAAATCCCAAAAATCAAAAGCCTGTACTTCAGGTTCTGAAGCACAACAAATCATTTTAGACTTATTTTGCCACTGGTTTTCCACATAGCGATGTGGCGTTAGCTTTTTAATATGCATCTTTTTTTCTTAAACAAGTTCTTTTTTTCCCCCTTTAGTCTAAAGAAGCATTTCCTCCACTTGCTCTTGTACACGCAGAAGTGTTTTTTTGTATGAAAGGGAATGGCAAGCAGCAGTATCATGCACAACACCAGACATACTGGTATTTCATAAAGAACATAGATAATTACAAACTGCTTAGTGCGCTTTTAACATTCCTATCATGTACCGCACTGATTGTGCGGAAGCAATGGGTTTTCAAAGTGAAAGTTTATGGGTAAAATTTCAGTCAATAGATGAGTGGGAGCATTCGCCCTCTTGTTGAGCGTGAACATTTGCATGTTAAATGAGACGATCAAGAGACGTTGAATCAGGCTCTGCGTGATTCAGCCTGTAACTAAAGTGGTTCAAGATCAACCGTGACATGAGAAGAGAACAAAAGAGACTATTTAATAGCCAACCTTTATAAAATCTCACAGCGGTAAGAATAAGGAATAATGATACACTGTTATTTTTTAAAAAGCTGCTTGAAATAATTTCTCCAGATATGTGAACCGCACAGCCTAAACCCACCAGTGATATAATATCAAAACTGTGCAATTAAAACAATTAAAACTATTATAATCTAGTGATACTTCCAAAACTGCATGCTCTGAAGAGTTGATAGCACCAGGTTTGGTCCTTCTGTTCCAGTTCAGATTGATTTATTTTTTACAAAGAATTGGGAAAACGGAGGATTCTTATTACTAAAATTGACTGCATTTGAATAGGCACCTTTCATCAGAGCTTATTTAATTTTACAGAAAAGGGACATAGGGTGAGCATTAGAGCCAGTGCGCAGGAAGGCTAGCAAGAGTCGATTAGCATCACCTGTCTATTGATCTACCTGTAACAAGCAAATGTGTTCTTATCAGTTTTGGGCTGACAAGTGCCCTCTGATTATTAATAACATTCAACCAATATATTTTAAGTCAGTGGTTCCCCAAGCCTGTTCCTGGAGATCTACCATCCTGCAGGATTTCACTCCAACCCTAACAAAGCCCACCTCGTTCAACAGCCAGAGATCTCGTTGACTTGCTACTTTGTAGAATCGGCTGTGCTAAAATAGGGTTACATTACATTACAACATTACAATCACTTGGCAGACGCTTTTATCCAAAGCGACGTACAGTAAGTGCATATTGAAGGTCATTGACCCGACTACAAAGCAAATCCGATAAAGCACAGCTCTCTCACAGCGTAGGAGCTATCCCTAGTAATAAACATGAGAAGTACACACAGTCAGCTATGCATTCTGAACTATGGAAACTATGGAACTATGGTTGAAATGAAAACCCACGGGAAGGTAGATCTCCGGTAACAGCGTTGGGGAGACCACTGTTTTAAGTCAATGCATTACACTGAGTTAGTCTCACCACGTAGTAGTCATGATTTGAAAAACCTTGAAAAAAGTGGCATTGCAATTCGGCGTCATTGCAGTGGGTGTTCTTTCCTTTGTCCGTACAGGCTTTGAAGAGTAGGAGAGAAAAACGTGCTGAACTGCTACTTCTGCCTCTTTTTCTTTCAAGATTAAAAAAGCCCACAGTTTAGCCCTGAACATCTGAAGTGGGCCTATACCACCTGCGGAAAATAAGTATTTTAGGTCCTACATGAAGACTGTGTCTTGGCTTATCCGTCTTGCTCTAGAACCTACCAAAACAGTCTGGAGGCACGTGTTCAAAGGAAATTAACATGCCTCCAGACTGTAAACAGTGGTCACATCATTTATGTATTTATTTTTATATTTATTTAAAATAAAAATGTATATGTATGTCTTTATATTTATGTAAGTACTGCACAAAATATTCAAGATGATGGAAAATATATTATGGAAGACCTTATGGATCCTTGATGCATAATTATTCCTTGTGAAGACAAGCCCCTCTGTGGCAAATCTGAGACATGGGCAATATACTAGTGATTCAAATGGGAGTTAAATTTTAAGTAATAGTGCCAATGTCACATACCCTACTCAAACCCAATAGGTAAAAAAGTCACATGTCAAGTGTAGACCAAGTTTGGTTTTATTTCATGACAGTAATCAGGTTGGGTTGGGCCAGGGGGAGTTATTATTTTCCATTGTTTTTAATCAATTCATTATATCTGTCAGAAAATTTTTAATGATGTGACTTCATCCTCATTACACTGCCAGGACAACAGTGTATGAAAAAAGCAAAAGAAGATGAGTCATTCAAAAATAGCTCGCTATTTATCGTGCCTCAGATTGGGTTTGGATTGGAGGGGTGAGACTGGGCTCAGGTTGAATATTATTTTCAAACCTGTGTAGTCCGTCACCACCAACCTTCTGATCAAGCCTCAGAAAGGGTACTGGAATAAGCCTCTACTTACCTAAGTTTCATGCAACACAAAAGTAATTAGTTAGCCTTATGGTTTTTCAATGATGTATGCATTTTGTTTGTATTGGTTTCCTTTCAAACTGTAAAAGAAAATTACAATGCAATGCTGAAGGATCGAACGGTGTTTGTCCCCTTCTGTGATGGATTGTTGACCTGTCCAGGGGATATTCCTGCCTCTAGCCCAATACATGCTGGAATAAATAGGCTCCAGCTCCCCCACAACCCTGACCAGAAATAAGCGGGTTAGATAATGCATGGATGGATCTTGAAGGACCATGCAAGGCAAATTTCATGCAAATGTCATTTTGCAGTTCATAATAGCATTTTTTTTTAAATATCTGATGAGGTGTGGTCTATCATATGTCCATACCCAGTTTTAAAATGATTATGGTAAATCATACCTGCACCAATTTGATGTCGCCTGGTCCATAGAGAGTGCAATGTTTTGTGCAAATTAGTATATCAGTATGAGAGATAATTTTGACAACTTTGCAAATTTCTCAAAATGGCTGAAAATCTAATATGGTGGTCTAGGATTACCAAGAAACTGGAAAATATGTTTTTCAACAGGGGATTAATGTGCAAAGGCCCATGCTCCTATTATTTACACTGGCAGGGTTTTATGGCAAAACAAATAAATATAACAATAGCAACAGTGTGTTTACCCACCTGCTGTGTTTGATCCTCTACACGACAGAATTTTGTGCTGTTAGGTCCAATATGAATCCCCTATTACATAATTTTCTATTAATAACCCCCCCACCCATAGAGACATTGTGTGACAATTCATCAGGCAGACAAACATGGCCAAGGAAGGCACTGAAGCAACACCAAGGCAGAAATATCAGAGGATCTCCTCGCAACTGTCATGCTCACTCGCGCAACGGGAGCTGCGTGTCACACGTGACCGTGCGCACAGGTGCTTGAGCTTCGTTGCCATGGTAACCACGCACACACTGGAGTAGGGACACATGCGTTCTCAAAGTTGTCGCATGCCTTCTTTCTTGCCCAGATGAGGTGCTTTGGCTTATAGAAGGTCAGTTCTGTAGATTTATCACATGTAGTCGGCCTTCGTTTCTTTGGCTCCACCGCGCTAGAACAGCTTTGTCATGCAGTCTGGATTATACTTCCTGCCAGACTTCATTCACCGTGCTAATTTATTGAAATCAAAACGGATAAAATAAGCCAGTCCCTTGAGAGAGAGAATGCACAAAGACTTGAAGCCTTCTCTTGAAAGCAATAATGTTTGCACCATGGAATGGATTCACAATCCGTATTTATGACTAAAAATAAGGTTGTGTAAAAGAGCACAGTCAATCTCATAATCTATTTTTAAGTTTGAATAATATCAACTTGATGTGATGTGGTATGAGGCAAAATCTCCTTGAATGTTTTAAGTTAACAATTATGTCTTGAACTTTCATACTGCATGTCAAACTATTCATACTGCGTATCAAACTATTCATACTGCATGTCAAACTATTCATACTGCTTGTCAAACTATTCGTACTGCATGTCAAACTATTCATATTGCATGTCAAACTATTTGTACTGCATGTCAAACTATTCGTACTGCATGTCAAACTATTCATACTGCATGTCAAACTATTCGTACTGCTTGTCAAACTATTTGTACTGCATGTCAAACTATTCGTACTGCATGTCAAACTATTCATACTGCATGTCAAACTATTCATACTGCTTGTCAAACTATTCGTACTGCATGTCAAATTATTCGTATTGCATGTAAAACTATTCGTACTGCATGTCAAACTATTCGTACTTGTCAAACTATTCGTACTGCATGTCAAACTATTCGTACTGCATGTCAAACTATTCGTACTGCTTGTCAAACTATTCGTACTGCATGTCAAACTATTCGTACTGCATGTCAAACTATTCGTACTGCATGTCAAACTATTCGTACTGCATGTCAAACTATTCGTACTGCTTGTCAAACTATTCGTACTGCATGTCAAACTATTCGTACTGCATGTCAAACTATTCATACTGCTTGTCAAACTATTCGTACTGCATGTCAAACTATTCATACTGCTTGTCAAACTATTCGTACTGCATGTCAAACTATTCGTACTTCTTGCCAAACTATTCGTACTGCTTGTCAAACTATTCGTACTGCATGTCAAACTATTCGTACTGCATGTCAAACTATTCGTACTGCATGTCAAACTATTCGTACTGCTTGTCAAACTATTCGTACTGCTTGTCAAACTATTCGTACTGCTTGTCAAACTATTCATACTGCTTGTCAAACTATTCGTGTCACTTCATTTTAGTGTAAAATGCGTCACACATACCACCTAGCTCAGAATGATATTATATAATAAAATTTAATATTATACTTCCTTGCTTCTCATCTTCCTGTCCTATTTAACATGCCGGCCAATAAGCGATTGCAAAGGAGTACGTCTGGCCTCAAAGGCATTGTAGAATGTTTGGTGTTTGGCCAAGATGATCACGACAACTAAATGCATGACCAACATTACAGCACCAAGAAAGGAAAAATAAAAGCAACAAATCATCAAAAGCTTTCGTTCATTTTTAAAGCAATCTCACATTTGTGTGTGTGTGTGTGTGTGTGTGTGTGCGTGTGTGATTGAGACCAATTTTAAAAAATGAATACGAGGGAGCTCATTAACTGTTAAGCTGACATGAAGCCCAGCTTCTTATGGACAGTTCATGGTTGAGCAGCGCGGGCTCACTCCCGACACTAAGACTGAGGATTTCTAAGGGGCTTCAGTCAGGCAGGGAGCAAATCCACCACGGATCAGTATTGCGCTCCGTTAGACTTTGATTTTAATGAGAATGCATTAAAAGGCCTCTAAGGATACTTTCTCTGTGGTGCAATTTGATTTGCTTTAAGCTGTAGGAGAAAGCCTCTTGCATGATCACACCAGGGTGTGAATTAAGATGCATCAACTGCATGGGGGGTGGGTCAAATCACCAGGAATCAGTGGATCACCAATCCAAAGTTCAGTTGTTCTGCTCAAAATGAATATCGTGTGTGATGTCACATATTTAACTTTGCTTCAGCCATCTCCTTCTTTCTCTCTCGCGCTCTCTGATGCCCCTTGTGAATTGTGTCCAAGTAGACCGTTTCCTCAATAGACGGACACACTCGGTACATTTAATTTCTGCTGCAGTTGATTGGGGAAAACGCTAACAACACACAATAACATCCCAACAATATAAAACTGAAGCGAGTTTAAAAACCACTGTACTTTTCCACTCAGTAGAATGACCAGTATGACTAGATCTACGTAGCACTTAAAACACGCTATGTTCCAAACATCTAACACCTATGTGTATAGAGTATTACTTGTACAGCATGAGCCAGGCAAGAACAATTAAATCATTTAGTCTTCTTTAGTCGAGTCCTTCGTGCTTTCTGGAGAAAGCTAATCATTGTGGGAGAACACAAAGGCTGCTGTACTGAAGTCCTTGGAGAGGACAAGGAGAGCTACACAAAACAACAGAAGAGAAAAACATTTTCAAATTCTGTGAGCAGTAAATGGGGAATTGACATTTTCTTCCTTTTTCTCAAGGATAGGTGCTTTAACCTGCTGAAGAAGTTAATCAGAACAAAAAAATATATAATTTCCACAGTATTGCGGCAAATGGATACTGTACTTTCTGCTACAGGTACCCAACATTGTAAATTCAGCTAATTTTACATATAATAAACACACCCTCTAACACCCTCACAATGTTATCAATTTAATACAATAATTTATGCAGTATTTAGGAATATTTTATAAATGCTGTATATGTGCACAATGAGAACCTAATATATTTCCTTTGTGTTTACTAACCACGTATACCATCATATTCCATTAACTGTTACTATGGTTTTAAATCACTATTGGTATAAATATTTTACACGTGACATTCTGACACCCTTCATTTTATTCCTAAAATTAAAAAAATGCTATTTTATCCAGCTATTTATTTTGCACAGGCGTCTCTGGAGACAGCCCCCAAGTTTCTGTTGCTTAGTAATAGTGGTTCTGCATATGATTGAGGTGAGCTTCAAAGCCCCAAGCATACTGATTACTCACCGCTGGCAGGATAATGAATTCCTGAGAGGAAGCTGATTAGGAATATCATCCTTTATACTTACAATCCAGAGAATCGCCACAGCTAGATGCATTTGAATAATCTTTATCCAAATGAAGCTGGTCAAGCAACAAAGAGCACCTGAGGCACCCTTTGCTTTGAGGCTGAATACACACATTTACAAACGGCACACGGAGATTTAAGTCTTCAATTGGTTTTGGACAGAGATAAGGTCAGCTGCATGCAGCCAAGACATCATTAATTCAACTATGACTGTGGTGTGGCTATGAATATGCCTACAGTCCAAACCTTAATTTTCATGGCATAGATGACTTATGGTAGAAGACGTTGGAATGTTCTCATTTGCCCTTCTCCACAAATAGTTCTCGAGTAAAACTTCTATAAAATAATAAAATTAACGATTCCAAAATGATTTGCATGACATCATAACCCTTTAAGGTGTACGGTCACAAATATGTGATGAGAATGTACTTAACTGAACATTCTAATGCTGATGTAAATCACTACTGATAATTTAAAGCAATGGAGTTCTAGAACACTGACTTAGAATTAAAAAAAAAAAAAAAAAACCTTCCAAAACACCTACTCTTCAAAGGGTTAAAATGGTCTAAACGGGTGTGAGACTAGATGCATCATTTCCACTGGGTGCAATTATAAGTAATGATTCCAGTAATGATGAAAACAGTCAAAGGAAAGGCATGGAGAATTAGTTACATTTGGGCAATCAACCTCACATGAAGGCAAACTAATGACATTGTTTACGATCTAAAGTCACTCACAGCCTCTTCTTATAGACACAGCAAACCAGATAGCAGGCCTCACACCACTTCTTTCATTTACATGGAAATTAGCAATCACGGCTTTACACAAGAGGAAAACACACACATACAGGACATTGAACTAAGACACCTTATATATATTTTGAACATCTGAATTTTGGATGCAGGTATTGCGCGAGTTAAATCTTCACAAGAAGCCAACTAATGAGGAATGAGTCGCACACATAACTTGATTATCAACATTTGTAATTCCCAATGCATTAACTAACAGCTTCCCGATACATTAACAAACACCTCCAGACTCTGGAGACAAGTGTGGCAGAAGACACCAAAATATTATCATCGAGTTACCTTTAAAGTGAAAACAACTGTTGACTTTCTTTAGTATTTTGATAGAAAGGAAATTAAAAATGTATTAAATTCATAGAAGTGTGGGTTGAAATGTATGTGAAAGAAATCACTGATGCTTAATGTGTGTCGAACATTAACAAGCAAGAGTGACAGAATAATTTAATCGGGGCATTTGTATAACGTGTTCATTTGTATTGCTACAAAATGTTGTCGATTTGAGCCATTACTTTGCCATTACATGTTGTGGTAATGTGCCTAATTTTCGCTGCGCTTCATTTGCATAACTTTAACTCTTGTAATATCCATCAGTCAGACCTCTGGGGCGGGTGCAGAGATGCAAATCACTGATGAGAAAGCCAATGAATAACTTTAATGAAAGGAGACTTGGACCGGCCAGAAGGTAGACGCAGTTAGACTATGGTAACAATGTAACAAATGTCTACGCTTTATTACATTCAAGATAAAAGTACAGTACACTGAAATTGCACATTTTCACCAGATACAGCAGCATTCTGACTGGCATAGAACTAAATCATCGGCACAAACAGACTGTTCAGATAGAAATATCAACATGGACAAAAGTTCCAGTTTGTTGCGACTATTCTTTTTAAAAAAAAAGAAAACGTCCATATAAGCATTTCATTTAGTTTTTTTTTTGTAAACCGGGCGCAGACAACTCAAAATATATATAGATTTTTTTTTAAAGAACCATCATAACTTATTGAATTAACACACATTCACGTGGTAAAAATGTACCCCAATGGCCACCGTGTCTGTTGTAGTTGGGGGACTCATACGGCAGAGCGGTGCTCCCCGCATACGTAGATGGCGCTGGGGCGAATACGCCGCCTCGTGTGGCCTGGCAGCTGTGGGAGGAACTTAAAGTACTTGGGCTTCAAGTCCTGGCAGGCGTCACGAAACTTCTTGATTCGCCAGTAGTAGATTAGAGGGTTGAGGGCCGACTTGAGGTAGCATAGCCAGAGGAGCCAGGTGCTGATCTCGAAGAAGCTGGCCCTGTGGTAGAAGCTTCTACTGAAGGTGGAAACCAGGCTGTAGGTGGCGAAGGGCGCCCAGCACACCGTGAAGACGGAAAAGAGGATGAGGATGGTGGTGAAGGCACGGGTCTTGAAGCTCAGGTCTATGTTGAACTGGAAGGGCCGCTGCAGGCTCATCAGCCCGAGCTTGCTGGCCTGGCTGAGGCAGATGCTGTCCGGGTAGCTGTGGATGCGGATGGCGTTGTGGCGGACCGTGCCCAGGATTCCCATGAAGGTGTACAGCATGACCGTGAAAGGGACGAAGAAGGCGACCAGCGCTATGATGACCACGTAAGCCCGGTACCCCGGGTCGGTGGAGTGGCCGAACACGCACTGAGGGGCTCTGGAGGGGATCTGAAGGCGTGGCTGCCCCACGGCCAGCGGGAAGGAGAAGCAGAGGGATAGGACCCACGAGACGCCAATCAGCACTTTGGCCCTATAGGGGCTCAGTTTGTCTTGTTTCTGGACGATTATGAGGAAGCGGTCGATGCTGATTATAAGCAGGACGGCCACGCCCTCGATGACGAAGAGCCAGAAGAACATAGCCGACACCCTGCAGAGCGCGTCCCCGAAAATCCAGCGCGTGGTCAACACGGAGACCAGAGCAAAGGGCATGTTCAGGACCGCCAGCATCATGTCGCCGAAGGCCAGGCTGGCCAGCAGGATGTTGATGGCCGAGCGCATGGCGGACCGCCGGTAGACCATTAGGCACACAACCGCGTTGCCCAGGAGGGAGACCAGCAGGATGACGACAATGGCGAAGAGGAAGAACACCTGGAGGGGAGTGCCGACGCCCTCCTCGTCGACCAGGAGGCCGGGGGCCGCCGTCGCCCCGCCGCCCGAGGTGTAGTTCTCCTCAGGGGCCGCGGTCATGGCGCGGAGCATTCCGGAACTTGGGTCTGAAAGGTTGCCGTGGGCGCCGAGGATGCCGAAAGTCGCGTTGGACCCCCCTGCGTCCGCGGGGGATACGTCAGCTGAGTAAACCATTCCTCCCAGCCGTGCGGGGGCACAGCGTGTAGCATTGTCAATGGAGCCCTGCCACCAGACATGATACCTTCCGTTCGGTTCCAGCGCAATCCACTGGGGGACGCATCTCGGCAAGCTTGTGAGCCTACAGAGAAACAGAGCAGAGGCGAGCGGTTAGAGCTCAAAGGCGGTCCAGAATAACAAGGGTACAAATCACTTCAAGCGCTTCATTTAAGCTGCCAAATTTCCCATGGTCTTGCTGTACATACACAGTGTCGAGGGATCGGTTGTTTTCGATTCAAACATGAAAACGCTGTTTATAGTGCGCCCTTTCGTTGCTAAGCTGGCAGTGCATTGTGTCAGCAAGGAGAAGATCGTTCAAGTGCTGCGCTTCCTCATCTGAGACCGACTCAGCCTCTTCTCCGTATCTAGGGAGACAGGCCCACCAGTACAGCACAAGCTTACAGCACAATGTACGCCGTCATAAGAGGCTCATTTCACTCATTTATCCGTTCCTTCTAGTTTGCTCAGACCCATTGCGGGATAGAGAGAGAATTTTAAAAACCCATAGGTTGTACTACAATATTCTGATGCAAAGTTTTCCATTTTCAGCGGTTGCATTTTTCCAAAGTTTCTTTGCATTTGTGGTACTTTATTTTGACTTAAATTATGAAAATAAACAAATCTAAGTTCGTATTGTAAATGGTACACCTGTCTTGTTTCATTTAAGCCATTTATCATGTGATGCTCACACCTGGAGTTATAAAGCCTTAAACAGAGCACCCCCTAAATAGATGAGAATTGAGCAAATTTGCCATCTGCGCAAAGGGGTTAAAAGTCTTATTGGTCTGTATTTAGTCTGAGCCATGTACCTTCGTCAGGATATACGTATGTTTGCCCTGAGTCTGAGAAAGCTTTCCATGTTTGCCACTCGTGTGATAAGAAAGAGATGATATACAAACAGGACGCTGTCTTCATGATGAAGCTCTGTGAAAGGCAACCGCGCAGCGACCGAGGCGGTATCTTACACCCGCCAAATCCCTTCAGCGTTTAACAGAACGAGCGGCGTTAGCCTCTAATCCTATTTGCGGCCGACTTTGAGAAAGCCCTCCTCACGCAGACGACGGTGACGGCTGCGACCGCGTCTCGGTGGACCGGACCCCGGCTCTGCAGTAAACAGAGGGAAAACTACCAAAAATTGACCCCGTTTCACGCCACCCCCTGTTCGAATCATTTATTTTTTTGACGCTCCCCAGGACGTAAGGACAGAAAATGCTGGAAATGACACGGGAGTCAGCACAGTAGCAGCTGGCAACTCTGGCTGACTGGATGAATTTAAAGATTTAATTCGCTGAGGGGTGAGCAGCGTGCGTCAGCGGTATCGGCCGTCAAAAAGTGTTCGGGATGGGGCAGGGACGAAACAAACAAAACTTCTTCGACAAAACTGCACGTCAGTGACAGAACGCAAATTCGCCCATGAAAAAAAAAAAAAAAAAAACCCTGGTTACAGGCGGTCGGACTAAGATGGACGCTGTAATTCTACAACTGCAGAGTTCCCCCACCAAAACAGAACCGAATCAAAAACCAAGGGCACATCCGTAGAGCCACCACTGATCATCTATCAACTGCTTTTAGTATCTTGTTATCTTCGCCACCCAAAGTATAAAGCCAACCCATCATCTAGACACCTGCAATATCCAAGACAGCTCAAAAAAATGACCTAAAGGTTTTTCAATAAAGAGACCGAATGTTTGATGGAATCAACAACAGACTTCAATTGACCGGTTACTGCCTCACTAACAATTAAGAAAATGGACTAAATTATAGGCCATTTAGAAAAGCTGAAAATCTGCTGAATGTCTAGGGAACGGTTCCCTATCATGTTGGCTGTTTTAATAACAATAAAAAATAATAATAATACTACAGCGTATTTGTATAGCACCTTCCTCATCCCGAAGGTTGCTTCACAGAACATAAAACAAGTGCACATAAAAGCATATACACTATACACACACAAATAGAAAGCAAGAAAGATGTATGTAAATACAGTAAAATCACTAATATCAACAGCAAAGTAAAGTTAGTCACGGCTAGAGCGTGTAGTGTGAGGGGAATAGTGTTGCCTGAAAAAGTGTGTTTTTAATTGTCCGCTTTTAGCAGCTACACCACATTTTCACCTCAACTGCAAAATCGGAGCACTATCTTTTCTTGGTCTGTATTTCGGGACCTGGTATTTCAGGATAGGGATATCATAATGCTACCAGAGCTTGTAGGCAAATTCACCCCCCCCCCCCCAAAGATAACTCCTCCTAATGTTAAGAAACTGCAGTTATGGTGGTGAAAAATATTTTGTAGCATTCTACAAAGAGTGGAGGGTGTGACCATGAAGTCCTTAATTAAATTACACATTGTTATCCCTATCCAGCCCTCAAACCATTCCCACACTTAAACTTGCCATTTCAAGCTGCGTTCTACAATTCAGATGACTGGTGAGCTTAGCCAAAATGGCTGCCAACCACCATTGGTAAATAAATAGGAGGAAGTGGATTTTATACACATATTTATGGGAACCAGTAAGCAATACCCACAACTAGTTATTCATTATGGGAGTGGGGGAACAAATTAAATAATGGCTAAACATCATTCCGCCCGACAGAACAAAACACTTTTTACAGGGAATAAAAGGAAGAAATATTTATTTTAAAAAATAAATGAAGATGTGAACCTTTTGTAACCAAGCAGTGGTACCCAGGTGTCGCAATCACATACATCCATTCTGGCTCAGAGCATTTTATGCACTAGGAGATATTCTGTTAGATAACATCGCTAAGCAGAGTAAATGTTCATCTGAGGACAACTTCAGACTGCCATAAAAAAAGCTTATCACATCTGTCAACACAGGATACTGTTATTTAAACCTTGTGTAGTTTACAGTGACGCCACAACAAATGTCATACTGCATACACTTCTGACCACTACCAGTCTAGTACAGAAGTAATGCAAAATTCTTAAAGGGGTAGTCCACTCTAACTTTTAGGCAAATATTTTAGAATTTCTGAAAATGTTTTTCCAAGCTTTTTCTCTGTTGTGATACCTGCTATGAGCATGGACGATGTGAACTCCGAAAAATGCAATTCAATGACATCACTGAATTGCATTTCTGAAATGTCTAATATGGAAATTGATAGGACAGTAATTTTCATATGGTGGTAAAACACGCTTAAAACTTTTGTATCATAATATCACCAGGATAAATGTGTAGCCGCGGTTGTTTTCTTCTTATTATATATAGTTACATTTTGTACAGCCTACATGTTGAAAATATTACCTGCACCGATATTTCACAGCCGTTCAATCCTCCAACTCCCATACATCACCGCGGCGCTGTAACCAGGGTAACTACAAGCCTGCTGTCAGAGTTCTAACGTTGCAGTTAGAAAATCAAAATAGCTAACAGGGAGGGACTGATAGCAGGTGGAGTCCAGTGAAAGAAAAACTTTGACAGTGTTCCATTTATGTAAAACTGCAGTAAAAATGAAAGCAGGAACACGTCCCCAACACTGACAGCTATGAATTAAAAATACTGCAATATTCTACATTCTTTACACCTTTGTTGGAAATCAGTGCGTTGCCCAATATAGGTTCTATGAAGGAAGGCCAGCAAAAGAAATCGGTCTACCTTAACAGATTCATAAAATTAAAAAGCCACAGGGTTCTGGTGATATGCTAAACCCAATCTACCAAACCACTTTTTAATTGGTTAGTGTTTGAAACCAACCAATGCTTCATAATAGGTACAATGTTGCCAACTATGCACTGTCGTCCTAAACAGTCACATTGAATTGTTAAGTCATTTAAAAAAAGAATGTGTCATCCAGTTCAATCTTTGACATCTGTAGACCTAAAGAAAGACCTTTATACACCGCTGTTGCACTCCTAAATCCAGTCTGTGCAAACAAAAAATAAACTGCAACATATGTCAAACGACAGGGCCATTTACCGTCCATTGACATTCCTCTCAGGTTGTATAGCCCTACACTTAAACATGGTAAAGATGGACAGCATTTAGTTGTTTCATCAACAAATTATTAATAAATAATAATAATAACGGTCTCTATATTAATAGTACTAATTATTATGTATGGTTCAATTATTAATAATAATGAATCATGTGTCATTTGGTTCATTTGTTGAAAGCTATGTAGTTGGCTAGATATTTAACCTACTCGACAGAAATGAAAAATATGCAGCTCATTATAATTTCCTTAATGTTAATTTGTTTACTTTCCTTGTCGGGATATATGATAATAATTGAAATGGCAATGTTTTGTTCATCATATTTGTGTGCACGTCTGTGATGTCTTTTCTTCATTATCTGAAAAGGACACTGTGGAAAGTCTTTAGAATTAGAGCTATTGACCATTGAAAAAATATACATAACTATTGTCCATTAAAAATATATATATAGTGAGATGGCAGATTCCCAACACTCTTGCCCTAGGTGAAGACAGCCCAATTCCTGCTAGTTTTCATATCCCAAAAAAAGGCTCATCCAATTTAACCGTGATTGTGTGGTACATTATATTATATTACATATATAAATTAATTACATTTTATCACATTTATGGAGAGGCCATGCCTTGGTCACCCACCTGAAGTACTGTGGACTGTATGGGTAAACTATCTGAGGATGACTCATTCAGACTCATCTGGAAAAAATGTTCCTTCTCGGTTAAATAACTTCCCAGACTTGATAATCCATCTATCGAAAAACCTCACCTCAGAGGCACTTCTGAGGACAGTGGGTGGCCTGCGTACGTATGGACCTGTATTATCCCCCTCCTCCAGGCTGAAGCCATTTGGAGCTAAGAACAAAGTGCCACCTTTTCAAAGGCACAAGAGGGTCCTAGCAACTTTGCTGTAAACCAAGCAGCGGGTGAAGGGACTGAATCTGCTTCGGCTGTTCTAAAAATATGAATTCACATAATCCACTTCTAAGATGTGTGTACTGGAACATTAAATCAGTGGTAGGAACCTAAAGAGCTCTCTGTTCGCTCTGATCTACACAAAAGAGAGAAGAAAGGGGCGCCAGAAACCAATTTCAGACTTACTATTGCCAGAGCTTATTCAAATGGCACTATATCGCTTGTAATGTAATATTTTGAAATTTAATATCTTCAGCATAGGTAACCTGCATTCTCAATGCTCAGCAGACAGAATATCCATTCAATTCAACTTTATGTTAAATATTAAACATTCCACTTTTTCCACTCCATGTTAATTAAACTACATATAATATTTTGCTGTAATGGTATTTTAAATGCAATGGGCTCAATTTGCAAGAATGACATAAAATGCAGTGTCTTAATTGATTAACTATAATGTTTTTGCATTCATTACTTGTACAGAGACGATCTCTAGGACATTCAAATGCTGCGCTATAAATAAACAAATGTTTAGTAAAGGATAGGTTTGCATTAGTGCAGTTCAAAGTGCCCAATAAAACTGGAGGCAGATATGAAAATATCCAGTCCATTTAATCATCCACATTACATAAACAGACCATAAAATAATTAGGCCAATATCAGAATTCACCGCAGCCATTGTCAACAGCTTTCCACAATCAAATAACCGTTTAAAGTTTGTAACAGATACAATTACTACATTAAATGTACCCAATTACATGGGGCTTTCGTCTACAGTACTGAATACTGGTTAAGCTATGTTCACATATTGAAAGAACTGCCCGAATGGCTAATTCTCCCCAACACATCAAAGGCCAACTCAGACAAACGCATCTATTGTTTAAGCGTCACATACAATTATATCTACGGCACTGTTGCTCGTACAAAGCAAACCATCTTGTTCAAAGCCATTTATTTTGGTGTAAATCCACATAAAACGGTAGTTAATTTGAACACATTTTGTTTCATGGGAGATCGCCGTCCGTCATGAATCTTTCACAGAACGCAGACAGCAGAGCCATTCCAGCTGCTTAAAGGGCGCCGAAGAAATTCGACAACTGCTTTCCCAAGGGGGGAACGTATATCCATAGAAACCATAGTAACCGCAGAAAAAGGCTTCGCTCGGTACCTTGCAAGTCAGTGATAACGCTGCATGCCGAGTAGTTTTGGAACCTAGCAACCAGCTGTCTAGTATCTGGTTGTTCTGTCCTTTTCAAAATGCTACGGCCTTTTTAAGTGATCACTCGGAATAAACTGTCGGCACAAGCCAGTGTTAAGATTCATAGAGATGTGTTAAGTCGCAGGCGGCATATGCCGTAATATCAATTCCGCAATATCAATTCCGCGTCAATATGAGGCTACGGAAACGGATCATGGCCGAACACTGCCTTTGATTATGGTTTGCACATTCACTAAATGCCTTGGAGATGTTAAAACGTTTCCCTACAATCATCCAAACAAGGCAAATCGTTGTATGAATAATCCTAATCACAGAACATCAGGCGTACAAAATAAATTACTGCACTGTCTTAAAATTGTCCATGTATGTGTCGATTAGTGACCTGATAACCCAAATAGGAAGGAAATAAGTTATCTGACCTGAAACAGTTTTGCAAATCAACCCAATTCTCTAAGTGCAGCCTTGAAATGGCTTATTTTATAAAACAAACCACTGACTGACATTTCCTTTGAGAGTAATAAAATTAAAGGAATAGCCTAGTTAAAAATATTGTAAATGTATTGTAAATGAGGGGCTCTCCCTCAATGCTTCCCCGAGGTTTTATATAAAGTAACTGAAAATCATTCACAGGAGACAGAGACATTTCCAGCGATTCAATTACAGCACAAATTCATGAAAAAAGACCAAACCACCATGAAATGGGCACAATTTAGCACTTCCTACAGAAAACCACCATTGGGTTAATGCATTATTTACATACATTTTTGAGTAAATTACACTCCATATATTGCAGTGACATCATGTGGTGTTTTAGGCATGGCTATACACATAAGCCTACTTTGAATGTGTTATTATTATTTATGGTTTTTTCTTCCCAGTCCTGTTTACCACAGGTTAATCACTATACATTTATTTACTTTGGACAGAGATCTATATTTGCTTTGAGTCTCCATGGAAACTAGGTACGAGGCAGATGAAAATGTGATGCTTCATATATGGGACTTTTTTTACAATTGTTGGTAGATCCTGTCAGCCAGTTCCTTTTGATAAACGCCAGTATATTAATTACATTAATCAGAAAAGGTAAATAAATTAAAAAAACCTTTATGCAGCATAATATGAACGGATAGTAGGTCTGTCATCTTTCGTGTTATCATCCTTCCCATGTGGCACGCTGGAATTGTTTTTAAAACACTCTTTTTTGAGAATACAAAAAGGGAATGCCTAGGTTGTGGCAAACTGGCGAGAAATCCGAGCGCTACAGCTTACGCAGTTTATATTTACATGGCATACGATATCCCAATAGGCTCAAGCCTAAATTCATTCTAAGACCAGTGCGTGTCCTTCAATTTGATTAAAAACAACTCAAGTGTTTTCTGGATATTAACACAATATGATGTGTTCTGTCGTCCCTAACATGAATGT
Source organism: Synaphobranchus kaupii (assembly GCA_029718625.1). Lineage (NCBI taxonomy): Eukaryota > Metazoa > Chordata > Actinopteri > Anguilliformes > Synaphobranchidae > Synaphobranchus > Synaphobranchus kaupii. The sequence goes on along the minus strand of CM056381.1, from coordinate 16,599,531 downwards.
TACAGAACGTAAAATATATTGTAAAAGGTGTGTGTGGGGGGGGGGGGGCGGGTATCAGCAATTGCTTAATAAATATGTATTAAATGAAAGGATGAAAACCATTACATTAACACAGAATCTGGGCCTATGATTATTAAAGAGGAAAGGTAGGCTATTCTCATGAAATGTCTCTCAACATTAGTGAGAAATATGAGTAAACCATTGGATCTTCAAGATTCAATCAGTATCATCTTTGGTATTGCGTTTCAGAAAACAAGCTGTTGAATAATCAACAACTATGAAATATGTGTTCAGCGTGGCCATGAGACACCTTTTCAGATACACACATACAAAGTAAAGCGATACAAATTTTTGAGGGCAAATCTGTCACTTGAAGAAAATCTGCCACTTGAAGACGTGTTGGTTGTTAAGGTTACACTGTATGGCAGACAATTTTCTCACTCTAGCAAGCATTCGTTAAAGATAAAATTAACACAAATGTAAAATACATACACTACAATCCAAATAAATGCATAAACACCCATAAAATAAACCAAGGAGCCATTACGTTACCTATTGTATTCAATGCCTACAGCATTAAAGGCATACTGGTAGCTAGTCGCAGGATTACTTAAATCATTCTGATATAGCCCATTTCCTTTCTTTTTATTGAAAATAAGCAGCTTTTACAAATGATTCAACTGGATAACGCTTTAATTTTGTTTTACCTATAATATATATTTTATTAAATCAAAGGGAAATATTACACATTTAAACATTATTCACTTTTGTCCATTGATTTTCCCACTTTAATAATCAAAGATAAGGCCTACCTTGTAAACAGGATGTTCTGTCATCCGAATGATCCGCGGGATGAGTGGTCGTACAGGTCTGCATTAAGAACACACACGTATCACGTTTGCATCAAGGATATAAAATGTAGGTTAGTTAGCCAACTCAGTTCTGGGACGCAGAATCTTTGTTTAATACAATATACACTCTCCCATATTCCATTATTGTCGTGTATTTTAAATTCAACGTTTCACGTTGAATAAGCAACACAGGCTACATTACTCCGTCACTACTGGAATATAGCTAATGTGGTGACGGTGTGTGTATTTTTTTTAAACCATGAACGTGTTCATTAAAATTGTATTGACAAGTATATCCCTAATAATAAATCAGCTGTCTAGCAATAACCCACAATCATAGAACGTTAAGTTAAGACCATTGCATTTAAATGCGAATGAAAAGGTGGATATAACTTACATCTTATTTTATTCAGTCGCTTAGGATTTTCCACTTGCTAACGTTACTTGATACCACAACAAAATCAACAGTTAACATATTTAGATTTTGCATAAAATAATGAATAATTTCAATAAATAAAAAGATAACAGCCTATGGCAGTTATGGTTCGATTCGACAATAGCAAATCAACTTAATCAGCAGCCCATTACAATAAGGCTAATATAAGAAACACAAATCCCATCAAAAGTTTAAACACATAAGAACATTAACGCCACATGTAAGCTAACATAAGATTTAAGTTAACGTTACCTGCTTTTTCTTGTGGTTTTCAGGCACAACGAGATGGAAGGCTATACGAGTTAGCTTAGAATAACTGTAGCATTAGCTAACGTTGGCTACTTAGGAGAGGAGAGGTGTAGGGTAAACGACAAAGATCCCAAGTAAGGCATGCAGTCTTCCAACCTATCCGTGCTTCCGATAATATCGATCCAACTGATTCTTTTCTATCCTTTTTGAACGCTTGTGAGTTATCGGCACTTAGTTTTCCGATTTTTAAATCCATCATCGTGCATGGGTAGCAGCATGATTAGCTACCAAGATAACGTTAACTTCAGTTATAGGCGGCGTTCATTTAGACTGAAAACAACTAACGCAGTTCACTACCAAAAACCATTTTTGCAACGCCACCTTTTACCACAGAACAAAAGCCTTTATTTCGCTTTCCCGTTTATATCCTCGTTTTGGTCGTGCTGTGCTGAAACATCAGCTATGCGTTTGTAAACGTCGCAGTGCTGCAACCCGATTTTTACGTTGCACATAAAGCTCCATCTAAATGTATATACACCAGATACTACACTTCAGAAACGAGCGATTCGACTCGCGGTCGCGGAAGCTGCAATGTAAAGCGCCACTGTAAAAAGTGCAACAATCACAGCCCGGGTCTCGTCTACGTGACTGTTATGTTAACCAATAATATCAGCTTGTGAGCCTGTGGGAATGCGGGACCAGCCAATCGAAAACGAGAGCTGTCCTCACTTCTAGTTTGGTTGTAGGAGGTAGAAGGCACGTGTAGTATCTTGGCCGCGTCCCAATATTCTTCACTCCCCACCTCCTTTCCTCCACTCCCCCACTACCACTCCTACCCTGAAGCATGCAAAATAGCCTCAACGTTTTGAGTATAAGTATTTGCATGTACAGTATACAATACCTGCAATTGCGGTTTGCGTCGAGACGTTAATTAATATGCAACAATTTATACGTAATTAAGATAATCAGCAACTTTAGATTAAAACACAAAGATCCGTTTCCGGGGCACGGAGTAGAGGAGGTGGTAGTGAAGGAAGGGAGGGTGCATTTTCCGATTACTGGGACGCACCCCCACTATAGGTAGACGGATCTGGATCATCATAGAACAGTTATGGTCGTGGTGGTAATTTAGGCTAATTATCACCGTGAAAATGAACTAGTGGCTTGGTGGGTATTTAAAAGTGCTTGATTTACCATCGCCTTCGCAAATGAATGTGCAACCATAGGTTGCTACATAAAAGCAGTAGGCAGTAATGTGCATTGTAGGGCTGGGTGAGGGTAGACTAAGCAATAGAAAAATACTATTTTAAATTATTTATTTTTGTCACAGAGCTATGGTCTATGGTAGGATTGGAAAATGCCATAGATGCATGATCTGATCATACTATGACTATGATTTGTTTATATCCTCTTCCCTGAAAATCTGTTCTCCCCATTTGCCTTCAGACATTCCACGAGTTTGGAGATGATTCAAGGGACAGCATTTCTGCCAGTGAGACGTAGGGGAAGATGAAGCTGCTTCCACTGCTGGGCCAGCAAAGAATTCCCTTAATTTTATTGGGAGATATATTTCACTACTTTTATTTGACTGGACAAGGCGAGATTTGACTGTAGTGTTGATAGACAAGCTAGGGGCCCCTATTGGCAACAAGGCAAATTGACCACCCCCGACCACCCTGAGTAGCCAATTCCCTCTCCGAAACATAGAGCGGCAAATGCCGCTACATAATTTTCCTAACTAGCAAGGCCTGCTTAGCTAGTCTAAAGTTAAGAGGAAATATATGAGAGGTGCTTAAAAAGGTAGAGAAACTGCAGCACACCAGTGTAGAGGGTTTTTGTCTGGCTATTAGCCAGACACAAATGGCCTATAAAGCAATACAACCAAGGTAAATAAATGAAGGCTGCATCTCAATATTCGTCACTCCTCACCTCCTTTCCTCTACTCGTCTCCTGCCCGGAAGTATGCAAAACAGCCTCTACATGTGATTGCATGTACAGTATACAATGTGCCTGGCATTGCGGTTTGTGTCAAGATATTATGTAAACATTAATATGTAATCAGCAACATTAGATGAAGACAAATATCGGTTTCCGGGGCACGGAGGAGAGGAGGTGGTAGTGGAGGAAAGGAGGATGCATTTTTCAAGTATTGGGACGCACCCTAAATCAAATGAAATCAGTCTATTCCCACTTGAGATTCCTGTAGTCCTGTCCTGCTACTTGTCTATAGTGTCAGTGCTAGTACTACTAAACTACTAGTAGCCTAGCGACTTGCCTTGCTTCTAAGATAGTTCTTGATTAGTTTCAGTTTTAAATGATCTCTACAGAAACCACACAGCGAGGGCAGAGTTAAGTGAAGAAAATGTAGTAAAGAAATGTAGCGAGTCAGGGATTGATTGAAAACATCTTGATACCAAAACAAATTAGTGTATGTTCAAACAAAAGTTGAGCCAGGATACAATGACCACAGTTCATGTCAGTAGAGCTCCAATGCCATATATGGAATCATATAAAAGTATAAAACACTGCTTACAGCGTTGCCGTAGGATAGATATATTTTACACATACACACGTATAAACACCTGAAGAACCACCCACTGAAAACAAGAATGACATTTATTTATTAGGACTGAATACTGCCCGGGCAATAGCTCAGCATATGAACACTGGTGCTGTCTGGAACATGCGTTATCAATTACTGCGAGTCAGAGCAGACCATTGTTCTTTAAAAGAAAGCCGTTGCTTTTTGTGAAAACATGCACCAAATGTAACTAGATATCCCATAAAAGGTACACTCTTTACACCACGCAAACCACGGCAGAATGGCTGTTTAAACAAGCCTACATGACAATCATTCCGTTTTTTAGGCAAGTTTAATTTGGATGGCATTGAAATTCACAGGCATGACGGAACAGTAGACCAAGATCTACTTTTTCCAGCAGGTTGACCAGAGTTGCTCCACAGAAAATAATCAAACCGCTCCCAAGAACATACTCTTCCGCAGCGCTTTTCCACGTGGCCCATTTACGAAGGCCACAAGGTAGGCTATAGGCACATTCCAGATGTTTCTTTTAGGACCCCATTTAAATCTTAAGTACTCCTAAACAAAGGCAGGGGCTGTACAGGCTCTCGTAGGGTACAATAGCGCTGTCATTCCCCCTTCTGAGAAGGAACACGCATTCTCAATTATGCCCAAATGTAGACATTTCTTCCACATTACCCACGTATGGACCGAACAGCCCATGGATTATCAACTGCAGAGCATATCTGATGCTGGTATACCATGTCCTCAAACACAGCACCCATGCTCCCCAGTCTCTCAGCTCTTGGGCTCTATGCCCCCTCCTATCTAAGGTTTTATGAGGACAACTCACTTGTTTACAGACATGGCCCTCTAGTGGTAGAATGAGCTACTCACCCCGATCATGACAAGTCTTTTGCTACGATTCATCTCGTCATTCCAAGGCTCATTCAACCTGGATCTGGACTGCTAGATGGACTCATATGTATCATGTCTTACTTTTTTTTAAAGTAAGACTGATAGCCACAATCTAGTTCGCATAATATTGTCAATTAGGTGAACTGAGCTGGAACAAAATGGAAGAACTGACAAACTGATGGACGCAAAAGTATCGCATACATGTTATACAATCTATAAGACAATATTTTAATATTCAAAATATAGAAATCAATAAATATGTTTTTAAATATCTTTCTTCAAGACGGCCATTTGGATTCTCTTGGCAATGTAAAGATCTAAAAAAAAGATCTTTAAAAAAAAATGTAGGCCTACATTAATCAGGAATAAATTCATCAACACAAAAATTCAGTCGCACAAATGCTTGACGCAGTCCATCATGGCGGGTAGGACCACAAGATGGTGGTGATGTTAGGTGGCTTTAATCTGTTTGGGGTCCTCCGTCTTTGGTGGTTTAATTTGGACATTGAAGGGGGCAAAAAAATCTACAAGTGCTTTTGTGTCTTTTAAGTCTAAAGAGTACTCCTGGGCGATCTTCTCTGGGGTCCATGTTTTTGGAGATTGTTTGTGGCTGTTGAGAGCTTTGAGAGCCTCTACAATTGATAGTTTGCCTTTGGGGACATCTGTGATGTCCAAGATGCCATAGGGGTCCCCAGGCAGACTGAATTTCAAAGGTCGGCGTTCTTCCTCCTCAGTCTCTGCTTGCGACTGTTCGATGACCTGTTTAATTGCAAAAGGGCAGCAATCACCTTTCTCTAGAAGTTGTTACCGTCCCAGCAACGTGCCCACACATCACAGCCACCGCGCTACTACTGGCTAGCTATGTTCTAACCTCCTGTTAAAACTGCTCATTAATGAAACGGATTATTTTAACATTAATTAACTGCCGCCATAAGCCAAGAAGACAAGACTGCCGTGGTCCGTGGATAAGCCTAGTAGAGGTAGACTCATTGACCTTGTGCATGTGGTCTCGGTGTGGGATAAAAGCTACCAACTTGCTCTTATCTCCAGTGCAACGCCCAACATAACGGTCTACCGATAACAAAGTAACTTACCATCACCGTGAAGAAAATGCATTAAGATTTTCACTGCTTCTCACCTGCGAAGAAGGGTCTTTCGACTCCACGTATACCGACTTCAGCAAGGACAGTAACGGGTCGTCTTTCTTATGGATGGATTCTTTAATCGTGGGTGCTGAACAACAAAGGAAACGGTTCGAAGAAAATTGTTTACGTCAAATAGATGTCGAACTCAAACGTTTTGCATTTGCAATCCTCAGCAGCTAACGTTAGTTGGTTACCAAATGCTGTTTTCATAAGTAAGCAGGTAACGTATATCTAACCAATTTAATACTCTTTAACCATACAATTAAATACTCTTTACCTTTTAGCGTGCAAATAAACAAACATAAGATTGATAACCTAGCAACAAAGATAAATTGTTATAGGCTACTTATGCTTGCGTTTATTCATCTATTCCCACTAATGTATGATAACGTTAGCTAGCTGATAGAAATTTCTGGTAATGATGTTCCGATTAGAGAACTACTGCACAACTTAACATTGGCGTTAGTTAACACAATGCATGCTGACAGAACACGAAGACCAACGTAGGAAACATTAACGTTAGTTCGATAGTTATGTAACGTAGTAGTTTTTGTCGTCTGATAAGAGTTGCCTCTGTAAAATTGAAATGAAGTGACGTTAGTTTAACGGACTTGCTAGCTAGCGCTCGCCTGTTCATCCCTGACAATGCGAGCTAGCTAACGTTAGCTCATTCGCTACTCTTAACTTATGTCACCCTCAATGACAAACATTATTGCTTCCATTTAATTTGTTTGCAACTAGTAACATTAATTACCTTGTTCCATCGTATCCTTGTGCGAAGGATACCGGGGTGCAGCATGAGGCTTTGCTTTTCCGATTTCGCGGTGAGCCCGGTTTTCCAAGTTAAAATTCCTAAACGTCCGTGTAATGCGTGCCCCCATATTACCCTGCTTCGTTCCCCGGCGTGTTTGAAATCCAATTCGAACTCACTCAGGGAAGAATTATATTCGGACAACACGTTTTCTGATGGAAAGTGAATAGGGTCAAATTTCTTACGGCTAGTAGCGTAGGTAAAAAACACAGCAACCCCTAGTGTTTGGGAGGCTCTACACATCCGCATCCTGGAAAAAATGTTTTTCGATGAAGATTAAAGTGAAATAATTATTAAAACATCCTGGGCCCTATCTTGGCGCTTAGTCTAAGCGTATGGCGCTAAGTCCATTTAGGGCGTGTTTTTTGGGCGCTAAGCACGGCGTAAGGTGCAACTGGGCTGAACCTAGTCTCTTCATTAATTATAGGTGTGTCTTGGGCGTGACATGCAATAAACCAATCAAAATGTCATATCCCATTCCCTTTAAAAGCCTGCTTTTCCACCTTGGCGGATTGCTTATGATGGCGAAACAGACATGCTCGTGCGTGTTTAGTGCGATCAAGGAATAGGCTATATGGATCAGTAGCAGCAGCAGTAGTAATATTATGAGTTCCCGGTAATTCCTGACAGTGCTGTTTACAAAATATATGCTGTATTCTATATGCTAAATTTCGTTAAAAGCACCTGCAACAGCTGAGAATAAGCGTGCAATTGCTTCCTTCTCACCTTAGAAAACGCCAAATTAGCCTGCTTGTTTAACGAATTTCGTTTGATTATGCAATGAACCCATGTTCAAGCTTCATCCGAAGTTCATTAGGCTACCTGCATTCTAATTTTGATTAATAACATAACTAACGTTATTTTGCCTTAATGATGACACTAAATACAACAAATCTGTCAGGTTGGCAACCCATAGGTTCAGCATATTTTCCCTTGTTTTATAATGTCCTGCTTATGGAAATGTGACCAACCTGTTTTACTGGTAGCGTAATACTTTAAAACGATTCACTTTCCCAGGAAGACCGTAAAAAGTGTGATGTACAGCAGGGGAAACAGACCTGCTCCTGTAAAGCGAACATGCAGATAATGGAATTAAAATTAATTGTAAATTAATTGTGTAACGTGCTGCAAATTTAGTTTCTAATTAGACGCTTAGTTTTCTTTAAAATCTTTTGTTCAGTTATGGAATAACAGGTGAAATCAGCGGGGTTTTAATAATTTAAAAAATATGAAGGACGAAGAATAGCTAAGGTTAGCCTACAATTCAGTTAACATGATGATATTTATCTCCGTTTTTTAACCATAGTCTATCGAAAAAAACATTATGTACAGCGAGTCCACTGTAGCCTATAGGCTATTTGAAAAACAATAAAAGCAATATTCACTGGACAAGGTTTTGACCTTTTTTCAGTCACAAACCATTCTATTTAGCCTACTTACAGGCTGTATTCCTAGATAAACAGAGCTGTATTGTAATGACATCTGAAGTGCATTTTCAGAACGCAAATATCCGTCTATTGCAGTAGCCTACGCGAGTTTTCCATTGAATGACAATTCACGCATTAGGTGCAAATGACAATTCGCGCACTAGGCTTGATATAGGTGTTATCAGCTCCTTTTTAATGGATAGCCATTGTCCCGTACCATCGCACATTGCCTGGATGTTGATGGAGTGGGCTGAGAGCAATTTAATGTGGCATCGTTTCCCTTCGCTGAGGGAAAGGTATGTGGACCTATGGAACCTTTTATTATTATGCATTTTTTATATAGCCTACACAATAATAATATTTCACATTGTGATCTAGATATTTTAGTCATGCTTGTGCACGCCCCTGTGTGTAACAGACAGGAGGGTATGCGCGTTGTGCACACGCCTACGTAGACGCACTTATATGCGCCGTTAACATAACATGTAAACAACTGCGACATGACTTTAGACCAGGTTTGTGGTGGTTCTAGCGCAAGCGCTTTCTGCTGGCTCAAGATAGCAATACGCCAAAAAGAATCCTGGCCACTCCTCATCTTAAGACCAACACGCCCAGTTCACTTGTGATGGCGCAAGAATACATGCTAGTTAAAGGACGTGAGCACTAGGTGTTATTATGGACCTACCGCCGGGTGTAAGATAGCAAGGACACTTGCGTTTGGGTTAGCGTCGCTTTGCGCCGGGTGTAAAATAGGGCCCCCTGTAACCCAAATAATCAACACAAAAAAATGTGAGTTGTAATTTAAAGTAAAGTAACGTTTGAGAGAGTACAGAAATAGGCATATAAGCCAAAGTACGCTCGTAGGTCATAACTATGTATAATAACTGTGTTGAATAGTTTCAGCAATGTCCATACAATTTACGTGGAATTTATGTGTGCTCAGATTTTTTTTAAAGACATGTTATTCGGATTTTAAAAATGGATAACTTGGTGTTAATCCATTGAGATCCAGAGCCCTATATTTACCAGTAGATGGTAGCAAAATACAAGTAAAATTACCACATTGCCAGAATTTCATTATGTACCTTGTCAGCCGTCAGAAATGGCAGTAACTGAGAATGAGAATGGTTGGTCATTCAGAGGTTATTTTAGATATCTTTAGTAATTTTACAAAACTGGTTAAAATGTATTTATCGACAGAACTGGAAGGTTGCTTTGTTTCATAGATACACACTTGAATAATTTATAGTCTAGCCATTCTATTAATACACAAGAAACAATACATGTTAATTTAAATATAATATAATAGCATTTTCCATTTTAAATTTCTCCTCCGGGGATGACTGCTACCGAAAATACGACGCAGGCCTTGGTGTCCCAGAGAGACACCGTCTGGGGTGAATTAACGCTCAATCGGCCATGCCACCTTTACGTAAGCAGTCCGTGGACTATACATCTGGTAATGATCATCTGCTTAAAACAAACACCACACAGAACTTTATTTAAATAGACAGAGAATAGGAAAGTCAGACATTCTTCACTTCTTATGTCATCCACTTAACGTTGTCATCTTCTCTCCCCGCGGGAGCCGGTGGCTTGGATTTATGAATGAAACAGGGCACCAAGGGCTCGAGTTCCATTCAGTCAAGTTGGACCCCACTGGTACCCGGGTGACCAGTTTCACCGCTTGGAACTGTGTGGTGACACATTGGCCTTGCCTCGTTCTCCTCTATTTGAAATTGTTCCTCGCCATGTTTGCACTACTGCTGCTGTGGTCTAAAAGTTATGCATACTGACAAAAAACAAGTACACAATCCCCTTCGTGGTTGATAGGTTGTGAATGGAAGCAAAGCAAATGTCTTCAGAGGGATTAGTCATTAAAGTCTTAATATGTATATCCAAGTTATTGAAAATGGCAAAATAAAAATGTTATTATTAGCTGAGGCTGAAGCAGACAAGGAGAAATTTAATTGACAATAAACCATATATCTTTTCACTAGTATATTGCTCAATTAATTATTTAAAAGAGATTCGAACAGAGAGCTCTGTCTGTCATAGATATGTGATAAACTGCTGTTGTAAAACTGGGACAGCTTGCCAAATTCAATATACAGTACATATAGCCATTGATTTTGAGTAAAATTTTGATAATACAGTAAGTAATGTCATTGCATACCGCCTCTTACTTCTTAGCCAGAGTATTTTGTGTCTAGACAGTGTTGACTAAGCACATCTTCAGCAGACATGTTGAGGAATGTGGAATAAAGGAACTCTCATAGAGACTAATTTAAACCAAAGTCCAAATATGTGGAAATCTCCCAAAGAGCTCAGCCCTGTCTTGAGGACTGAGTGTTTCCTCACATCTGTGATAACGGCTCACTATAAACAAAAGACGTGCCTTTTCCACTTCTTAAACTGCCTTGACACTCTAACCCCACGGCTTCCCGTTGTCCTTGTCACTCATAAACATCAAACTAAAAGAAGCCTCCTGAATAATTTGTTCTGAACAGTCAATACTGTGCATTTCACAATTCACAGGGGTTCCTGGAGGATCGCTAACATGAGCAAACAAGCCAAATGCATGTCCGATGTCTAATTATTTTTAATATTTTCAACTCTGTCTACCCTGTCTGTAGACATTTTGACACAAAGACTAAGGAAGCCTGAAGACCAGCGGTTGGTACATTTATCACATGAGGTTCTTATCAGATTGTAATGGCATATCTTGTCTTTCAATAGTATGTTTACCAATTAATTAAGTTCCTGTGAAAGTGCTAAACATGACCTTTAAAATAAAATAAAAAATTTGTAATTTGTAAAATTTGTAAATGTAATTGTTCTAGCAGTTAGCACACAGATGAGTGACAGCTATACAAAAATATAGGCCTAATTGTTTTAGACTTTGTAGTGGTGTGTGTGTGGGATGTGTCTGTAATGTGTGTGCAACGTGACTTGTATTCCAGTATAAATAAGTGATAGCCATATTGTCCTCGCATGGCCTCAGTAAAAGAAAATCACCAATTAAGCTGCCAATAGCTAGTTACCTCTCTCCCCTGCTTTTATCAGCAACAGATTGCATTAACTTCCAAATAAATCTTAAAACAAAAGCAATCACACAATCAAAACCATGTCGTTCAATTCTGCTTGTATTTTTTTTTCATTACAGAGTAAAAGTATAAAATAACACCCGAAAAATATATCTCATTTTAACATATGTACATTTTTGTTGTTTTCCGAACAACATTAAAAAACTGTAATTAACGATGTGCATAGTTTAGAGAAGGGGGTCACCACCCCGTGTGACAGAATATATCTGCTGGCTGCTGTATTCACCTTAAAATCAGCAATTAATTTAGACCCAAGATACGAGACGAGGTGAGATAACTGTAATCCATTTCTTTAATTAAGTGCTGATTAACATGGAAAACCAGCACGTCCCATAGCTGTCCTGCATGACCAAGCTTTGGGGCCCCTAGTGTAGGATATCTCTGCATTTTAGTGGCTAGCCTTTAAGGTTTTGGTGAGAGGCAGGAAATAAACCCACACAAGGTTCATATAGACTCAATGCTAAAGCTCCACAGAAGCTTATGATCTCATCAGTGGTCTGGCTAATCCTGGTATTCTATCAATTCCTATTTGGAATTAACTTTTCCTGGTCATCCAAGTTGGATTGGCTCAGACTGAGGTGTACAGTACATGTTTTTCTCCCAATTCAAACAGCAACAGTTCAGCAGGTTCGTAAACCAATGTTCTGTTAGCACAGGGCGATGTCAGCACTGTGCCTGTGAACAGGAGGAGTATAACCAGAGGAGGATGAAGCTGTCAATGAGCAGGATGCAGTAAAAGCATCGCTGTGTGTGCAGACTTTGGGCTTTCTGAAAGTGTGTCAACAGCAAGGCCAGCAGCACGAAGAAAGTGGCGATGTTTAAAATGAGGAACAGCCGTATGTAAGAGGCAGAGCCGGAAAGGTCGTCAGTCTTGGCGGTGGCCACCATGTGAACCTCCTTGTATTTCCGCCCTTTTACGAAGGCGCCCTTCCTGCCTTTGCGGGGGTCTCCGTAGTCCATGAAGGCTCTGGAGTCCCCATCCCCTTCCTCTGGATTATCCTCGTACACACGCTTCGTGATTCTCTGCCTCGCCTTCTTCTCACTCACCTCAATCTGGGAAAAGATGTCTGGCAGGGCGTCGGAGAACTTGTCAATTAGCCCTCCTTTCTTGGGGCTCTTGCCTTTCCCCTGCTTCTTGGAGAGGGAGAACATCTTCTCGATGGCGTCCTCCGTCTTCTTTTTGTCCGAGAACTGCAGGAGGCGTTCGGCAGTCTTGCGGAAGCTGTCGGTGTTCAGGACCCGTGACAGTATCTGCCTCTCCAGCTGCTGGAAGACGGGCTTTGCGTGCTGCAGGTTGTCCTCCACCAGGTTGACATACTCGTCCACCTCTTCCAGAGGGCTTTCCTTCATCCCCGCTGACTTCTCAAAGACCACCTTTGTGCGGTCGGCAAGCACCATAGCAAAGATGGGCTTGCTGGTGACTTCCCCTGTGAGCAGGTAGACAGTGTAGGTGTGTTCACTAGTGGCCAAGTATATGTCCACTCTCTGGGCGTCCCCACGCAGGCTGAAGCTCTGCACATCTACCCCAGGGCCAAAAAAGATGTACGCCACTCTGTTGTTTGAGTGTTTCAGGGGTAAAGTCACATTTACATAGTTTGATCCATTGTAGGGGTACCCACGAGGGTAGTTCCTGTACCCAAGAATCCCTTTCTGACTGTAGCCCGTTTCGTCCATCCAGAACATTTTATATGAATCGTCCCCATGCCTGACAAATGCGCCGTGCACGCCGTCTTTTTGGGTTTCCCTGAAAGGTAGGTCGGTGTTGTGGAAGAAGGTGCTCATGGCCTTCACTGGGCTGTCCTTTTCCAGATGGATTTGGTCCACCAGGACCAACAGCTGAGGATGGAGAAGGATGAGATTCCTCTGGAAGCTCTTTATCTTTAGATCAGGGTTATAGGCACCCTTCCCCTCTCCTCGAATGAACACCATGCCCTGCCTCTCCATGGCTCCCAGCACGCTGCCCTGGGCATCAGCGGCCAGACCGTGCTTGTAATTCAGCCACTTGGAGTTGCAGGCCTCGGTCAGCTGACCCTCCCATGGTGCAAAGCAGCTGTCCGAAACGGCCGGCGCAAACATGACCACGTTGTTGAGGAAGGTGTACTTTGGTCCGTACAGCGCTTCAGTGATGAAAGGCACTCCGTTAGGCGCAAAGGTGAAAGAGTTTTGATCAGGGTGCTCATGTCCAGCATTGAAATTTCGCCACCCTTTAATCCAGTCAGTGTACTTATTCATGTGTACAATGTCGTATATCGCACGCCCTCCAAGTTTCCCTGACTTGAAGGACAGAAATGTCTGGTTGACATCTGCTGGTAAGGTACTTCCATAGGTGACCACTCCCCAGTCCTCAAAATAATGTAGTTGGGATGTACCAAAATCTGGCGGAGGGGTTGATGTCAAATTTGGATTATACCTGCATGAAGCATATGAACAAAAAATATATACGTCAGACATGAGGTTCCACTGCTCAGACAAGTAAAATGTTTTAGTGGTCGACCGATATGGGTTTTTCAGTGGCCGATGCCAATATTTAGAGAGTAGGGCGGGCGATGGCCGATATGTAATGGCGATATGATGTGGGCGGCCGATGGCCGATAATGCCGATATCATGTTTTTTAGTTGTTTTTTTGCATCTGATAAAATACGATTTAAATATAATAACAAATGAGACACAAAATTGCTGACTTTATGATTAATCGGTCAACCTCTAATATGTTTAATTAATTTGATGATGAAATCTGATATTAAGTAAAGCAGTTCAGTTAACGTTTGGTAGGTAACTGCATACTTAATATGTATGAATATGTAAAAATATATGAAGTGTGTTAAAAGTCTATTTAAGTATGATGTATCTTTGTTTGGGCGCTAAAACAATGCCTGACCAGCTGCGGATGGGATGCTTACCAGAGGTACTCTGTGTGTAGGGTGCACCACCTCTGGCCCTTCCCAGCCTGCCCGGGACCGTCCACCACCCGGTTCTGTCGGATCAGGTCTGCCAGCCAGTTCCCACTGCCGTTGCGCATGACGTAGCGGTCCAGGAACACCAGCTGGCTCTCCGGGCCATAGAACCAGTTATAGTTGGAGTCCGCTATAGCCACGCTTCTCTGGAACCCTGGTGGAGGACAGCAAAAGGTATCAGCATCTCTGCATGAGTAAAAGGCTGACTTTTCGTGTGTAATGTGCAGAGAGGCCATTACATTTAGTGCCATCTTTGCCCGTGACAGAAACGTACCCAGAAGGGAAACCGTAATGGTCACTTAAACAGCCAAAACACCCTGTCATACCTAAAATGCTTCATTTATCTGACGATAAATGACGTTAAGCAAAGAAAAACCAGTGCCGTACATTTTTACAACATTTTAATCGTATTCTAAAAACAAACGTAGGGATTAATTGCTCCCTGTGATCCCCCCATGCAAAAGCAAAAGGGGAGACTGTGGCGCAGTCAGTAGGGTAGGGTAGGGTCTGATGACGCCACGCTTGTACAAATCCCCCCATGTGCCCCGGGTGTATTGATTTCTCCCGCCACTGCACTTTCTGTACTGTGATCCCTTCTCTATCGCTAACCCTCCAAGCTTTTCCCCGTCTGAATAAAGCGGGGGAAAATGCATAAGGAGGGTGAACTGGCCGCTCTCCTTTTTAAAAAGAAAAACAACAGCCAGGAAATTCCTTCCCCTTTATTCACTTACTGTTAATTCTTTCCCCCTTTATTCACTATTCCTACAAATGCTGTGATCAGTCTTACACACCCGTGCTTTAAAGGGAAAAGCCATACAAAAGAGACCCGCGGTTTGTGTTGCGGTCTTCGGTTCTCTGGGATTTGTGCAGCGAAACCCTTTAAAAATGCATGAGGAGCTCATTAATTTTACTCACACTAGGAATCTGAGGAAAAGAACTGCAGCTTGGCGTGAGTTGGATCTTAAAGCCTAGCAACCGGTAGTAAATATTTAACCACAATAAATCACTGGCGAACTAAGAACAACAAGGGCAATAACCGAAATCGGACAGCCCCGGTGTAGCTCGCCCTTACGTGTGCCTTTAGTCCTTAAGGACGTGGCACTGAACACAGACCTTTTGCCTTCCTGGCGTGTAGTGAAGCTGGATCAATTCAAGGTCTTTGGAAAACAACTGCCCTGTGTTAAATATAGTTGCCGAGTGTAAGAACACAGAGGCAATATTATTTTTAGTCGGTTCGACACGGAGCATCTAAGAAGGGGGCTAGTGTTGGGACTCTGAAACGTAACTCCTCCCGCACACACTCGCACGCACACACACACACCACACGCAGACACAGACAGACACGCACAGACTGTGAGCCCATGCAGCTGGTCTACTCCAGAGGCCTTTTCAGGATAATCTGGCCCAAACGACTGAGAGAGGAAAAGAAAGCTGACATTGTGGCAGCAAGACCACCTCTTTTTTTCCTGCTGAGGTAACCAGGCCCCACGTGCACCAACATCGCTCTGCCTCTTGGCCACAATATAGCAACTGTTGGCATGAGACCGCGAAATGTCCACGCCTGACCCGTCGGCCTCCCTGTCACTACCCTCTGCCTGACCTTCAGACGAGCTGTGCCACCAGTTTTAAAAGGCTTCCAAAGAAGCAATAACTCCACACATGTTTGGACAAAAGAGTAGTCACTTCCCAACATGGGAGTTATGTCATGAAAGTTTTTTTCATGCCTATTCTACTTAGAACATGTCTCATACAGATTTATAGTTTGGTGTTTTGGCACTTACAGCAGGTGTTTTGGCACTTCGCCATTTGTGTGGGCGTGCATGTGTGAGTGTGTACATACTGTATATATACCTGTATATGTAATGCACATTGACCTGCAATATGTTTAGCTGTAGATTTGCTACTATATCACTTGTAGTAGACGGCACTAAAACTGTGAAATTATTTCAGAAAAACACAAAATGATTTTAGAAACAGCATCTAGATCTACTAGTTCTACTTACTTACTATAAACATAAATAATCCAGTTTAAGGGACATACAAATGCACCTTCGTGATTAGCCAAGCTAATTCATACTTTGGAATTGCGACCCTTCAATAAATGGGATCTGCTGGTGAATTGCACATAGAAAATGGGTCCAAGACAAATCAGGCTGCCACATGCACGATTGTGACAATATGACGGTACAATCGAAGGGAGTAAATTCACACTGCCGGGTCTGCTAATAATAATAATAATAATAATACCTTGCATTTATATAGCGCCTTTCTCGATACTCAAAGCGCTTACAGTGATGAGGGGGGAAACTCACCTCTACCACCACCAATGTGTAGCACCCACCTAATGTCATGAGTGCAGATGATCAACAGGCAAGAACATCTTATGTTGGGCTACACATGTTCGCACATGAAAACTGTTAGCTGTCTTAGTCATTCAGACAATGGCGACTGCTTGAGAGCTTATGAGGTCTTTTTCATTACTCGGCTACAGTTCAGGACAAAGGAAAAATCCACATTTTCTCCGAGCATGTACAGACATTTATGTGCTCGCACTGTCAATCGCGTCTGTGATTCGCCGCGAGGCAATTCTCACGTGAGAACGGACGCGTAATCACGACTTTAGTGGAACAAACGGTGGAGTTTCTCATCTAGCTCCAGGGAGTAATAAGCTCAGAGAAGATCCTACCTGGCAGGATTGTCCTGTATAAGAAGGCAAAGTGCTTCAGAAGCCAGGGGTGATCAAAGTGTCCAATTGCGAAGTGGCGCTGGACCAGGAACATGTATTGGAAGAGGGAACGGGTGGTGTAAGTGCCATAGGCCACGCCCTCATACAGCGACCCGTCCGTCACGTCCTGCAGAAGAACCAGCGACTTCTCCATGATGGTCAGGACTTGCTTGGTCCACAGGTAGGCTTCCTGCAGGTAACCTTGAGTACAGGAGAAAGCAGAATTTTATGAAGACCACAATGAAATCTGAAGTGTTTGACGTTTTTGAGAGTGCTTATCCTCAATGTAATTGTTGTGATGTAATTGCAATGGCTTATTATATAATCTAAGTAATGAATGTAATTCTGTGGCTGTAAGTATGTTTTCAACAATAAAAATCAAATTTTAAAAATGTCAACTGGCTTTACAACAAATTCCAAGCGGC
This sequence comes from Synaphobranchus kaupii, assembly GCA_029718625.1. Classification (NCBI taxonomy): domain Eukaryota; kingdom Metazoa; phylum Chordata; class Actinopteri; order Anguilliformes; family Synaphobranchidae; genus Synaphobranchus; species Synaphobranchus kaupii. The sequence goes on along the minus strand of CM056381.1, from coordinate 16,581,961 downwards.
TATAACTATTGCTATGTAGAGAATGTGTTCTTTTATGAATGTAGCAGTATGGCTCAAAAAAAAGCAAGAATATTTTTTTCCTGATATAAATACATTTGTATCAATTATGACATTATTGTGGCACCCTCATCCCATGAAGTTTCCACAGATTAAATATTTTAGACATATTATCCATTCACACAAGCAAACATTTAATTTACAACAGTTGTGCTCCAACTAGAATTCGCAACTGCCACGTATTCCTTCTACAATATATTAGCTGGCTCTCTTGAAGTCTAACTATATTGACCTTAATTCAAGTCAGATTCTACAAGATGAACAATCGCATATGCTCGAGGTTTGAAAAGGACTGAGCAGAATTCTGAGTGGATGGTTTCAATATCTTCCTTATAGTCACAGCAGGTAGCCAGTAGGTAATAATTCAGATTTATATCTTATTTCAGATCTTGCAGATGTTTCCTAATCTGTATTTATCTGTACTATGCTGTGCTGGCTTTTTTTTTTTTTTGGATATTTATCTAGATGTTATTTCTTTTGCAATCACATTTTCTGTATTCGCACATAGCATATTTAGCACTTTTGGCCTTTGCAAATGTATCTTCATAGCGTTCTGGATGTCTACCAAACGAAAACACAGAATCGTTTGTTTATCATGAGTTGCAATGAGTTCATGAGTGTATGTCTGCTAGAAGACCACATTAACAAATCAAACCCCTGACCAGTTAAGATGGGCACATTCATACGGGATTCACTTGCGCCCTCCTAGGACAGACCTCCCACTCCACCGACCCACATCCCCCTACATCCCACCACGAAACACGTTGGAAATATTTAACATCGAGCAATAAGGGCCGCGTGTACGTAAACACCTTTTTGCCGCGCTCTAGTCAGATCCCACACTTGGAGAGTCCGCACAAGGTCCTGGCTGTTCAAGGTAGACAATGCTTCACTGAGAAATATCTTAATGTATGCAGTACATAAAGACTCTATATATGATTCAAAGGTATTACACCACAATTTCAATTTACTTTTACAGATGGGAGGCGGTTTGGTAAGAAAAGTGTTTTTAGCTTCTTTCATGAAAATGTATCCTTAGCTTGGCGCTTAACTGTAGTTAATCATCCACTGTTCTCTAGTGTTTTGACACCTGTTTCAATCTGTGTCATACTTTTATACACAATGTTCTGTATTTTGGATGCTGGAGGACACTGAATATGGGAGCCAAAATGTTTTATCATTGCACATAAATTGCTCAAATGATCAAGGCCTATAATGGGCAAACTAACTGCACAATCTATAGGAACACCATTTCCTGATTCTGATCAACTTCAGGGTGTTTTGATGTCTTCCGTGGACTAGACAGCGTTTTCAAATCCTGTGATATGGGTATACAGTTAGGCATAGTTACAGTATTTGACCCTTATTTGTGCCTCTTTTTTTAGAATGCCCACATGTTTAACACCAAAGTTAAAACAACTTCGGGTGAGATCAGGTGACAGAGGGTTTTATGGGTTCCAATATCTGAAACAAGTGTGGCGTAAGAATTTTAGTGTAATAGCTCAGAAAGAAATGTATCTGAGTTATCGTGAGCTACCTTGCCTATCCTATGTTTCACCTACATCTACAAGCACCAAATTATCATACCAAACATCTTTAATTCAATGGCCATTTGCCTTAGTACAGTTCCTCCTTTAGTTGCACTTAGTTATATAGTGAGTTATTCTCTAGTAGTGCACTGCAGTTATACATAAAATGGCAGTCTTGCATTTTCTGCGAATTGGTCAGTTTAAATGATACCGTTCTTTTTTTCATATCAACGACAAGGAAAGTGGTAATATGTGTAGAAGAAGGTTCAACGAAAGATTTCTTGGTTCCTGTTATTAAAGGTGGACATTTTTTTCAAGAAAGCGAGAGTGCCGGGGGGTGGCCACCTGCACAAACGGGAAGTCGATTGCGGAGAGCCCCCGTTTAACGAGCGGCCGGCCCACAGTTAACTGCACTGACGGTAGGATAATCAGCGGCTCAGCCTTCATGCGCCAACATGCGAACACCTGCGGCGGGAAGGCATTCATCCCCTGAGCATGTGAGGCCAACAATCCAGCCATCTGATCCAGCTCACCGCTTCAGTGCTGCCGGCTTTGTCTCCGGAGAGCGGCTCGCGTATATATAACGCCGTGGCTCAGAACTACAAGCGCGGGCTCGGACGGCGCTAAAATCTTTGACGCAACTTGTTAAAGGAGGGCTTTTGAGAGGGTTTTTGGTTAAATTAAGTATCCTTCAAACTGGAACATTTCACTTTCAAAGACATCCCATGTACACAGTCACACTCATATATCGAGGTTATGGTGTTAGCCCCTGGATTACCAGAAGGCATGGTATAGGATGTGCCGAGGTATGCAGTGTGGTAATGTGAATGACAGGAAAGCTCTGTCGCTTACTGTAACTATCAGTCACTCACCCCGATGTGTCTTAGAATAGAACTTGGGGGATGGGGCTGCATTTCCCGACTGAGCACTTCATTTTCTCGTAATACTGTTCCGTGTTATAAAAAAACCCCCACCGTAACTATGGTAATCCCCATGAGGCAGTCTCAATGTATAGTAAATAAACCAAAATTCACTGCTTCCCAGCAAGGGACAAATTTCAGAGAAGTTTAACTGGAAATGAGATTGACATATTACACACCATTTCCTAAAAGACACTGGGGTATATAAGCTTAACAAACGCAATGTTTTAAAAACAGAGAACCAAGAACTGATGACCGAGAGCTTGCAGAGATTTGTTTTTACAGTCTATGCCTGATGAATTTGCTGAACGTAAAATATACGGAAAATTTTGTGTGAAAATTTTCTCAAGTAATTGACATGATCTGATCCTCAGTGACTGTGGGCCTGGACTATATTATTCTATCATTATTATTCTGTAACTAAAAGCAAACCATGCAATAATAATACCAATAACTGAATCATAAGTGCGCCAGATCTATCAAAATTTTGCGAGCCTGTCAAAACACATACTTGGAAGAAGGACAGAAAGAAAGAAAGAAAAAAAGAACCAGTACCAAAACAGCGGCCCAGATGTGACACGCCATATGGCGGGTTCAAAATGTGCAACAGCATATAAGATAGATTTTTGGTAATCCAATGACATATACCAAAGGTAAACAGGAACAGAAACTCATTCTCATATATGCCAGGAGGAAGTCTATGAGGAATGCTCTGGGATCAGATGGAGGTTTACTGCACTGGAGAAACCATTATGTGGGATTATGTGCAGCAATGCAGAATGACCCCGGGCCGACGGAACTGAAAATTCCAGTCAGGAATGCTTCATTCCTCTAGGGCAGGCCCAGGCCAGGCATCTACCCAGGAAAACATTTTGCTCAAGTTATTTGGAAAGGTGGACAACATTTACTCATTTAAGAAATATATCACTTTATATCAGAAAATGTCAAAATTACAACTGAGGACCAACTCAGTAAAATAGAAAAGTGCCCCAAAGCATTACGTGTAAATGCTTAATTTTTTAAACCTTTTTTATTATTCTTGTAAAATGTATATATTTTCTCTGTGTTTTATAACTTTATTTTCACCAGGCTTGGCATTCAACAGGCTAAATCTCCTCAACAACTGCACATTTACCTTTACCTCTCTAAACAATGCAGTGATGTAGTACTTATCCAATTGTGAGCAAGGCATGTTCGGCCACAAATACATATCTAATCAAACTGTATAAAAAGCATTAAATCAATAATAAATCAAAAAGGGAAAAGCATTCAATCAGTATCAAAACCATGCACACTGAACATTCCTTAAAACACACCTGCATATACAATTGTATAATATAGCATAGTATAGTAGTATCTCCAGGTATATCAATATCCTCCTAAGACCTAGTAATTCATTATTGTCTCCTGAAGGGGACATGAGTCTCTGGTCTTAATCTCAAGAGCCATATATTCTATGCTGAAATCTGTTGTTCTGTTCTGAGGTCATAAGAAATAAAATAAATAATATTTTTGAAAATATTATCACTGAAACATGCTTTTGTCTTCCAAGACACTTGTATTACATCAAAAAAAAAATTTATACTTCAACTTTTTTCCTCAGGAGGTTATAGTTAAATATGACATTTTTGGCGGGACAGGGCAGACTCCCACTCTGAGACTCACCCTGGTTCATGAAGACGAGGCTGCCCGTGAGCAGAGCCACGCAGTTGGTGGGCTGGTGGTTGTGCAGGTACTGGAACCCCCAGCCGCGGCTGTACGACTTCTCGTACATGTACCGGGAGGCGTTGCCGATGACCTGCAGGAAGCGCTCCTGCTGGGACTTACTCAGGTACTCGTACAGGAAGTCGTACGCCGTGGCGAAGCCCACCAGAGAGTGCGCCAGCGGAACCTCGTCCCAGGGAGCGTCTTTCACCAGCCTGCAACACAAACATAGGGCAGAGATCAGGAGGGCAGCATCACCAGCTAATGGAGGCTACTGTACTGCACACGTATAAAACAATATGACAACAGTAAAAATACAAACTAAAGAATACATTCAAATAAATATTATATCAGTACAAAAATCTTCCAGGTATTTTCAATATGAGTAATTTTAAACGTATAAGACAACATACAGTGCTGAAAACTTGCAATAACAACCATTTTGTCAACATAATAAACATGTAATATTATGAATATCACTATAAGTGATTACTGTTAGCTTTAATACACATTGTTTATAAACTGCAATGTGGATTTAATGCTGTCATATTCTAGCAGACCTACAGCAGAATTTTACTGTTTTGCTTCAAAACTGTGAATTTGCCATCAGGAAAGTGCTACCCACAACAGCAGCGGTAAACACGAGATTTAGCAAAATCACAGCTTTTCAACGATGTGTAACGAGAGGGAGAGTGAAAAGATCTACTGCTTTCTAAACAAAAATCGAATGACTCAAATTCCAGTTCATACTGTTTGTGCCTCATGGAGCAAAGCATAATCTGTCCTGAAACCTTTTTGCCAGGAATCCCAGAGAATTTGGCGCTTGTGTTTGGGACTTTGGGACTTCGTTATCTCTTAAATACCTTTGGCATCTGAACAAAACCATCGTCAAACCAGCGTTTCCAGCAGGTTATTTATCAAAAATACAAAGTGCGCAATGTTTGTTACAATCCATGGAATCCTACGCTTGTTAACTAGGTCAGATCACTGAATCCCAAGCCTTTCGAGCCGAAACAAATAACGCTAACAACTGGGAAACATAAGATAGGAGAAATAAGCAGCCGGTATAACGGCTATCATTGCCATTTTATACAGCAGTGCTCACAACAGATACTAGCTCAATTTGAACCTGCTGCAGTTTCTCGATCTCAGAGGAGATCATTACAGGAAGTGTCCCCTCCCTCCCCAGAAAATGAGTTCCAGGGTCCAGGGTCATCACACTCTCACAAACTCAACACATTGCCCAATCACACAGTGCAAGCTTTTCATTTGCTTTTACACATTTTATATATGCTGGAAATAACCTGGCCTAGTAATACAGATTAAGATAGATTGAGAGCTAAAATGCCAGGGATATATTTTCAATATCCATCATAACGTATGGCATGCATGAATCAGAACGAATGAATTATCGCACTTTAATTTGTTTTTCTTTTAATATACTGTTAGGTTCCACCTGTGTATAACAGTATGTGCATTGTGCAAGCAGAAATGAAAATTGCATGTATGTATGATTTTAGAAAATTTGTGAGTAAAAGAATAGCATCCATCCTGGATGATAACATTTTTTACAAGCGATACTTTTTTTTAAAAAGGGAGTGCGTTGAATGGAATGAGTAAATTTGTGTAATGGAATGGATTACATGCATACATGTATTATGTATTACTGTAATATCTGTGAACAAATATCTGTGTATTTAACTAAATACAGTAGTTATAGTATTGTAGTATCATTTTATACAGTAAAACAATAATTATATCATTTTTATGAATCAGGCTGAATGTAGTCACCGCAGTTTCACTTAAAAGCAGGTCGCACTTTGAAACGAGCGTGTCTGTCTACCAAAATGAGACGCTTTCTTAGTTTAAGTACTGAGGATATATCAGAACGCCTGTTTATGCAGGCAACTTTGCAAACCATAGTTTAGCCAAGGGCCGGCAAAAGAAAAAAAAAGTCACTAAAAGTCACTTCTTCTTTCTGTTCTGTTATTCCAAAGAATACAAAAAGCCACCTCATGCCCGTTTATGGACAAGTGCTCGACAGGGGGGGCCTGTCAGCCACAAGCCTGTAGCACACAGTGGGAACATGGTTCTACTCCGCAAGTTGGTGGGTGCATAATTGAAGGTCATGGATATCACGGTTGACTGATTTTTGGAGCCACTCGCAAGGTTCACTGGGAGCTCCTGAAACCATAATAAAAGAGTTGGTGAGCTTGAGAGCTCACATTGTGTGTTGTTAAAATGTGAAAATGTGGGTCTGGTGGCAAATCATTTTTCAACTAGTGGTACACAAAATTGTCATGGGGGAGAGACTCCACTTGCCACAGGTTAGAGTCTTGTTTAGTCAATGATGCAGATATGTTTCCTGCAAACTGCCAACGAAACTGTGAGGACCTATGGTTTCTATTATTATTGTAAAACTAACCGCTGCAATGTGAAAACGGGAAGCTCACAGAGTTAAGAGCAGATTCAGCCATAAAAAAAGTACATACCTCACTCCAGATGCGAAGAACCCCTTATTTAATTTGAATTTCTTGGCTTATGGTTAAAAGCAAATTCCTATTCTACTGCAGTTCTTTCACCTACCTAGGAACTCCTATCATCAGTAAGGAGTTTTAAGATGTGATCACAATTCGTGTTCAAAATACATTCACAATAAACTGAAATTAGTACAAATAAACAGGCAACAACTTATAATATTGGTCAGGAGGTGTGACTTCTAAATGATTCATTGCTAAACATTAACAAAAATGCTAATATCTAGGGAAATCTGTAAACGATGAAACATTTTTTTTTACGTGGCAACATTATTAAAAATGTGAGGGTGTGATATGGATATGAGAAATATGTTCCTCGATCAGCTCTCAAGATAACGTCGGCATCTGATTTAAAAGCACTTGGTGTTTGGGTAGCGCGTAGCCTAGTTTAAATTGAAATAAGGCAAATTTAGGAAAAAGAAAAATCACCCCACTCCCCAAACATTGCCGTTTAAACATGCAAATGCATTTCTTCGCACTGTGTAACCGTTTAGCGATTTTCCAAGGTTTGCCCATCCCATAGTCTTCATTATTTAAAACATACTGTGAATTGACTCGTTACAGTTCCTTACTGTTGCACACAACATAGTTGGGATTTTGAGTATGCAGCTAAACTGTGAATAAGATACCTTGGAAATGCAATGGCCTATCGCTGGCATGACAACCCATGCTGACATAGCCTACAGACATCCAGAATTATCTCGACTATTCATTATAAATAGAAGGCAACATAAATATGACTGAGCACCAAATCTCAGCAGTTTTTTTTTTTTGATCAACAGAGTGTAAGGAAGATAGCTGTGTTAAATTACACACCATGCTGAAGCCTTTATCCAGGATAATGATACAAAGCCCAGATAGTAGCTAGTGTTCTTTGCAGAGCTAGGTATTTACAGAAGGATATTGTTTAGAAGTAAAAATTCAGCATCCCTTTCAGGAAGTGAAACTAAAATCTGATTGCAAATCCGTTAAGCGTTACTCTGTACTGTCTTCGCATCCGAAGCTTCAGCATCAACACTGCGGGCCATTGTTCATTACTGCGGCCTCCGTAGGCATTATCAGGATGTCCCTCGACTAAGTGTCACTGCTACTGCCCACTAATCACTTCAGAATTAATGGAGCAGAGTGAGTTAGTGGCTAGCCCGGGGAGGGTCAGCCGACCAAGGTGAAATAGTGGCGATTTAGTTAATGGTATTTTGGTGGTCAAACCCGTTTAAAGCACTTACCGAGAGACCAGTGAGGTCAGCAATTCTGTCTATTTTTCTATCACACTGCACCAGGACATTCAGTCCACATCTGAAAATTTAATTTCCTTTGAACAGAGGCATGTTCAGCAGCAAATTCAAACAGCTGCTCAACACATTTCCTGAACGGCCCACAACGCTACTCATCCAGTGCTCACCGCCACAAAATGTGTATAGCTATACTCGAGGAGCGGAGGACTCACATAGCAATGGAAATACAGGGGGTGTCAAGACACTCTCTAAAAGATTAGTGAACAATTTTATGGTGTTGATACAACTTAGAAAAACACACAAAAACACCAAAGAGTTCGACCCTCATCAAAAAACAACTTTGTCACAATGAAATCAGAACAAAATCTGGAGCTGATGACTAAGAAAAAGTATTAAGCAAATAAAACCGACATTCCTACTTTTCTCTGCAATAAAGACTGCTCGAAAAAAAAACACCATTTTCATCATGCAGAGCAAAGATGGCACACCCATTGCATTTCTTTTTAGTGGTATTTTACATCGGACAATAGAAAAGTATGAATTACTGGAAATACCCTAATGGCGAACGGCTCGATTCTCTGTAACGATTCTCTAACGCTGTCATAACAGAGCGCAGTTCTCTGCGTCTGACCTCAGCAGACAGGCGAAACTCATTAGCGCAGAGTGAGAATACGGAAAAACATGGGACTGAAGAGAAGGGTGCTTTCAGAAGGATGTTTTCACACTAGTATAATCACAGTAATAGAGAAAAGATCTCTATACATATATATTAATTGTACAATCATACCAATTGAAACGTATATTAAATTCTCTAAATTCTCAAGAGACAGAGAAGTAGCGATCTGCAGCCTCTTTAAAGGGTTAGTTCGGAATTTTGGTCATGTCTCAATTACGACTTACCCATGATGTAGTTGATTGATGGAAACCATTTTCAGATAATTCCATGCTGTCCCTTCTTTTGGACATACACACATTGCTAAAGCTAGCGCAATTAGCTAACAATACTACGAGTCTGATTCTTTCACACGCGCGATATTGTTTTAGGCCGGCAGAGCTATAGGCTACTTTACGTTACCTAGCTACTAAACTAACGCCGTACTTCCATGGAGAATTTAGGTGAGCACAAAGTAAAGGATTCAACGATAGTTTGACTTGAAAAATGATGGTATAATCACTGAAAATAACCCCGATAGACGGTCGTCGTATTTTATTTGCTTTGGGTGCACCTTGGTGTGTTTAAGTGCGTTTGGTAGTGGATGCTACTAGTTTCCTACGAGTTGCGCTAGCATTAGCAATGTGTGTATGTCCAAAAGAAGGGACAGCATGGAATTATCTGAAAATGGTTTCCATCAATCAACTACATGATGGGTAAGTCGTAATTGAGACATTATGTCCAAAATTCCGAACTAACCCTTTAACCACTGGAAGGTCTCGGTTTATCTCTCAGTCAGCCAAAGCAAACCACAGACAAAATATATATAGCTTGTGTGTACGTGCATTTTTCTGTCTCTCTTTCTGTCTCACTCTTTCACCCTTCTGTCTGTATCCTCTCTGTACTGCATGCCTGAGGCCTCTGACCGACTTACATCCCAGGTGCAAAGCCATCATATTGCTAGAGAGCCAGAAGAGACACACTTGAAAACAAGACGACTCTGGGAGACCAAACTGTGTGATGTTAAGGGCTAGGGGTCACTGTGTGCTCATCCAATATGCATGTTATATGATAAGATCTAACCAATCATTGATTTGTATATTTTACAATATGCTAATGTGAATTATGCATAATTGTGAATTCTATAATTAATTATAGAATTATGTATGTTGTTATATTCCACTCTATGCCTATGTATTAACTATGCACCAATCAGAAGTAAGATAATCTATGTATTAGTTTGATTAAATATGGCGGAGACTGCCTCCGTCTCTTCAGTTCATGCTTGACCACCTTGTGTGTGCAAGTACTGGACTCTTTCTGCAGAGAAATAAATCCTTTTCTTCTTGGATCTACCTGGTCGTGCCTGGTCATTATAAGGAGAGAAATTCCTCTGCTTAACAGAACTACACTGCAAAAAATGTCTGTCTTAACAAGTGTTTTAGTCTTGTGAATGAGACTTAAAATCTTTTCTTTTCTTTTTTTTTCTCTCTAAAAATGGAAAATATTAGCTGGTTTTAAAAAAATTATTAGCTTGTCAAGTTAAATTACTGAATTACCACTGGCAAATCTTGAGATGAGTAAAACTATCTCACCCCACTGGCAAATCGTTTTGTCTTATTTAGCAGCAAATGTAACAAATAAGATTCTATAGTCTAAATACAAGATTAAAATGCTTGTTAAGATTTGGTTTTCGCAGTGTAACAACCAATCACGCGGGGGGAAAAAAAGAGAGGAACAAAAATATACCAACTAGGCTGAGCTGCCATTCTCTCCATGTAGTCTCTGGCCATGTCGATCGCTCCCGCCCTGTGCGGGTAGAGCACGCAGAATATGGACAGGGCGCCCAGGTTGTTTCCGTACACCTCGTTCCAGCGGGCGCTGAACTCGGCCGGGCTCCACGGCGGCAGGTAGTCCTCGGGCTGCGCCAGCATGGTCTCGCCCGCGTCGCGGATCCGCCTGGCCAGCACGCGGTGGGTGCCCGCCGCCGCCCTCTGCAGCCCCTCCTCCTCCCCCCTGCCGAAGTACAGCATGGGGTGCCCGTCATAGTTCCCGCCGAGGAACGCGACGCCGGCGCTCGGCTCCGCCTCCCCCGCCGCCGGGGCCACCAGGGACCACAGCAGACTTATGAAGAACACCGTGGGGGCCCCGCGGGTGTGCGCTCTCATGCTGACATCAGAAACGGCAACGCGGCATTTTCCGGTTTTCCCGAGCTGAGCTGGAGAGCGAGGGAGAGGGAAAGGAGGGAGAAGGGAGTTTTGAAGGAAGTCGGCCATGTTTTTTTTTCCCCTCTCGTTCATACAAAGGCTATGCATGCCTGAAATAATTGGATTCAGCTGTACTCCTGATCATCATGGCTTCCCTAATGTTCCCAGAGGTTATAAAACTTGAAAAGGGAAAAGTCTGTAGACTCGCTGTACCGTCAGAGCGGGCACAAAACAGGGAAAGCCCGGTAACTGTTTTCATCAGATCTGACCACAAAATGGGGAACCTTACAACACACCAAAGAGGAAATGTCCCATTTGTCCCAATGTCCCAGTGTTTTTTTTAAAAATATGAAATTATGCATAAAACACACATTTCAGTTTTCCTTATTGCATTTGCAGCTCAGAGTTTCGTTAAACGGAAGCAAGAACCGACTGCAGCTTCCCCCCCTACCCATCCCCCATCCGTAGATCAGTAATGTCTCTGGAGAATCTGCCCAAACCCAACTGCCCCCCACACAGCCCCGGGAGTTCCCTCCACTTGTATAACCGAGTACGGAACGGGACGTGTTCACTCTGTGCTGTAAAAGGCATGTGGGGCTTCATACAGTGATAGTTCTATATGTACCTAAGGCAAGGTAGTCCAGCCTGCTCTTTTTATACACTCTTCACTACTGTCTAAAGCTTTTCAAGGTCAATTGCAATCCTTCCTGGTCTCTTGTACAATGGGAAACCATTTGGTGGTGATTGTGAGAACCCCCCCCCCAAAAAATTTTTTTTTTTAAATAAAATAAAATACATTTTTTTTAAAATGTATTAACCTAAATCAAGTCTTTTCAAGTATCTTTTCTTGGTTTATTCTGTTTCTGAAACACACACAGCAATGAAAATGCTGAAAAAACAGATATTTGACTGGCCTATATGGGACGTCTCTTTGGAAGGCAACACTTGAGTAAGTGGTTGAGTTCATTGCTGTCTGGACAGATAGGGATCGGACACCTAACCTCTTGAACTGTCGCATTCCTGCTAAAGGGACACATAATCAAATATCCCTGCCCCAGGAAATGTAAGCCTGTGCAGGCCCTAAAATGTGAAACCTGAGAGTTCGTGCATTTTTTTAACGACATGAAGCACAGATTAATTTAGATTTAAAAGAAAACAGATGAGTGCAGCCCTTTTTCACTCAGTTTGACCTTTTCCTCAATTTATAGTTATGATATGATGAGAGTCACATATGGATAAGATTAATGTGGAATACTTCTTTGTAGGTTTTTTTTTTTTTTTTTGCCATGTTTTATATATTGTGCACAAATAAACACTTTCATAGTAGGCAAGTCTACAGTAACAATGTCAAATCTGCCTTTTCAAGAACACTATGGCTCTACTCAGTTTAAGACACTCTTGTATCCACCAAAAAAGTGCCGTTCTGTTTCCAAGGAATGTATTCCCTTGAAAGCAGGATATATAAAACAACCCTCAATTTACTGGTTTTCGGATTTACACAGTGACAACCGAAAAAACACAGGCTACTACAAGTTTTTAAAAGGCATTTTAACCCACAAGGAGGTAGGCTATTGCTATCCTGATAACCACATACACAAACTGCCTTAACCCCAGTAATACTGTTCAAGACAACTTTTGAAGAGAAATAATACTCTAATCCCAGAGGCAGTCGTCTATCTCCATGCTGCCAGTGCGGCCGACAAGCTCATCAATCAAAAGCAGTCAAACACTCTTGCCAAATTGCCGGGTGGTTGCACCCGACACCCACCTATTAACACTTACCAGTGTCAGTCATGGGGAACCCTGAATAACGCAGACCCACATAACTAAACATTTATAACAAATAAGAATAAAAGGGGGACTGATGCACTGATAGTGTAATTGTTATTATTTAGAATTTGTTAATGTACCTATAATCAGGTTTCCTTACCCCCTGAAGTTAGTGTTTCACGTGTAAATGAACGTGCCCTTGCAACCAAAAAAGGAAAATAGCGAAGCAACAAGCTCTGTAAAAACATCTACGCATATGACCTTTAATAGAGATGCTACTACATTTATGCAGGTATACACCCATTCAATTCTGAAAAAGGAGCGTTGCCACGACGTCCCAAGCCTCCATAATATTAATGGCTCTGAAACCAAAAGTGCGCACATTTAACGACCCTCCCGAAGCGAATCGGTTGAGTTTAGATGGCTATAGCTTTAATTCCAGGTGTCTTCAGAAACTTCAAATCAAAGTTTTAGTCAGTAGGCTGGTTAGTTAACGGCGTAAAATACGTTATATTACCGTTCTGCTAATGTTGAAATCCAGTAGTTCCAAACGTCATTCCTTGTACGCGCGATCTGTCCTCCTCTTTGCCATTATCGTTGTGCAGTTCGATACATGGTAACTTTTGAACAAGGGGCACACCACTAGCTGTGCTTGGAGAGCAGCAGTCTGCGGTTTGGAGGCAACGTCATCAGCTCCTACGTTTTAAGGAGGAGCAGTTGCATAGAGCGATGGAGGAGTCTGAAAGGACCCCCCTTTCCCACTCGCATGATGCATTTAAAAATATGAACTTTCCGAACTTGAGAGTCGTTTGTTCAGCACGTTTGCAGCCTACAAACTCAAAGCACCCACTTTAAGTAACCAGATTGTTATTTGCCCTAATGTCATGGCTTACACAAGGCACGTCCACTTTATCAACGCATAAATCCAAGGCTATAAATCCTTGGTCATAACACGAATAAGGCGATAATATACAAGTGAAGAATTAAGGAACACCAGGGTGGACTGTGTGTAACAAATTTGTAGTCTTTTTATTTCACAGATGGTGAACTTTAACAATTTCCCTGCAATTTCTAGGACATGTACAACAAACAAAGAGTCAAACATAAGGCAAATTGGGTGTTAAAAACAAAAAAAACAGGAAAAGACCGTACATTACTTTGAATGAAACACTCCCATATACAAACACAACCAAAAGGAAACTTCATGAATGACACACGCTGTTGCATACTACCAGCCATTACTAACAGTGTTTTATACTTACACAGAATAAACGCAGGGTTAATTGAGAATACATAGCAGCTAGCCTACATGTGAACCAACAATGACAATGTATCCATTCAGAGGTCAGTTAAAGCGTGTTCTCACATTGAATACTGCACATGGAGCACAAGTCTTCCACATTTGTACACAATCACTCAACAGCACTACAACTTACATGTACTGCACCAAAACATGACATACATTAAGCAGGGGGTGAAGCTCTGAACTACTGTCGTTTTGCACACAATGAGAAATCATCCATAACTTTTCCAGGGAGCTGATCATAAATTGATACATATAAAAACAGTGCAGTTTCTTTAAAAACCATGCCCTCAATAATGCTTTCCCTAAAATAATTTTCCACTGAACATTTCCATCCGACCTTATATTCAAGAGTTGCACCACTCTTGACCATAAATTTGAGTAGAAAGTTAAACAAGAGTGACATTTTGGCCACATGTTTAGTTTGATTGGTCGCTGAAGTTAATGAAGAACGGTGTGCAAGAAGACGAACAACATAACATACACGGGCCTAACTTTCTCACTTGGAGATAAAGATGAAAAGGACACAGTGGTTACTGTTTTTTCCCTCTAGCTCATAACTCAAATACAAAAAAAACATTAAATTGTAAAAAGACAATACATTTGGCTAATATTTATTAATACAGTATAACAAACACTGTTCTTTTTGATTTAAATCTCTGCAAAAGGGAAAGCAACATGGACATGGATAACTAAGAACACAGCTATCATCATACAATCCACTCCAGCTAGGGAAAATATGCTTCTTTATGGCAAATCTGTAGTAAAATGAGAAAACATAGAGGAAAATAGGCTATACAATTATGCGGTATTGAGAATTTTCAAGTAATTGTATTTCAAGTTAGTTAAATTCAATTTAAAAGGACGAAAAATTGCATTTAAAACAAAGGGCACATTACAGAATTTAAATAGAAATTGAGAAATTTTTCATTTACTTTGTCGGGGCATACATGCAAATTCAAATTCTGAGGTACAACATCAAGCAAAACACGAGGCTTTAATATTGCTTAACCTTATATTACTCAAGTCATTCTAATAACACACATAAGTCAAAGGCTTTCCTGCGTTCGCCTTGGAACGCGACAACAACGCTCCGTTTAATGTCTTTAAACACACGCATGAGGAGGTCACATTTTCACATGTACAGTAACTCATTCGACAGAAAGGATCAAATGGCAGAGTGACACCGCACTGTGTAATACATTCAGATGGTTTATATTAAGGTGTGCATGATTTCCTGTGCTCTAGAAATGGAGGGATTTATGCGAAGGACGAGACGCAAGATGGGGGCCTTGGTACGCCGCCTCCTGTAGGTCACCGAGGTCACGCTCGGACTCTCAGGGAAGGCTCTCGCACCTCTTGAGTAGCGAGTCCGGTGGCCTGGGGTAGTAGCCGGTGGTGCAGGGTTTATCCGGAGAAAATCGGGGGAATTTATAGTCCAGCGGGAGGTCTAGGGTCGGGGGGAAAAAAAATATGGCAACGGTTAAACCAAAACAAAAGCGGAGGTGAAACGAAGAAGGACAACATGGCAGTGTGGAGTAGTGGTTTGTGAATGATTTTAGGTTCAAATTCCTAGCACACACTGCTGTCAAAATATATAGCTGCATATAGTTTAATTTAGTTTCAAATGCAAAATAAGTATGCATCTGATACTTTTTTGAGAGGTGATGTCATGAAACCAAATTTAAAAAAAATACATACCATTCAAATACTGCATTAAAAGACGTAAGGGAATACATTCTGCTGTTACTGTTATATACTTTTAAAGGGCTTTTTAAAGGGCATCCCTAAATCCCAATGTTAAACTGCACACCTATTTTATAATAATGTATTTTACAACAATGTATTCTGAAACAACGACAGTGCACGCTGCATATGATTAGAGAGTACACTGGAAATTGTAGCCTGTCAATGCGCAGTCATTGAACTTCCTATTTAAACATTAGGGGGATTTCCTATTTAAATTAAGAGACATTGCTGAGTATGCTAGTGATGACACGTATCCCGACATTATTAGAGGATATGTCATTTCACAACCTCACAGTTGTGGCCATCTGTTAACAAAAAAGGAGGTTTAAAAGCCCTATTGATTGAACCGTTAAATCAATCAATCAAATTTCATTTATATTGCAGATTTCATGCAACAATTTCGACTCAACGTGCGTCACATAAAATGAGAGAAACAAAAGGAAAGGAATTAAACAAAAAGGAAGAACAAATTAAAGAATATAGCCGCAAGCAGCAATTGGGGGTTTGAGCCCTTAAAAGCCTAAAGAAAGTCAAGTATATAAGACATTTAAGAATGTAAAAGCAATATGACATGCGGCTGAGCAATGATACACATTCGACACAAATCAGAAGAATATATCCTGTTTAACATTGAAAAACAATGTAAGTCTATGGGAATTTTTGTGAATGTAGTCCATTGACTCGAGTGGCTAACTTGTGTTGGTAGACCAGGTACATCAGAATGCTGTAAGTTGTGATGGGAGGAAGTAGTTATACTAGACAAGAGCAGAATGACCAAACCAGAGACCATGGTGTGAGACTAAAACTTCTCCCTTCTCTTTAATTTGAAGCAATAATCAATTTTTCTATTACAAACTTATTACACTGTAATATCTCAGTAATCTACTTCCTTATTATTAGTCTCCCATTTTTGAATTTCCTATTTGTTTCCTAATGAAGTCTGTATTTTATCCACTAATTCATTTTATGTATCAACCATCAGTCTAATGTAAAGGTACACTATCCAAAGCAAACAGCTGAAAAATTGTCTTACAGCAAAGCTACTAAGATGCCATCTTACATTACCCACATGCCCCACCTGGGCTATTGTTTATCCAAATAAAATTAGCAGAAAATTAAGTCACCATCAAATTGAAAATACCCATCATATTCTAAATAACTCAATGCATTCAGTATACATTTGCCTTTTCATTTTACCTTTAACTGAAATATGGCTACTACAAATATGTTTTCAGCTATAGCAGCCTTAATAACCATGTCATGCTGAGTCCGAATCAGCACCCTTCCATAGCCTACTAATGAGGAGGCAGGACGAGAAAGTTGTTAAGTAGACAAAAATAATTCTAAATGTAGTATACTTAAAACCCCTGTACGATATACAGTGAGAACCATAATTAATTGGACAGGTACACATTTTTTGTTATTTTTGTTCTGTACTCTAGCACTGAGTTTGAAAGGATACAATGACAATGAGGTTGAAGGGCAGACTGTCACCTTTAATTTGAGGGTATTTTCATCCATATTGGATGAACCGTTTAGAAATTTGAGAACCTTTTGTGCATAGTCCCCCCCATTTTAGGGCATCAAAAAATATTGGACAGTGTGACAATGTAGAATAAAGTTATCTTTTTTAATATATGGTCGCATATCCTTTGCAAGCCATGACTTGATGTCTGTGACCCAACAATATCAAAATACTCTTGATATCTTATTTTCTGGTACTCCTACAAGCGATACTATAACCTCTCTGCATTTGAACGGATCTCTATGGGAATGAGGGGGGGGGGGGTTAGATTTAGCTGTAAATCAGGCTGAAACGGTATGGAATACATGGTTGGCAGAATTTGCTCCACCTGGACCTCTGGCGTTCGATGTGAATATCTTTAGACAGAGCTCTGTAAGAGAAAATGCTTGTCTGTGCTTTGCTGAAATGTATTAAAAAACCCTTGTGAGGGAGCGTGGCGATAAGTAGACGACATGCTTGTGTGTTAAGATATATATATTGTGTGCTGAGAAATCAGAGAACTAGGTAAGATCTCTCTCTCATTCTTTTTTTCTGTTTGCAAGAGAAATAAAGTCTTATTGTGTTTAAATCTGTCTCTGCTGTGGAATCATATTGGTATGATTGACAACTTCAGCCCTGGTCATAAGCAGGGAAAATAGAATTTCCATCACAGCTTGTGGAAGTAAGCTGTTTTGTGAAACTGTTCTGTAGGCCCAAGAAAGCCTCATAAGCAAACTTTTATATAAATAATTAAATAATACAGTCAAGATCTAGTGGAAAGGTACTGAGATGGGGGGTGGCGAGAGGATGCAGGATAGTTATCTGTCAGCAAGGAGGAGGGCATCTAGCACACCAGTCAAAACAGGAATGTTTTCCTCCTGTGTTCGATAACTAAGCTGATAAGATAGATCATGCTGACCGAACAGGTGGGAAAAGAATAAAAAATAAGGGAAATTAAGGAAAATTTCATGGTCTGATTAAAAGGAGGAAAGGTCACAAACAATTTTATTTGATAGTTCAAGAGTGCCCCCAAGCGCATAGGGTAAGAACAGGTCATATAACATATTTATTTTTTGCCTAATTTGTTATTGGATAAAATAAGATATTATGAAAGGGTGTTACCACATATTATTGGAGTATTAGTAACGTAAAGGAGGAGTTATATGATATCATATAAGCTAATGTTTGTTTTTGTTCGGGGAACTCCGAATCCTCTGCGTAGGTTTAAGGTTTTCCCACGTTGAATCAACGTTTAAATATTTAATAAAAGATTAGATTTAATAGAAGACTCTGCTATTTCCTTCATCTTTATCTTGAGAATTCTTCCACTCGAAAACCCATCTCAAATTGAACTTAATGAGGAGGGAGTAAAGGACTTCCCTCCACAAGCTCCATATTACTCCATGGAAAAAAGTGAACGCTGAAGAGCCGTTTCGCGGCGCCACAAACTTACTCGCTCTGACCCTGCAACACATGCACTCAGATTGTGAGCAGCGCATGAAGAGCTAAGTTAGGTGTTTAGGCTCAAAAGCCTGTTGAACCGTTTTTTTTCCACGTCCAGCTGTGGGAGCGGGACCCGCAATATGCACTTGAGATACTCTTATACTCTGCAATCTGTGGTACCAGGAAGGGAGTTTGGGTGCCGCCCTCTACTGGACAGCACCACCATTACACCCAGGAAGGGGAACCAGCTGTGGCTCGTGTAAATTAGCGCAGGTATTCACCGTCAGCACTAAGTAGTTTGCCTTATAAAAAGGCCTGAGGACTTTTGATTTGGACTTTGGAGACTGACTGCTGTGTGAGTTTTTGTCTCTGGTTTTCCCCTTTGTATTGGTAAGCCTTTTTCTGTTTGAATAAAAAGGAGCCTTTATTTATCCTTTTCGTTGTTTTTCTGTCGGTTCACCCACGTGATGCAGTGGCCCTCCCCAGCCCTGCATCACAAATCCCACATACTTCTGCAGGAAGTGGAAAATCCCCAAATATAACTCTCGCAGGTGTATTGGGTTACGTTAGAAATGCCGCTCATTTGGCCTCCAGCGGTAGTTATTACCTCAACAGATGTGCCATTGGCCTAAATTAGCATGTGACCGTAGGGGCGGGGCGGGGCCACCCTGACTACGTGAGGTCATGACCGCCTCTCTTCCCGTACCTGCGATGCTCTCCACGCTGGGGATGGCCATGGTGCTGTAGGTGTGGATACTCTGGCTGCACCAGGTGAGATTTGGGATCTCCTCCTCCCCTCCCCCGCACCTTTGCATGTCCGTGAAGTAGGAGCCCCACTGCTCCGAGGCGGCTGAGGGCGTCTTCATGCCCTGTTCCTGCAAACGGTGGACGTTAAGAGAGACAGGCTCTTTCTAAATGAAAACTCAAATCTCACAGCAGAAGCCTTAATGCTTTGGAAGCATATAATCCAATGGTGGCAGATCATGCCAGCGCTACCTGTGGCCATTGGCGATTGCGTCGCCCGGGGTAAGGGTGGGTTCAGTTGGCTCGCGTTCATCTAGCAACCCCTTGCACATGGTTGGTTTTCCTTCGATTCCCCTCTGTGCGAGAAACAGGGGGCTGAGGAAGCTTCCCGTGTGTCCTCTGCAGTGGGGTTGCTCCATGAACGCGGTTGGGGGGGGGGACAATTAGACATTTCAAATTAAAGTTGGACATACACAGCCCCACGTGGGGCACCAAATTATTAACGAAAAAAACGTTTTTTTTTTAATTAAAAAATCTGCAGGCAGGACGCGTCGAAAGCAAAGGGGCCGTGAAAGCAGGTTTCTAATTCAGTTAGTTACACACATTATCCAATCAAAAGCATCCTCCAACGAAGTAGGTACATCGAAAGCATTCGGCTGTTTGTGTCCGAAGAAGTGCACCTCTGTCCCCTTCATCAGTCATGCACGCGAGCAACATGCCGTGAGTAAATAATGCTAGAAAACAAAAGCTGCGGTACTTGTGTAAACTGTTATGTTTATAATTCAAAATGCCGTTCGATCTTCCAAAAATTATACACTATGTTTTATTACCCATTTTTAGCAAATTCAAAGCTGTATTAAACGTGAGTCTAAGAACTTAATGTTAGCGGATTAATGTGAATTAGTTAGCCAACAAGTTTCGGTACATCAGTGTGAGAAAACATGCCACTTGATTTGCCTTAAATGATTACAGGTTGTTCTTGTTAATTAAACGTTACTCCCGTTATTTTTCTTGATAGAAACGCATTACAGTTCAACGTCAAAACCAGTGGCCATTGAAGAAGAACTCTTTGGTGGTACCGTTTACTGTTGCCAAATTTGTTCAACGACTGTATACCACCCTAGCCAGAGGCACAAATTGGTGACACACCTGGAGTCACAAGCACGCTTGAACTCAGTCACAAGAGGATGACATGTCACAACACAGATTTGTTGGGTTAGGGTGTGGCTCTTTTTTTCATGGCTACAGTCAGGTCACATATTTTGATAACTGCTAAATTGAACATGCTTACTGAACATGGTGACCCATATAGCATTCTCTTGTTCGGCTCCCAGTTTTATTCAATTAAGCATGTTTGTGTATTGATAAATAATTTGGTGTAGCAGGCGCAAGGCTGACCCTCGGGGCCTGGTTTGTATTGTATGGCCGGAGGGCAGAGGCTGAGATTGGACAGGCCTCTGCATTCCCAGACCGGAAATATAGGTGCCATAAGGTAGGGCTGCATGTTTATGGCAAAAATTATGATTCATATGCCACTGTAAAATAATACCACAATGTGAACTTGCAACTTGCAATCATTTTATTATTAAATTATCACATTCACCGGTGAAAATGTATTGTTGAGTGTTATGAGCTCAAGTTTGGAAGAGCTAGCTGGCTAACCCATTAAATAACTAAAATGATCGGAAATTGGACAGATTTAGCGATTGGTAACTTCCTGGCTAAGTAGCTGCACCACGAACTGCCTAGCTAACTAGTTACCAATCGCTGACATGCACAGCTAGCTGGCTAGTTACGAATATAATATATGCATTTCCGGCTCATCTTTTGGTCGTCCAATCAAATTTGCTGTGCTAATGTTATCTCCAGTGTTTGCAAACCTAGCCAGCAAGCTACCTAAAATGACACAAAGCAATGCAAAATGACGCAAATGGTGCACGGGAAGTGATGAAGGCACCCCGAATTTTGACAAATTTGACAGCCATTTTTGACCTGATACTGGCATTGACAGCAGCAGCCACAATACAATAAGAAACTGCTCTTTCAAATGTGAAGATTTATTTACATCTTTACATTTTTCATTTTCATTTAAATTATGACTGGGTTGTGTCATAGGGGGGAGAAGAATGTAATGTGGAATGGGCTTTGCAATTAATTTTTCAAATTGTCAGGTAAAGTGTGTACATTAAATTGAAAATGAAAATGCAAACTGGACTTTGGCATTTGAATTTGAATTACGTCACGGCTTTTCCGCACATAAATTGAATCGCTGATTTGCATTTTCATTCGAATTTTGGCACCATTTTGCCTTGCTCAGATTTTCCAAATGAATGTTCAGTGTTTCATTTGTTTTAAGTTAAGTGTTGCCTTTTCATTGTGCGTAGTAAATATTAATAGAACAGTAATAGATCCTTTTTTACTTGTTGCTAATCTGTGAACACAATTTACAGTTTATTCTCACTTTATATTACTTATTCTGTGTGAAAATATTTGAAAACATGACATGATCTGGAAAAATTTCAGATAACCCAAAAAAGGTTGCATTGCATCAGGGTAGCTTTCGAATTTTATTTTAGAGAGAGATAGAGAAACACTATCATCTGAGGTTCTTGTTAAAATGCCCTAGACAGAGAGAAAGCAGCTTGTCATTATGTGAAATGGTAGCTACAACTTTGAAGTTATTTCCCTCCACATACTCCCCGCCTCTCGGAAAACAAGCTGTGATAGTCTGCTTTGATTTCCAGCTCTTTAATATGCGACAGTATTTTCCTCTCAGACCACATTCAAAAAGGAATTGTTCTCCAAAGGAAAGTCTTTACTTTATAATGTCATTTATAAAACTGTTTCAAATTCTATAAAAATGCCACTTATCTGATCCTTTTTTCTGAGAACCAGCAAAAAAACAAACAACAAAAAAAAAAGATTAAATCAGTCTCTTGAACTTGCTTCCTCTGTGACTAACTCTCCTCGAGAACTTCCTGTTTGGCGCAGCCTCTCAAAGTTAAAACCAAACATTTAAACGTTTTTTTGCCGTACGTTCAACAGCATTGCATGATCATATGGAAATTGCCACAGAATGGTCACATCAGGTCAAAATGAAATGGCATGTTAAAGACGGCTAATAAAGAAACTCTGCGGTGCTGCAAAGCCATGCAAAATATATTCTTTTACGTTAAACTGCACAGCAAAGCCGGTGAATAACTGGACTTCAGAATGATACACTGACATAATACAGTTCAAGGATAGTGAGCAAACCTCCTTCAAACACGGGAAGGAAAGACTTGATTCCCTCTGTGGAAGCACTGTACTTCCTGTTCTTTTACCTCACAGACATGACAGCAAATTTACCCTGACAGACATGAGCAAAAAAAGAAAAGTGGGTGAACGACAGCGAGTGAATGAATGAGAGAGGGAGGGGACGAGTCGAGAGAGAAAGAGGGCGAGTGAAAGGGAGAGTAAAAGGAGCAGGAGCCTGTTTTAATCCGTCTAAACAACCCGGCACAATAGCGACGGGACGGCCTGCCTCAATATGAGCCCGGCCGCTGAGTGATCCCATGGGAAAGCCCGCCTGTCCCCCGCTCGGCACACGTCCTGATCTGTCCTTTTCTCTCTGGAACAAAACATCCTGCGCCCTGATACCTCAGCGGGAAGTGACCCACAGAACACGCTGGCTCTAGCGTGAGGCCCAAGGCCTGCCCTGAGAGGGAAGAGGCCCCGCGCAGTTATATCACATCCTACATTTCAGTCCTTTTTATTGTTTCACCTACCTTTATCACATTTATATTTCTCTTTCACAAAAGATCTCTCTCCCTCTCCCTCTCCCTCCCTCTCTCTCTCCCTCTCTCTCTCTCTCTCTCTCATTCTTCCTGAATTTGTCCTGTGACAAGACGAATACACATCAAACTTGTTAGAACATGACTGCTATTACAGGAATTACTTCTGAATTAGTATCTGTTCAGCTGTTAAGCTGCGAAGGCATCAGAGGACATGCACTTAGAAGAACCTTTTACCTGCTGTTACGGTACCCGAAAACAATCATTCACACACGCGCACGCACAAACGCAAACAAACACACACACACACACACACACACACACACACGCGCAGGGCAATGAGATGGGACGCTGTACTTAACAGTAGGTATTATGGTATTATCAGCCAGGAAAGCGAGGGCAAGCAGGTGAACGAACCAGTGACAGGAAACAGGTGCGGGGGGTGTACGTACTTCAAACTTTCCCCTCTTTTCCAGAGGCTCAGCCCGTTTGTCACGAGTCTTCGCCTTGCCGCTCCCAGGCACCCCCTCCCCCTCCAGCTCCTCCACGATCATCACCGTCTCCCACTTTCCGTATCTACTGGCCGGGAACATGTCAGAGCGCATGCTGTCTCCAAAGTACACCACCTACAGGAAAGAGGAGGCATTGCAGTGGGCTTCACGATACATTTCGGATAGAACTGCGTCATGACATTTAAATTTCGTTTTGAGCAGAGGTGGAAATCCAGGGGACAAAAAGTAAAAGTCCTCCCCAGTATTTTTCTCCAATCACCTGGATTTGCTAATTAACATAATTCTTCAGCAAGGATGTAGAACTAATTAGTGAAATCAGCTGGCTGAGTCTATGGGTGGAAGAAACTTTTACTTTATGTCCCCCGGATTTCCACCTCTGCTTTTGAGAAAGTTCTGATCTGCTGCCTGGTACTGCTTCCTGTAGCTTTCAAACTGCAATGAAAGCTAATTTCATTTATCATCAAGGGGCATTTTACCATAATTTGTTTCACATGCCAAATGCACACGTAGCTCATCACCTTTAATCTGCATTCCACGTCTGATACTGCCACGAAACTGATCTTATCGTCTCTACAATGAGACTCTTTAGTACTGTGTGGCTCAAAAGAAAGAACAAGTTCAGGCAAGTAGGAGGGGCTGACTGGCACTCCTGTTTCTGTATTCTTACAAACTAGTCAACGTGGAAACTCCAGTGTATTTATTCCCGGCAGTAACTGTGGATTTGAATATTTGCATCAGCAAAAATAACCCAGGAGGTAATGTCAGCTATACACAGAAACCGCTACTGATATACAAAATAAAGGAAGTCAATACACTTCCTCTGGCAAAGCGAGTGAAAGTGCCTATTTTTCATGCTTGGGGCCACGAAACAGCTGTTGATAGCTAAAGCGACCGCAGTGAGCAATTCCTCTCAAGAGATGACCTTAAGGGGCATTTAATCAAAAAAGCAGAGGCTATTAAAATGTCCGCCGGGCGCCCGATAATGAGAGCCAAAGCGGCGTGTTTAAACTTTAAAGAAAACCCCTTCACACAACGTTCCTTTCTGGAATGCGGCAGAGGGGCGGGTTGTGATGGGGGGCAGTCAATCAGAGAAGGGGCGGGCTCGCATGAATCACGGGAGGGCACGGAGACATTAGGGAATTCAAGCCCTTTGGCCCTATCGTGTCTGACCTGGCTTTCCACACGTGTGTGTTTGTGTGTGTGTGTGTGTGCGTGTGTGTGTGTGTGTGTTTGTGTGTGCGTGTGTGTGTGTGTGTGCGTGTGCGTGTGCGTGTGTGTGTGTGTGTGTGTTTGTGTGCGCGTGTGTTAGGGGGGGCACATAAATTTAAGAGCCCGGGCTCCCTGCTCTGCAGAGACGGTCTCAAGACCCCGGACCCTCAGAGCGGACTAGGCGTCAGATTTCCTGGCTTTCCCCCACCGAAACCGACGCGGCCGGGTTCTGCGGAGAGAGAGAAGCGCGGCGGCATGATCGCTTTTCGGCTCCCCCCCGCAGATCGCGAGGAGGGAAAAATATTTACGGGCGCTGGGAATTCCATCACTCGCGGAGTCGTGGAATGGTTTTTTTCCAGGGATGGGAGGTCTCTGGACGACTTTGACATTCGCGCCAAGCGACGGTCAGATTTGACGCGACGACCGATTATTAGAAGTTCACTCTGATAAAGTCACATTGAAAGGGCCGTTCATCAGACTAATTACAGCTTGTTTAACTCATAAAGGTTTAAAGTGAATGAGGGATGATTTATGGGCCAATAATGTAAGTGGACTATCAATCCGGTCCAAAAGGAAAACTAAACGGCAAACCGCTGAAATGTTTTCAAAACCGTCCGGCCCCTTATGGCCACAACCAACCATATTACTGACGCGTCATCAGCCGATGAAATTCAAAAAGCAAAAAACAACATTTTGCATTTTCAACAAGCATGCACAGACAACAGGAAATGCAAACATGAAGACGACAAATTTCTCCTCTTTAGCTCATCATATTGGTTCTTGGTGTTTCCATGAATAGACCTTTTCCCCTCCTCCTAATCGCAAGCTTGTACAGGGTCCACGTTCACAGTGTATTAGGATAACAGCGCTATATATACGATCGGGCTTCCCCTGTCAATATCCTAAGTTTAACTATGATGATCTAAACGGCCAAGCCGACCCAGGATGAGCACTCCTGTTCCGACGTGCCTTTTGAATACGGGCCCAGTTCTCGCATCGGACGTGAAGTTCGACGTCCTCTCCGTCCCCTTCTGCCCTGCCTTCGGGCCCTGCTGAGTCGAGTCCCTCAGGGGCCCCTCCTCCTTACTAATCCCTCACTCGAAAGCAGCGATTAGCGGTAATGCAGCCCGCGATGGCGCACGGCTCAGCTTTAATGAACCCATTGTGCTCCGCTGTGTGGGGCCCCGAGAGAGAGAGCCGCTCGCTCTCGTTTCTGACGCTGTTATCGCCACGGCTTCGTGACCCGCTACCCCGGTCAAGCCAGGGTCCGTCCATGCTGAGTAACGCTACTTAGAGCTTGTTAACAAAGCACATAAATCCGGCTGAGTTCCCCTCTCCTAATGCCCCTAATACGTCAAAGCTCCTACACGGTACGGCTATGCGAGTGACACACTGAAGCCTACAAGCAGGTAATGAAACAGTTGTTGGTACTGCTGTAATGGCAGTCCCAAGTATTGTCCTAACAAAGGTAGGGATAGATTTGCTTTTCAGCCAGAAAAAGTTACTGAACAAGAAATGAGGAAAAATAAGCCCAAAATGTAAAACTAGCTTATATCCTATATCCAAGACACACTCCTCTTTACAAGTGGGCCTTGGATATAGGATACAAGTTGTTTCACATTTGGGCTTATTTTTCCTCATTTCTTTTTTCCGTTATCCAAAGAGCACCTTGGATCCACCATTGACTCTACCATACATATCCTTGCACACCCAGTATCCTCTTTTTTATTTTTTATTAAGAAAAAGTTGCATTTAAAAACTTGCAAAAAAATAAATAAATAAAAAATGTACAAGACTAATATTTTACATTGGAATATTCCAAATTTGTGCAAGAAAGTGCCAGTTTCTCTTGCTCATCACAAGTTAATTGTGTGTGACTAGAAAATGTTGTTGACTAGTAATTTGGACGGGCAGCATTTGCTCAGTATGCAACTGCACAATCGATATGCTCGAATGAAAACGTTTCTTGTGAATTACAAACACTGCTTGCGGCACTGCGCTTATTAATTACAAAAACATGCTTATTGTTTATTAGGAATAGCGTTTTATTCAAAGATATTTTGTTTTTAAGGAGGTCATTCATCATCAATGACAGTGGAAACACAAACAGACAGACATGGCTTCTGTATTAGAACAACAGGGACTTCATGTTAGTGGAACGTGCAAAAATGCAAACCGAGTTCTGTTGCTCAATGAAGGAAGCTTCCACACCAGTAACACCGGTTAAGTGCAAACCAACACACAGCAACGCTGAGAGCGGTTCACTACGACCGTGTTCGAGGCAAGGGAGGTGAGTGAACGAACCCTTTGTGTTGGGCAACAGCGGTGGAGAAACCGAAGTCGTAATTTTTTGAGAAACTTAAAATAACATTTGGAAGTCAATGAAAGACTTAAACTGGGCTGGACGGTAGTGCTTGGAGACAATCCCCGCAGTAAAGTCCAAAAACAACAGTCACTGCCTCGGGAGGAAGTGTAATTTCCTGTTTGATGGGCCCTTTGTTGATTTGCTTAAATCAGCATCGTTCCATAAACTGAGGTGAACTGGTTTCAGATTTCTTCAGCGCAAATTTGGGATTGTTCTCACAGCGTTGACCTTTCTAATTCAGTACGGACGCATAATTAGTCCGCATATTTTGAGTATAAGTTTGAGTATAAGTTCACTGACACTCATTCACTCTCACATTGCTGAGTCTTCCGTCCCTTCAGGAGACGGAGGGGCACGCGAGAGCCGCCAATGCTCTGCGGCTCCACCCAAAGTGGGCGGGGCGGCGCTCTGAATGCCCCTCTTACAAGGGTCTCCTCGGGGTGAAAGTGGAGAGGGCTGAAAATAGCGTCGCCCCGGGTCCCCCCCCCCCCCCCTGGCGGGCCGCCCGACGCGTGCTTAAGCGCAGGTTAGCGGCGCATTCCGCGAGTGCTTTCCCCGCGAGGCGCGGAACACAGGGCCGCATTCAGCGGCGGGGCGCGGCGCGACACGAACGGGGGGACTCGAAAATGCGCTGGCCCGCGCTCCTGTTTTCCGTGACGCGCGGGGCTTCGCCGGCTCTTAATCCCGTCCTTCTCGGCACCCCTTTGACACTCGCGCTCCTGTCGTCGTCAGCGCCGAGGAGAGCAGGTGCGCGCGCTGCCTCTCTCCCCCCCCCCGTCCTCACTTTGGTGCAAAGTCCTCCTGATTTACAGCGCGCGATCTCTGCGAATGTGCCAGGATATGCTGTAGCACGGGCGTTTGAAATGGCTAAGTGAGGTCATATTAATGTAATAGCTTTTACTTGGTGAGCTGGCTTGACTAAACGTGACTAAAAAAGAGCTAATCAGTCAAGGACATACCAGGTAGCTACTGAGAGGGAACAGTGACTTCTCACAACTGCTGATGAGTCCACACATGCAGGCATTCACACAAGCATACTGTCTCACGCACACACACACACACACACACACACACACACGCACGCACAAACACACACACGCACACGCACACACCACACACACACGCACGCATGCACACACATGCACGCACAAACACACACACACTCTCTCATTGCTGTTTTAAGCAGACGGTACAAAATAGCTGTGTCTTCTGATAAAAATACAGAAATACAAACGCAAGCATACACACAGGCACGTACGCATGCATGTATATACACACACACACAAACGCGCACACCCCACCTTTGGCTCAGCCTTTCCAGTCATGGACTTGAGCAGCTCGTGGAGGTGGGGCCAGTTCCCCTGAGAGTACCAGCCAGGCTTGTCCAGGGATGGCAGCCCCTCACTCTCCTCCACATCATTAACTGCAAGACAGAGAACAACACCGCGGAAACAGAGAGACCATGAGAAACACAGAGCAGCACTGAGAAACACTGAGAAACACAGAGCAGCACTGAGAAACACTGAGCAGCATTGAGACACACAGAGCAGCACTGAGAAACACAGAGCAGCACTGAGAAACACTGAGCAGCACTGAGAAACACAGAGCAGCACTGAGAAACACTGAGCAGCACTGAGACACACAGAGCAGTACTGAGACACACAGAGCAGCACTGAGAAACACTGAGCAGCACTGAGACACAAAGAGCAGCACTGAGACACATAAAGCAGCACTGAGAAACACAGAGAAGCACTGAGAAACACAGAGCAGCACTGAGACACAAAGAGCAGCACTGAAACACAGAGCAGCACTGGGAAACACAGAGCAGCACTGAAAAACACAGAGCAGCACTGAAACACACAGCAGCACTGGGAAACATAGAGGAGTACTGAGAAACACAGAGCAGCACTGAGACACACAGAGCAGCACTGAGACACACAGAGTAGCACTGAAACACACAGCAGCACTGGGAAACACTGAGCAACATTGAGAAACATAGAAGAGAACTGAGTAACACAGAGCAGCACTTAGACACACAGAGCAACACTGAGACACACAGAGCAGCACTGAAACACACAGCAGCACTGGGCAACACTGAGAAACATAGAGGAGTACTGAGAAACACAGAGCAGCACTGAGAAACACAGAGCAGCACTGAGACACACAGAGCAGAACTGAGAAACACAGAGCAGCACTGAGACACACAGAGTGGTAATGAGAGCCGCAATGCCACATGGTGAAGCAGAGTCATACTGTAGAAAAATTTAGGAGCCTGTGGAAATACACAGCAGAAGTGTAAATGGCAATTCAGGGCTAAAGAGAAGCTAATGTTGTTCTCTGGGGTAACTGGGCAGAGCAGAATATTTATTGTTATTATCATGTCTGCTAATTAATTTATCCAGCATGACCAGATATACTGTAAGTTACAGTTTACAAATCACCATTGGTGGTACACATTACAACCAGCAATTATTAAAGCAGAAACAAACAAAAAAACGACAACCCCCCTTCCCCCACAGCTGTTACTTTCCTCTACTCCAACACTCATGGTCAAAGACCTCAAGCTCTCATTTACAATGTCAGTACACAACTCAATCAAACTGGTCCCTTTTTTCATGTGAAATAACTCCAATTCCCACTCCCTAGATGAAACGACGATTTATAAACAACACTAAATATGTCTGCACTCTTCCAAAAGACAGCCTCGGGCTTTGAAAAAAACCAAAACATAATATCATGGATATTTCTAACTTTAGGGGCACATTTCTCTCCTGTGTTGAGAACAAGAAAATAATCTTGTATAATCTACAGTAGGAGAAATGCACGCGCTGACTAGAGAAGGTTTTGGTTCAGACGTGCACACTATAAACAGTGTCAGTTTGACTGCTAGCTGGGTTCCCAGTGGAAGAAGGCCAGGGTAACATACGCGGAGAGTGGAATCTGAACTGCTCGACTCCCAATGCATTACTCATGCCGCAAAACTTCAGCGAGGGCTCCAAAAAGTCCAGTTTCGAAAAGTCAGGATGAGCTTCGGACCATATTCATCCCTGTTTACATCAACGTTATCTTATATCAACGTTCAGCCGCCTACAACCAGAGCTGTGTATTTGCAACTGAGGGGGTGTTCGTGAAAAACACAAACAGTACGCATTTTCGTTCTCCTCAGCGAACCACACATTAACAAGTTAGGGTGCCTGACAATCATTTTCAGTAGCGAGTTTCGTCTGGCGGTCTCCCGATCTGGAGCACCCCCAGCACAATAAAATATCCCGTCACCGCCAGGACCTAGGGGTCGCTTTTAAAAGCGTGGCTTCTTTTTTTTATTTTGACTGGGAAACGTGGCATTGGAAGCCAATAAGAACGCATGGGCCCAATATGGTAGGCCGAACAGTTCAAAAGCCGACCCAAACTAGACACCGTATATCCAGTTGGATAGCGCGAGCGCACAATTTTAATAAATTGCGTATTTAGCCTGTTGTTTAATTTTTGCTGTTGTATTCCAACTAAAATATATTCCAAATTTGTTTTAAAAATACCAGAAAACGGCGCTTTGAACTAACTAGGCCTATTTCATTTTATGAATGTTATTAATTACACACTTATTTTATTTAAAACAATAGTGTTTGCTCCTTCATGTTTGCATTCAGACCAGTCTCTGCTCATGTTCAATGACTGTTTCCCATATTCCTAAACTAAGAATTGGTTAAGTTCTTCCAAATATCGTTCTATGTCTTTGGAATAGAGTGTGTCTTACAGTGTGAAAATTAAAATGGCAAATAACGAAAAACTTAGATTATCGTTATGATTCAAATGACCCTACAAACATTGGTTTTACGTACATTCATTACATGTGAGAGATTAGTGAATTCCTGTCCAATCAGCGACATCAAATTGGGTATCCACGAGGTGTCCAACTGGGTGGCGCGGGGTGTCCAATTGGGCGGCGCGCGCTATCCAGCTGGGTGGCGCGAGCTGTCCAACTGGGCGGTGCGCGCTGTCCAACTGGATATACGGTGTCTAGTTTGGGTCGGCTTTTGAACTGTTCGGCGCGCTATCCAACTGGATATACGGTGTCTAGTTTGGGTCGGCTTTTGAACTGTTCGGCCTACCATAGCCCAGCGCTAGGATAGCCACAGCAGCTGCGCTCGTTAAAAAAGATGGACCCGTGTGACTGCTGCGTGTAATTAAAACGAAACCCTTGCATAAGACGTCGGCTTGTCTTCAGCTTTAACGTTTTTCACCTGATGAAAAGCTGACATTCTTTACGAGCTATGACTTTCTGTGGGAACAGTCAATGTTATCCTAGCGAAACCCTATCCCCTTGATGTCTTAAGACATTAACCGGCTTCCTTTCGTCCCTCCAAAGCAAAGGGATGTACAGTCGATGTGGATAAATGACAGCTTCGTGTGGGTTGCCGTGTTTTCCCAAGGCATGTCACATACAATTTGCACCACTTTACTGTGTTGTGCCAGCAACTTTTAAAATGGCGGTCTCTATATTGTATTTAGTTAAGTAGGCTACAAAAAGGTTTGTGTTGAACAGAGCCTTCCCGCTTGCCAGAGAGGCAGAATGCATGTAAAAGAACTGCAGCCCCAAAGCAATGCTACAGGCTGAATAAGGTTTTAGGTTATATTCTGTGGCTGGCAATATTGGCTGATACCAATACCTCTCTCGTTTACATTATAGCACAATGGCAACCTGAAATCACGTTTCCTCGCTCATGAAAGAGGTAGATGAGTCCTGATATCAACTAATGAAGGGGAAATGTTGGACATTTTAAGTGTGTAACAACATATTTCAACTTGCGTACTTTATTATTAAGCAGGGAGCGTGAGTCCACGAAGCTACTGAGTCTCTGTACAGCTTTGCTTGTAAAAACGATAAATTAAAAATAAACAATAAGCAACAGAGGTTCGGGTGACTAAGATTTGGCTACTTTTTGAACAAGACATTTTATGGCATTAGCGGCGCATCAAATCCATCATTCTGATGCACGCACGTTGTGTCATCGTATTGGCCGTAATTTAAGCTAACTGGCCTATACTGTTATGCACGCTTTAAGCTATTATTGGCCGATACCATCACGACCCCATTATCATCATGCATCCCTAGTTCTACGACATCCGAAGGACTCCACAGATCATCATAGGTAGAGAAAATACCTTCACTTAAATTTTCCAGCACTACAACCACTGACAAAGTCAGCAAAGTCACAAGAAGGTTAAACACGAAATAAATATCGTTGCAGCAGAGAGGGGGGGGACCCTTCGCACACATGGAAACAGCTGTGAGAGGATGCAGTGCCTTCAGAGAAAGCGGAATGAGAAGTATGTGCTCGTTCAAAGCCTGCTGAAATGCGACACGGAATCACACACTGCACCATTAAGAAGTCCGGGAGTTTTCCCAGTAACCCAAGTGTATGTACGCAAATGTTTATGCGGACCTGACATTTTTTTTAAATTAATGATTCTTAGTGAATGCCTTGTTGACACATTGATTAAACAGCATCATCGTCCGATGCAAGCAAAAACCATTCCCAGACTTATGAAATCCCCTCATATCAGTGCTAAATATGCCCAGCTGGAATTATCTGGAATCTCCAACACCGTTTTTTTAAGCAGAATGTACAAAGTAGCTGGGTCTTGTTAAAAACACATGCACACGCGCACACACGCAACTGTGTGGTGATACAATGAACGCTCCCAGGACAGCACTTTCTGAAAAGCTTTTGCCAGGTCTCACAGAAAATTATGTAACCCAGGAGAAAAATGCACCCATAATCATAGCTTTACTTAATGGAGACCATACTGTTGTCGATAACGTATAGCATTTCTCTCAGCAAAAAAACACCGGGATTCTATTAAACTATGACACTGAAAGCAGCGGAAAGCAGCATAACAGAATTTCAATTTCTCAGATACTCCGTAGAGGCTGCTGCTATCCTGTTACCGGGTTGTCTACATGAGGAAAACGTCTCGAGTAAGAACACGCCGTTTCATTTTTGCAGACTGCTGAAGGTAATCCAAAGCATACCGGAGTCATTGATCAAGTTGACCTCGAAGATTGCATAACTGAATAGCCCCACTTCAGCCGACACCACGGGCGTCCATGGCAACACTCAGCCGTTCCCCGAGCACGCACAGACCTGTTCAGCTGAGAACAGGTTCCAGTTTGTGCGAGGCAGGCTGATTAGGCCTTCTCTTCGATGAATAAAGCATTTATCAAGGCTAACAGTCTGGCGAAGGCAAAACAACAAACCTAAAGAGAAACCGCGCCTCGAATGTAAAATAAAAGCAACCCTTTGTCGCAGCGCCTGGCAGCACGGTGGGAGTTGGAAGGGAACGGATACCTTTCTGGTTCGGTCACTTCTGTTTCACGCACAACGCACCCCTCTGGTGTTATTTCTGGAAAGAAACTGCACCAGATGGAGGTGCGTTCTATTAAAAACACCGTTTTTGAGTGCACACCTTCGGGACAAAACCTGAAGCCGAACTGTCTCCTTTCTTAGCGGACATGGATAGGCATTGTAAGTCAAATGGCGATCACATGCAGATCATAACTATATTTATTTCTGATGAAATTTGGGCCAAAAAATATCACAGCATTTTATAACATTTGAATAAAGGAAAATCAAGCTGTCATCATACCACGCAATGGCCTCAAGATGTATGTATACCCTTTGATAAAGCTGAACAAAAAGGTTTTAACAGAAAATAGGTGTACGCTTTTTCCTGGTAAATCAAAAGAAGCCATGGAGAATTTTAATAGTACACAGAGTCGTAGCAAATGTTCTACGAATACTTTCCGTTCTAGCAAGTAAGAATACTTTTGAAGTAACTGATATCAAAGTCATGCTGTTACACTGCTCAACTGGATGCGCTTTAAATCTTTATGGAAAACATTTCAGCACAAATTAAACATGCAGAAAAGTACCTAGTGAACTGAAATGGGTTCAAATTCTGTCAGCAGCTGAACAGGAAGTGACAGAATATCAGGGGCCACATGTATAAAACTCTGAGTGAAAGAATGCGTAAAAGAACGCTGAGGGTGAAAGTCGGAAATCTGCTTAAAAAAAGTTTTGCATTTTCTACCTCTGCCTTTCGGTCACGACGTCGCCATATCACACTACAAACATTGCGTACGTATGGTGTCCATCGCGTGCAGAGGTACGCGGATTCTCACGGCACGTGTTATATTATACATCTGAATTTATGCGTGGAAACTCGCTTAGGCGGCTTTCTGAGGGCATTTTCCTGCTCAGCACAGTTAATACACGTGGCCCCTGGACATTCTCAGAGAGGCCGACTTCCTGGCTGCTTTGTGAGTTGGTGACTGTGCACAGGCTGCGCTCAGGTGACTGATGGCTGTTTGGGCAAGGGCCTGGCTCCGCGGTGCCTCTGGCATGAGGAGAGCTCTTACCTAGGGTCCGGAATGGCCTCTGCTGGGGCACCAGGGAGAAGAATCCAGGCTTCAAGGCATTGGTGATGATGACGTCAAACAGCTCCTCAAAGTCCTTCCTGGAATGGCAGCCAATCAGATGGGGGAGAGGGGAAGGGGGGGGGGGGGGGGGGGGGGGGGGTCAGAGGTCAATTGGTTCCAGAAAAAAAAGGGTGAGACACAGCACGTGGAGCAATACTTCATTTTCAGCTTAACATTTCTTTGGTTATTAAAAAACACTGACTGGAAAAATGGTGATCGTGGGATTTATGAAAAGTTTTTACTGTAAAGGTCAGGCCTGGCTGGGGCCAGTGCAGAAATGCTTATTTGAGTCACCCTCTCCGAGAAATCCACTGCGAAATCCGCATCCCTGTGAGGTGAGCGTTCGCATTCGTCTCACGTGAGCAGAGTAAACCGAACCAAAGAAAACGAGGCTCGCGGCCAAACGGGCAAAAGTGCAGAGCAACGGCAACTGCTGAAGCGAAAAAGCGAAGTCTCGTGCACTCCAGAAGTTTCCAGAAGCTACGTTCAGGAGTGAGTTGTCCCAGCGCGTTACAACTCAAAGCCTCCGTGAAGGCAGAGACACGCTGCAACAATGGCGTCAATGACGAATAACTTTCAGAGTGAAGCGCGTGTGACATCAGGAGAGATACCATCGCTCGAAATGACAAACCCTTTGTAGCGTCAAATCAATTAGCAATTCATTAGAATGTATTAAAATTCCCCTTTATCTCACTTCAACAGTTGGTTCAATATCAGGACAGTGCAAATACGGGCCTAATTAACAAATAAAAATCACTGCCACTGACTGAGAACTGTTTTCTTCCCAGTGACTCCTGGAGGGAGCTATGAATACAGAGCCAATAGACTCTCAGTAGCACAAGCAGCTAAACGTTTATACCAACTCAGCCGGGACCGAGTATGGATTAGTGCCCGCAGCACGGGGGATAAAAGTTGTGACTCGCTGCCCGTGCCAGAGAGACTCCCGCTACTAGAGGAACT
Source organism: Synaphobranchus kaupii (assembly GCA_029718625.1). Taxonomy (NCBI): domain Eukaryota; kingdom Metazoa; phylum Chordata; class Actinopteri; order Anguilliformes; family Synaphobranchidae; genus Synaphobranchus; species Synaphobranchus kaupii. The sequence continues at coordinate 16,546,308 of CM056381.1, read as the reverse complement.
TGGAAGTGTCCAGACCTGAAAGGGAGGCCCCATGGTTGTGCTGTCACATATCACAGCTTCCTGTGGCTGGCCCGGGGCCCAGAGCCCAGGGCCGGAAACCCCGGAGCCGAGAGCCCAGCGCCTGGCGTTGAGGGAGAGCAGGAGCTGACAAAGGGGGCCGCGTCTCCTGGAAGATGCATGGGGTTCCCTCAGGAAATGGGAAAACCAGACGTGCCCTAGACTGCTGATCGCAGTGCAAACGCGGAACGCTCATTATTCCTTAGGGGGCACTTTTTAATCAAATGGGAGCTTATGCAGACACACCAATAAACCGGAATGTTCCTCCAGGGGGGTGCGGAGGCGGGAGGCTAGCCCTGCTGGGCCCCCAACAGGAGCACGGCGCACACCTGCCGGGGGGAGTTCACGCCCAGGGCAGCATGTGGCTCACCACCGGAGCCCATACGACCGGGAGCTGTGACGGACAAGATCCAGCGCTAGCGGTTTCCGTTGCGCGCGCGGCGCCGTAAATCTGCCGCCTCTCAACCCGCGAACGCGCGCGCTCCCAATCGGCGCCCCAGCGCCCACGGGAGGTGGGGCTGACACCTGACGAGGGGGCCGAGGGGGGGGGGGGGCGGCGGTCCACGCTAGGCTAGGCCACAAAGGCCGCAGGAGAGGGACTCCTGAGAAAATCTGTGGGGTTGGGGGGTTGGGGGGGGGGGAACAGAACGGACGGAGAGAAACAACAAGAGCAGCCGGACCACGATGTTTGACAGGAAATGACTGTGGGGGAGGGCTACCGCCGCAGAGCTCCCGCGAGGCACAGTGGGCGTCCAGAGCAAATGCTTCAGTTCCAGCTTCTTTTTTTTTCTCCCTACTTTCCATTATGCATTATGGACCGTTAGCCCGGCTTGTATAATACAGCTGCAGATCCGCGGATGACGTGGCGGGCTTGGTGATTCGGCTAAATGAAGTGATTTTGGATTCTGGACCAGCGCCGCCGCCTGGCCGTAAAATGCCCATTACTTTGCAACACTGACGTTATTCAACGTCAGCAGTGAAACAAAGAGGTAATGAGCGTTCCTAAATGAAGCCCATGGAGATTTCTGGAATGCGCCAGTGTTCTGGAGTGTGTTAGAAAGTGATTAGGAGTACGGAAAAGTTCACTCTGGAGTACTTTCACTGCAAAAACCAAAAAAAGAAGTCAATCTTAACAGGCATTTAACAGGCATGACAGGCATATTTAGACTTAAAATCTTAGTTCTATTACTTTTTTGCAAAATAAGGCAGATTGCCAAAAGATTGCCAATGGGTTGAGATAGTTTTACTCATTTCAAGTTCTGGCAATGGGGTAAAATAATTTCACTTGTCAAGTAAAAAAGTAACTTTAAAAAAAGCTATTATTTTCTAAAAACCCAAATTCCAAACAAGTTGGGACAGTATGTAAAATGCACATAAAAGCAGAAAGCAGTGTTTTGTAAATTCTCTATTACATATATTTAATTGAAAACAGTACAAAGAAAAGATATTTAATGTTTTACCTTCTCAACTTTATTGATTTTGGCAAATATACGCTAATTCCGAATTTGATGCATTCCAAAAAAGTTGGGACAGGGGCAAAAAAACCTGTTTGGAGCATTCCACAGGTAAACAGGTGATGCTATCATGACTGGGTATAAAAGGATATCAAAAGACTCTTGATATCTTATTTTCAGGTACTCTTACAAACAATACTATAACTTCTCTGCATTTCAATGGATCTCTATGGGAATTGGGGGGTGGGACTACGTATATGTATAATATACGTATGTAAAAGAGAATTTACAAATCACTGCCTTCTGTTTTTATGTGCATTTTACATACTGTCCCAACTTTTTTTGGAATTGGGGTTTGTGATTTAGTCTCATTACAAGACTAAAACACTGGTTAAGACAGACATTTTTTGCAGCGTTGGTGTGTATTCCGGGAGTTTGTGAGCATTCTACATTTTTTCAGCACGTGTTCTGAGGGGCGTGTGTATTTTGAGCCGTGCTATAGTGCGTGTTTTGGAGTAGTCTACGTGGACACTGTGAAGTATGCCCAATGCATGTAATTCGCCGTAGGCGTACGCACGACTGGGGGCTTTACAAAGCATGAGAGCTGAGTTAGCTGGATAACTGCGTCACATAAACCTGGAACACTCCCAAATCAGGAACATGGACTGACGTAAGAAGAGATTTTCCGTGGTTTTACTCGGTGCAGTCATCCAGCTAACTCAGTAATCCTGCTGTGTAGTATACCCCCCTGGCGTGGGCCGCGTGAGGGAGCGGTCGCGATTTGGCGAGCCGGCTCGGTGCGTGCGTTGTGGCCCCGTGGCGCTCACCCCAGGATGTGCTCGCACACCAGCCTGCAGTAGTCGCTGTGGGAGCTGGTGATGAGGAGGAGGACCTTGCCCGTGTTCTTCATACCGTGCAGCCACGCCTTGACCGAGTCCGAGCAGGGCTGCAGGTAGCGGCCCGGGTTCCGCTTCACGCTCGGGAAGTACGTGCCAGCGTCCTCTGGAAGGGGGAAAAACACAACACAGCTCCACCGTCACCGGGCTTCCGTCGCAGGTCGATCCGTCCCCGCTTACCGTACTGCTGTGCGTTACGCACGGGCCTGCGGTATGCGTCAATCAGCTGAAGCCAAAAAAATATGCCTACTGCCCTGAAAGAATTACTTAAAGCAATAAAATTATAGAAAAAGTATGAAGAACATAAATTACTGCACTGGGTTTTTGTTTGGATGTAAATAGTTCTGTTATGGGTTATATTATGTTGTTGTTATGTTATATAAAGTTCAGTTCAGTAGGTTGACTGGGGAACTGCCCAATTAGTCTCGTATTGATTGCCGTTTTGACATTATGTAAACGCACGCATAAGGTGTACATTGTACATCTAACATCCAAATAAAACAATATTATGTCAACTGTGTGGAATCTGTCATATTAATTATTCTAGAGTTGAGCTGGATTACATGAGAAATTCATATGAAAACGACAAAAAAAGTTTTTTATGACCACAGAGAGCCACTGTACACAAAATTGTGAGAACATTTAGTCCAACAGCATTGACTCATTTGGCATGCGACTGGCTGTGACTCATCGAAGAAAAGGCCGTAAGAAATGCCAGACTCCTCTCTTTTTCCAGGAACTGCCAGCGGCCTTCGTTAAGATATAACGCCGGACAGAAAGCGTTTACGCGCCTCCCCCCTCGACGGACACGGGCCGCGTCGAGGCAGCCGGAGCGCGGAGGAAGGCGACGGGACGGAGGGAGCGCGCGCCGCGCGAAAATTCCTTGGAGACAACGGAGGAATGTCCGCCGTTCGCGAGGAGGGGAGGGCGGCGGCCGGGAGGTTTTAATGATGCGTACGAGGCGGAGCCCAGAAGAGAAGTTTTTGAGCGGCTCAGCAGGGGGGGTCAGTGATCTGTGGGTCACATTTCCACTACAAAGCGGCGCGGGACGGGCCGCCCCACCGCTCGGGTGGGGGGGCTGGACGTGCCAGCCTGGGTCCGGCTGGAGACTCGCTCTGAGTTATGTTTCAATTAAATTACGTTCCGCTCCCGGTCCTGCTGCAATCGTGCGACTACCACCACACCGACGACGTGAATGTTTTTCAGTGAATTCCCAGAACATCTAGGGCTTGATTTACTAAGACCTTTAGCGTGTGCAAAATCCTTTAGCAAATGATAGGTCATGGTATTTGTTTTGCGCCAATCATTGGTTGTATTATTAGTTTCAGTATTATAAGTTCATGGTAAATCAGGCCCCTAATCTTTTAATATCATTCTGTCCTGCAACATGAGTAACTGCAAATAAAACGCCCTTATCGTCCGTAGTCGTACAATAACAGCAACATAAACAATTATTTAAGGACACTAATAAAATGAGAGAAAAAGCACAATGTGAATAGGCTTACAAAGCACTATCTCCTTAGTGATAAATGATCTCCAATACAATACCGGGGGAGAAAACACAAAATTGAGTGCATACTCTTTGTCGCGTGATCAAACGAGTGTATAATTAATGGCTATTACAATTTCAATGGGGTATAACGATCAGAAAAACAAATTTACTTTGGTTTGAGCAGAGTCGGGCATTGTTGAGTGTGCTTTTTACGAGCTTTCCTTTTAAACGCAACAGTACAAAGAATTGAAAGTCCAGGAAAGGTCCTTCTCTCCCGGTTTCTGACATATTTTCTACCTTATCAAAACAGGAAGTTCAGCTGTATTTACCAAAGAGGCAAAGAATGTGCTCTGTATGTCAGAAGCGGCGTGTCTTTTTTCACAAGCGGGATAAGAACAGGCGTAGAAAAACTTCCAGTAGGCCGATGATTACAGCGCATTCACCAGTCCAGGTGTTTGTCCTGGCAGAGGTGAGAGATCGCGATGCCCAATATAGAGAAGCTGTTAGCGCATACATGCCCACGCTCCTGTTCACTAGGGCAGGGTATTATCAGGCGCCTCACGATCCAATAACTACATATCCAGATACGGGGGGGGGGGGGTCACCATACAGTACATGTCCTGCTACAGGGGTCAGGACATGACAGACATACTAATACACACGGGGATGTGGGGAAATCTTTTAAAATGGAGTCGGATATTGTTGAGGAAAACATCACTAAAGACCTCAGTTGTTAAAAGAAACCATGTAATGCATGGATACATTTTTTTAAAAGTATAAACATTGGCTGTTACCCACCTTTCCTGTGTGTATGTGTCTAAGTGTACATGTGTATGCGTCTGCAAAAACTACGCGTGACTGTTCTCTGCATGCTGATGTGCGTTGGTGTGTACATGCACGCAACTGTACACACAAGTCTGGGGGTTTTATTTCTTTAAAACTGTTGTGCTGAGTATCCTGTTTTCCTGTTTAAATAGTGCGCGGTTTCGCCCATGTGTGTTTTCATGTCTAATGTGAACGGCTTCCAAAATGTGGAGCAGAAACAAATGTTTCACATCAGGCCAAAAAATATGAGCAGAATTATTTCCAGTGGAGTAATCTACGTAACGGCAGTTCATTTTAATGACTGTGGTTGCCTCGTTCAAGCCTATTCCATAAAAGACCAAAAGTTCAGCTTTTGTAAATGATTAAATGTGATTTTTTGAAAAGTCAACAATAGCTCTGTGGGTAAGATACACAATAAATCTTAATTGAAACTAGCGTTGATCAAGATGGTTACGAGGTTTAAAAAAAGAATGCCGCTGTAAATCCAGCAAGGATTTTAAGACATCACTGCCCCCTCGTGGTAGATGTGTGAACTTGAGCATTTCAAAGATAATTCCAAACGTGGAAGTGCTCACTTGTAAAGCTAATATAAAGACATACTATACAACAAATGAATTGTGTTTGTACTGGAACATACTTGAATGAAGGAATCCAGCTTAGTATCACTATAAAAGGGAAAGGTCAGAAAGATTATTGTTAATGTCCCTCTAACATGATTAGTTTTGCGATCTTGTAATTTGAGGCAAAACAATAAATGAAAATATAAAGTGTCAATGTCATTAAAAACTTCTCCTTTACATCTGAAAATATGGGAAACCCACATACACTGAATAAATAAATAGTTTTCAAATTTACCAAATAAATTCTGCATTGTGACAGAATAAAATGTTGCTACAGTATAATTTTGTTATCGTGTTAGTCCCTATGAACCAGTGGAGGCTGCTCAATGTAGGCAAAGGATTGACCGGGCAAAGAAACAGACTAAAAAAATAGATGAAAATTAATAATAATCATTCAAAATAATGCAATAATGACAAATACACTACTGACAAAAAGTTAGGGATATTCGGCTTTCGGGTGAAATTTCAGGATGAACCTAAAATGCACTATAACCTTTACAGGTGAAATTAATTTGACCTTCTCTAAACTTTTGAATGCACATGTCCAACTATTCAATGTTTCAGTACTTTTTGCACAACTTGCTGTTCTCTAACAAGGAGCTGAACGGCAAAATTCACAACAGGTGTTTGATCCATGAATCGACCAATAAATTTCCTGGTTCAATTAGAATTGGTATTTAAACAGTCCTCTTCATCATGCTGTTCACATTTTGACATCATGAGACCAAGATGACACCTAACAATTGATCAACAGTACCTCGCCATTGCGAGGCTTCAAACAGGATGTTCTCAGAGGGAAGTGGCCACTGAGCTTAGAGTGTCACAGAGTGTCATCAGCAGGTTGCAACAGAGATACAGAGAGACTGGAAGAGTCACAGAAAGGCATAGAAGTGGATGTCCTTTGGCCACATCCCACACTGATGACCGCTTCATTGTGAACAGTGCCCTGCGGAACCGGATGATGAATGCCACTCAACTCCAGGCACATTTAAGGGAGGTGAGAGGCACCCAAGTGTCACGTCAGACCATTCGAAACTGTTTACATCAGCGTGGTCTGCGTGCTAGACGACCTGCAAGGGTACCTGACCACACCACCAGGCACAGGCGTCATCGTCTTGCATGGGCCAGGGAGCATTTACGCTGGACGAGGGACCAGTGGGCCTCAGTGCTGTTCTCTGATGAAAGTCGATTCACGTTGAGCAGAAATGATGGCCGCCAACGATGTTGGAGACGTCAAGGAGAGCGCTATGCATCAGCCACTGTTGTCACCAGACGACCCTTTGGTGGTGGCGGTGTTACAGTGTGGGCAGGTGTGTCTAGTCAATACAGAACTGCCCTACACTTTGTGAATGGTACAGTGACAAGCCCATACTACCTGAATAACATCATTAATCCAGTCATTGTGCCCCTGCATGAACAACACAGGCCTAATTTCATCTTCATGGACGACAATGCTCCAGCTCATCGAGGTCGCATCATTAGGGAAAGGCTGCTGGAGACTGGGGTACCTCAAATGGAGTGGCCTGCACTTTCTCCAGACCTGAATCCCATAGAAAACCTATGGGATCAGCTGACTCACCGTGTAGAGGCTCGTAACTCTGTACCCCAATGACCTGAGGGCCGCCCTTCAAGAAGAGTGGGATGCCATGCCTCAGCAGACAATAAGTCGACTTGTGAACAGCATGAGACGTCGTTGTCAAGCTGTAATTGATGCTCAAGGGCACATGACAAGTTATTGAGACATTGACATTTTTGTTGTGGTATACCCACCACTGTTGTTGGCTTTTGTATCAATAAATTGTTTGAGATGAGGAAATCACCATTGCATGCTTCTACTTAAATGCCCTACTTTCATGATACGTATAATATCACTGTAGCGTGAACTTACATTTTCCATAAATTTCACCCGAAAGCCAAATATCCCTAACTTTTTGTGAGTAGTGTATGTACATTTGAGAGCAAAGGGGATCGTGATTTTGAATAGTATTTTTGTCGCAATTCATGGCAGAAACGATGACCTCTTATGGTCAAAGGGCAAATAGCAGAGGCTAATCTCAAACTTGCCTCAAGAAGCAAGATGTATACACACGTGTACACCATGACTTGGATAAATACTCAATTGCGATTGGCCGATAACTGCGCATACACTGCATATCACCATGTATTGCATGATAAATCCTTCTCACTTGTAAAACAAAAGCCCATATCGATATGCCCAAACATACTGGCTGCGTAAACAACGGGCAAAGCAGTGATAATAGAATGTGTCTTTTATCAATGTTACTTATCTACTGGAACTTCTCCTTCTTCCCCCTCTTAACCCTAACCTCCCCAGATTTCCTGGTCACCGGCCATAACCTCTATGAACTCGCACCCTAATCTGGCCAGAGGACGAGCTCCCCTATCGAGTCCAAGTCTTCATACGGGTTCTTTATAGGGAGTTTTCCCTTGCGTCACTGTTGCCTTTGGCTGGCTTTGTGGGGATCCTCGGTCAGGGAATACAGTGAAGTGTATTGTGGCAAATTCAAATAGAATTTGGTTGACTGGTTGAGAAAACACTGCACTTTCACTCTAACACTGAAACACAATAGAATTGTACCAGCAGATGGAGCTGCTGCATATTGAGATTCAAACATACAGTATCTATCCCCCTCTCCCTCTCCCTCTCCCTCTCCCTCCCTCGCTCTCTCTCTCTCACATACACACACACGCGTAAACCAGGAAATCAGTAAAATCATTTGCGTCACTCAGTACACTAATGACTACATTAATGACAACATTTTGATAATGATTAGCCAAGGTGTTCAGTGTCCACATTCCTATGGTTTGAATCTCCAAATGGTGAATGATTACTTTTCCAGCTTCCCAGTAATCATCTTCCATGTGCATTTGTGTATATCAGTGGCCCCCAATCCTGTTCCTGGAGATCAACTGTCCTGGCGGTTTTCATTTCAACCGTAACTTGGCAACAGAGGTGTAAAATCCAGGTTCAGAAAGTAAAAGTCCTCCCCAGTATTTGGTTCCAATCACCTGGATTTGCTAATTAGCTCAATTCTTCAGCCAGGAGGTAGAACTAATTAGTGAAATCAGCTGCTGGAGTTCATGGGTGGAAGAAACACGTGGCAGGACTTTCACTTTCTGACCCCTGGATTTTACACATCTGCTTGGCACACCTGATTCTACTAATTAGCAGCTCAACGAGATCTCAAGCTGTTGAATGAGGTGTGCTTTGTTAGGGTTGGAGGGAAAAACCTGCAGGACGGCAGATATCCAGGAACAGGGTTGGGGAACCACCTAATCTAACCATAATCTAAACAATATCCATCACTACATAGACCATTGTTTCTGGGGTACTGTGGGGCTGAAAGGTCTCCTTATCTGGTAAAAAGAAAAAAACCATGAAAACACAAAAACTGAAGGGTGTCTCATTGGAAAACAAGAGGTGAACTTTATTTCCTTATTTGTTCCTGTCCCCATCACATGCAACTTACAAGACAAGGGACTGCAGCCAAAACTGCAGCACCCGGCGAGCTGCATGATCAATTAACTGCTGTTTTCAAACATTGCTGTCTGCAAGAGAAATGGCAAAGCTGATGCGTGTGTTCTTCTGCGTTTTATCCTGCTCCTGCATTCCCCAAATCTGACTCAAGAGCAGGTGTCACCCCCCGTTCGATACGGTGCACTCCACCATGAAATGGTATAGCAACAGGGGGTTTTTAATTCAGACCGTCCTGCCTGTCCCCGTGGCGTTTCTGTAGAAACGATGTGGCCCTGCCCCCTCGAAACGGCAGACGCATCCATCTCCGCGCGCCCGGGGATCGGTCAGGTCGTTTTCGTTTGGTTGCTAATCGCGCGGCGGTCGGCGTCGCCGTCTGGAACCGTCCTCTCCCCTCGACCGCGCCGCTCGCCGCGACATCACCGGCCCCCCGTCCCGCTGAGACGCTCCCCGGTCTGTCGCACATCAAAGCGCGGGGAGAGGATGTGAAAATCAAACATCGCAGCAAATTACTGTCCCGGCGCTGGACATGGGCGAAGCTTTCGTAGAACTAATCAGGCACATCCATTTGGTTCAGCCATTTGTTTGGGTCTCGGGGGGGGGGTCTAGTGGGTGGTATAATTTCTGACTTGGCAGGTTGCTAGAAATGAGGCAGTTTTCAATACAATCAAGAATTAGGTTGCATCTCACGTCATGCAGGCGAATGGGAGTGCTTGTGCATTATGGGTAAAGTGCAATATTGGTTTTCACTGCATAACCATGAAAGGGCATGAGCTGCAATCAGACAAATCCAAGCGTCAGGATGGAATACATCTGCCCCCGCCAATTTGAGACTATGGCGTCCTTTCTGCACTTTCAGCTCACAGAAATAAAATGTACCTGCGCCTTATAGTCTGTGCCCCCGCATATGATCATCTCTCAAGAGGTATGATTAGAAAAATGGTGTTTTACAATTCTCAGAAACGGCTGGAGGAGATGCGCAGTTCATGGAAAAAGACGAAAATAGTGTTGTGCACCTGCTTGAACTCTGGGGAAAGATTTGCCAGAAAAATTGGATTCTTGCACTTGCCATTTTTAAGCGTGACCACAAATTGCTGCATCACGTCCCTTATGACGTATTTTTTCCTCTCTTTCCAAGGGCAGGAAAAGACAAGGATAGGCTTAATTTGTATCTCATGGTAACAATAATACTGAGGTACAAGGAAACCGAAAGCATATGACCTTTTTTTTAAATTTTTAGCTTTCCTAAAGCATCTAACGAATGCTATATTAAGCAAAATGCAAACGCCATAAGACTACAGATTGAAACTTATTCAACAACATTGACTATCTATTTTTTTTATGTCGGTGTACAAAGCTGTCATTTGCCTACCCCTTTCAACCTCTGATTTTGGAAGAAGGCCATTGGAGAAAATTTGCATTCCATTAGGACCACAGGGGACAAGAGGGGAACAGGAGCGCCCACAAACCACCGTCTGACTCCAACACACAGTCTCGGGCAGATTTGGTTAGCCAATCCCTGGTTTGGGATACTGAGCTTGATGACACAACATTACAGTAGACATTGGCAAGGTTCTCTTTCATGTGGACGTGGCAGGGTGATGTGCTTATAAAGGGCACCTACAGTTCTCTGAGAAAATATACACCAATAAAAAAAATACTTGGTTTAACATATCTTTAAAACTGTGTAAAGGCCAACTACTCCGCGCATGGTTTGTTAATCCAACTATATGCTTTCCCTCGTTTTCCCTTTCTAAAGCCAGTTTACAGGATTACAATTATTGCAGGACACGTTGTGCAGTTCCTACAGACGTATACTTTTAAAATGGCCGTAGGCTAAACCACAGGTAGGGTTTAGACAATGGATCAGTCCAGGACCATCAAAATTTTCGCACGTGGTTAACAAGGATGCCCTGATGGAGTGAGGTTTGCACAAAGAGTGCCTCTTTACCCAGGTGTCCTGGGGTTTTGAAGACAAGTCAAACCATTGAGTATTCATTGCTTATAGTTTCAGACTTCTGGTAGTTTCCAGTTCATCAGTAGCACTTAAACTGAACTCTAACTGTATCCATTTAGATGTTGACTGGTTGTGAAAACATCTTTTTCTTTAAACTTTCTTCTTGTTTTGAATTCACGGGGGGAAAAACACAGAAGTCAGCGTTAATAACATTCTGCTAAATATACGACAGGAGGTCACCATTGACTTCCACATTTCCCACGAGCCGAGAGAGAAAAAATAACAACGGATTAGAATTTAGAGGGAAATATGGCGGTTTTTGAGGACACCCATGTGCAGTTAACTCTGGGAAGTATCGATGCCACATGAAGAGTCACTCTGCCCTTGAGGAGAAATTCTGGGGCTCGCAATCTGTCATTACAGAAAACCATACTGAGCACCGACCTCACAAAATGAGCCACTGCCCCAAACTGTATTTCAGGATCTTGCCTAAGGTTTAATTTTCAATCATCCCCACAATGCAACACGTCAGACTGCTCATTGAAATGGCCTCATTGTTGGCTTTACTGGTTGGACTTGCATTGTGTGGTGAACATGCTTAAACCTTTTTTCACAGTGCACGGGAAATTATGCTGTAAGTTGCTAGACATTTTGGACATGGGTTCCAAAAATTGCTGACTGGTTTACTGCATTTCAATTTCATGGTCAGAAATAACAGCACAGACAGTGAGCAAACCGAAAGAGACCCACTCAACTTCTTGACTTTTGTAATTCAAGAAACCATTTGGCAAGGAACTATGGACAAGTATACAATGTTTACCATATTATATAACATATAACACCTGAAGAAAACATTGTATGTATGAGCTCTGCAAAGCTAAACCTAAAACTTTTTTCCACAAACTCCAGTGGAAATATCTCCAGTATAAACTCGAAAGTCAGGCTTGCACAGACGTGATTTGGGGGTAGACACTTTGCGCACGGGGGTTGCTGGGGCACAAAGGGACGCTGTCATCCCATCCCAGCTATCTGAAGCGGTCGGTACAGGCATGTGCCTTAAAAGGACGAACCGGCCAGCAGCCCCCTACCTGAAACATTTAATGAATCACACTCTAAGCATTTTTAAAGGAAGGAAAGAACTTCCATTCAATGACAAAACAAAGTTAAGTCGCACGAAACTGAATAATTATACAATGATAAATAAAATTTGTTGTAATAATAATAATAAGTTGCAGAAGAAGCAGCAACAGTAGCAACAACAACAACCTGGGTGAAAAACATATTGCTCACACAATATTTTTTAATATACAGTATAGTGGTGTTCAAAAACATAGCAGTACAACATCAGTAACCTGATGAACCACTGTTATTAGTAGTAGTGATATTTCTGCATGGCAAATCATTTACTTGTAGATGTAGTAGTGTAATAGAAAAACAACAGACCCAACTGTCATGACATGCACGCTGCTTGTTCTGAGTAATTGACTCATTCATTGAAAGGGGCGTGTTCAAAATAATAGCAGTGTGGAGTTTAATTAGAGAATTCATTCATTCTGTGAAAAAAAACAGGTCAAACAGGTATTCCACAGGTAAACGGGTGATGCCATCATGATTCTGTATAAAAGGATATCAAAAGACTCCTGATATCTTATTTCCAGGTACTCTTAGAAGCAATACTATAACCTCTCTGCATTTGAATGGATCTCTATGGGAATTGGGGGGTGGGACTAGATGAAGCTGTAAATTACACGGGAATAGTATGGAATCCATGGTTGGCTAAATGGCAGTAAGTCAACAAGGGTCTGAGGTATCAAACGAGCCTCAAACCATCACTCTGCTGCCAGATATGCAATAGATATGGATGGATCACTTGAAGGGTTGTTTCTCCTGACAAATTTTCCTATTGAACTCTATGGAAAAATAAGTCAGGAGAAGAAACCCTTCAAGTTATCCATCCATATCTACTATATCTAGGCCATACCACTGAATTCATGGTAAGGCCATCCATCCATATCTAGGCTCAGCAACATTATGCAGCAATAAAACGAAGTCAGCTAAGTACCTGAATGTACTGAATGACCAGGTTATCCCATCAATGGGCATATTCCAGGACGACAATGCCAAGATTCATCGGGCTCAAATTGTGAAAGAGTGGTTCAGGGAGCATGAGGAATCATTTTCACACATGAATTGGCCACCAGAGTCCTGACCTTAACCCCATTGAAAGTCTTTGGGATGTGCTGGAGAAGACTTTACGGAGTGGTTCGACTCTCGACTCCCGTCGTCAACGCAAGATCTCGGCCAAAAATGAATGCAACTCTGGACGGAAATAAATGTTGTGACGTTGCATAAGGTTTTCGAAACGATGCCAGCCCACGACAAATGCGCACCGTAATCAAACCTAAAGGTGGTCCAACGAAATATATTGTGTATATTAAACTTATTCTGACTCTGTTTTCCAAAGAAAGAGAGAGAAAAAAGAAAGGATATCTAAAGGGGTTCATGGTACAGTGTGAAGAGGTGAGTCTTCAGTCTGCATCTGAAGATGAGAAGGGTTTCTCTTGTGTGTGTGTGTGTGTGTGTGTCTGGGGGTGGGGGAGGGGGGGGGGGGGGGGGGGATAGGCGCCTTGAGTTAGCAGAACGGACAGATCTTTTAGGTGTGTATAATCCGATGATTTCTTTAAAAAGATATAACGGAGCTGTCCCATTAGCCGCCCAAAGGCTAGCACCGAGGTTTTGAATTTCACGCGAGCCGATACAGGCAACAGGTGGAGGGAGATGAGTAGAGGATTGACACGGCTGAGGCTGTTATCAGACGAGCAGCGGCATTCTGGGTGAGGCCTGGCGGCGAAGGCAGGGAGGCCAGCAAGAAGGGAGTTGCAATAGTTTGGGCGGGAGACGATCGCTGCCCGGACTAAATCTAGCAACGGGAAACTCCTCGCCAGACTAATGTGGAATTGGAACACATAACTGACAAGTTAAATCCAGTCCTTCAAACCTCAGCCATCAGGCGAGAGACATAGATGTTGACTCAGCAGGAATAAGCTGTTCCGACTGAAAGAAAGAAAAATGTAATTGGCAATTTTGGGCCAGTCGCTCTTTAATTACTGCCGATTATGGCACTTACACTGATGAACGATCCCATGGTTTTAAGGTGCAATCTCTGTAAACAACATTGTCAAACCTAGCAACGGGAAACTCCTAGCCAGAACTTTGAGCGGGTAATTAACGCGAATGCTAGTGAGCACGATTGTAAAAATGTCAGCTAGCATGTTGACATTCTTTCAGGAAGCACGCCTTTGCACACATGCAGTGTCATTAATGTAAATGTTGTATAGCAAAAAAAAAATGTTTTAAGTTAGATTTTTCCTAATTATGTTTTCACAAGTTAAGCCACACTGAAAGAGATTAATATCTATACAGCATCCAAGAGGCAACAAACTTGACAAATTTATCAAAACAAGACTTGCTCTCAAAATAACACCTAGTCATATTGAGGGAGCGTTTAGTCGGTGTGCACATGGTACAGAAGCCTGGTGATTGGACAGTAAATGTGTTTGTTTTGTAGACTGGGGCGCTGGAGAAAAGCCACTGAATTCATGGTAAGGCCATCTTAATTTAGAAAATTATGTTTAATCATTGGTGTATGTCTCTTTTACAAAGTATGAGGGTGACTGTTGCTTGGTGTTTGGGGAGGTGCTGGTATTCTATTTCTGTAATCCCAGGCTCTGGGACTATCTTAGTTTATCACTCAAAGTCAGTACAATAGGTGCCTTTAACTCTATATTACAGACTCACCCCTTCAACCTGGCTTTTAATTATTGAAAATATACAGTGCCCACCAGAATGATTGGCAACCCAGGAAAATCTGAGCAAAAAAGACTACAGAAATGTCAGTCATTTATCAATCAGCATGACCTTACACTCAAAATATGAGAAACATCTAAGCTTCAATTTAGGTAAAAATACCAGGAGATTTTAGACCAAAATGTGGCTGCCTCTGCCAGAAGGCTAAAAGTGGGCAGTGTTTGGACCTTCCAGCTGGACAATGATCCAAAGCATACCTCACAATCTACACAAAAATGGTTCACTGACCACAGAACCAAGGTTTTTTAATGGCCATCCCAGTCTCCTTACCAGAACCCCATTGAAAACCTGTGGGGTGAGCTGAACTAAAGTGTACTAGCGAGGACCAAGGATTCTGAAAGATCTAGAGAGATTCTGAATGGAGGAATGGTCTGAAATCCCTTACTATGTGTTCTCCTACATCCTCAAACATTACAGGAGAAGACTCAGTGCTGTTATCTCGGAGAAGGGAGGGCGCGCAACATACTAAATACAGGAATGCCAGTAATTGACAGTATCTTCTTCAAGATAGAAAATATTTTGCATTAAAGATTTGTTTTTCCTCTGATCAATGGCATCACAATGAAACTATATAATTTTCTTACTTGATAAACAATAAGCTGGATTTAATCCTGCACTTTTTGCTCAGGATTAAATCCAGAGGTTGCCAGTAATTCTGGTGGGCACTGTATGGCCGTAGGGAATGAGGCCTTTGAATATAACAACACTAACAATTATAATGAGCTGAATATGAGGATTAATTCTGAAGTCAAACATGAATAAGGAGCCATCATGTGAGAGAAGTAGACCTGTAGGACCAGAATTCTGTTTGTCTACAGATATATTTTTACTCAGAACTAAGTCTGACACAATTCAAAATGAAGACCAGAGCTTTCTCCATGTGAACACACCCAAAGCCACAACAATATGGAGCCGACTGCACTAAAATACACAAAACCTAGAATGCAAGCCAACTCGGTCACACAAAGTTCCAGAGTAGAGCCTCTGAGGACATTAAAGCCGTGAGCTGTGATTCATGGTGACGTTGATTAAAAGCTTTGTTTCACTCCAAACATCACAAATATTGTGCTCTGTATCTCTACAGAACAATATTTGTGGTTTTACATAATAGCATTTGCGGTCCATTATCCGGAGTGAACAACAGCCATAGCCTTTCTTAAAATATTTTCTGAATAATAAAAAAATATGGTACAGTGGGGGGAGAATAGAGTCAGCTCTGTATGACACCAACCTTAATTTGGTCATTTGGATTTGGAAAATACATTTGCGCACAAGAGTTTTAACTCATAGTGTGCCATGATCTGCAGCATGCACAGAAGACAGAAGATACCAGGTGTGAAACGTAGTGCCAAAAATGTAAGTTTAAATAATCATATCTCTAAAAGTGTCTCCCCAGTCCTTTCTCCACAGTGAAGGGTCAACTGCAAGCCCAAAATGTTCACCTTCAAGCCCAAGTCATGAGGTACCTCAAATACTGTTCTTTTCAACCAAAGGTTAGAACCTCCTTTTGATATTTCACAAATCATAGGCTTTACTCATAGGATATTAATAGCGGTGAATCATAACGTACAAGAAAAACTGAAGATTTATAAGAGGGACTACAAATTGCTTCTCTACCTCATTTTAAAATATTAAAATTAATTTTACGATCCAGCATGAGTCATCCCTCTCCTGCTTAAAAGCCTGCTTCTCGCTAATGAAATTAGCAATCATGAATAGAGGAACAAATCAGAGAATAGTGCTGTGCTGGTGGTGAGCATACAAACGGTCGCCCAAAAGGATTAACTTCCTGTTTCTAGTTTTTTCCCCCCAACATGGATAACCTAAGAAGTCTAAAGTGACAGGTAATGTAGTGCAATAGTGCTTTGTTAATATCCTTTTCTTGTCAGCCAGCTACAATGACACTTCTGACTTTGGCACTGACAATGTTGCTTTGGAAGGCCAACACTGTTCTACAGTTGCATGACAAGAGAAACATTGTCTCTCAGTGAATATAAACACGCTGAAATGTTGCTCGATTTGATCTTAGATTTTGATCTGAACTTCAACCGCCTTAAAAACAAATCTCCACAAACAAACCTGCAAAAGTCTTAGAAGTATGGCCACCTAAGTAATTAAAGGCCTTGAGGGCCAATTAGAAGTTTTGCAGTTTATGTACCGAAACTTGTTATTTCTGCATGCAAAACAAAATGCCCGACTTATCTCAGAACTGTCAGAACAGGGACAAAATTACAAAACATAATCAGGATGACATTTAGGTCAGCCGACATAACAGTATACATTCCCACCCAAATGGAATCAAACAGAAAAACATACAAAAATATATTCCCGGAAAGCATATGGGCCCAGTCACGTATTCTCGGAAACGTAGAGTCTGTATTACTTTGGAACCGCATTTTTTAGTGACAGAAATGTAATAATTTCAAACTCTTCCAACAACTGAGCCAAAAAATCATTCCATGAAATAAAAAATAAAAACCAAAGACATTAAAGTGTCATAATCACATGTTTCAGGCATCAAACCGGAGGATATTGCTGACGCTTGGCTGTGACAGATTCCAAAGGATAAGAAAAGGGCTGAAACTTTCTCTTCCTGTGTTTGGAGTGTACACTTCCTGTAAACACCCTTGCGTTCTGAGTTAGGGAGTACTGCCTGACCATCCTCGCCACTGCTTCAAGAGCCACCAGCTAGAAAAGTTCAGAAAAGGTAATGTCACAGCTATTACCAAGGCTGGCAGTGTCAAAAGTACAAAAATAACAATTTATCAACAATCTTGTCAGTGTCAATATTTTCTAATTGGAAGACAAACACTGCACCCTCCATCAGAGTTCTGGGAGCTATGAATACCCCAGTCCGGGCAGTTCAATCAGCGTCCGCATTTGTCTCAACTAACCTTTTTTTCTTTTTTTTAAGTTGTAATACATGCCTGAATGTAAACGCAGACAATATGCTTTCCACTGTGTAGTTTTCCATTATTTAAACACTCTTGCCACAGAACCCCCAAAAATGACTTGATCTGAATTTAACATGTAGCTTTATTGTGAAAACATGGAAACAGTTGCTATGCCATGTAGACTGCAGCAGAGACATGGGACAGACGTGTCTGCAAGCAAGACTAATGTCAAAGACACGACAGGCAGTCAAAACAACAATAAAAACAACCCGTAAAATTCATTGGGTGTTCAAAAGCAATACAGAACCGAGCATGGCCGGCGTCCTGTGGGAGCAGCAATTGGCGGCTGCTTCCGGGTGGGGGGAGGGGCTCGGAGAGAATCACTGCGCGCATGTTTCTATTTAGAATCCTTTATGCAAAGTAATTTTACGTAGTTACAGACCTCATATTAACAGTCAATACTATTTATATATTAATAGTTTATCAATACAATTTTAACAACATTAAAGGGATAGTTCCGAATTTTCTACATAATGTCTCAATTACGACTTACCCATGATGTAGTTGATTGATGGAAACCATTTTCAGCTAATTCCATGCTGTCCCTTCTTTTGGACATACACACGTTGCTAATGCTAGCGCAACTCTAAGGTAACAGGTAGCATCCACTACCAAAGCACTTAAACACTCCACAGTGCACCCAAAGCAAATAAAATATGACGACAGTCTATCGGGGTTATTTTGAGTGTTTATACCATCATTTTTGAAGTCAAACTATCATTGAATCCTTTACCTTGTGCTGACCTATATTCTCTGTGGAAGTACGGTGGCGGAGCAAACGTGGTCATTGCAACTTGTTGCTCTTCTTTGTTGTTGTAGTCGACCAGTGCCGGCAATACATTCATAGGTAACGTAAAGTATCGCTCCCCAGATAGACTGTCATCCTATTTAATTTGCTTTGGGTGCACTGTGGAGTGTTTAAGTGTGTTTGGTAGTGGATGCTACCGGTTACCTTAGAGTCGCGCTAGCATTAGCAATGTGTGTACTATGTCCAAAAGAAGGGACAGCATGGAATTAGCTGAAAATGGTTTCCATCACTCAACCACATCATGGGTAAGTTGTAATTGAGACATTATGTCCAAAATTACGAACTATCCCTTTAACTAATCTAGAATAATATCAAATTTTTCACTAGTTTTTATTTTTTTTAATTTTCAATTTTGATTCCAATTTGTAGTTTGCTTTATTGACGATTGTCACCGATGATAATAATAAAGGCCCACAAGCATACTGCCAAACCCAACACTTGGGTTTTGGGTTTTTGCCGCTTTTGGCTAACTTAGGCTGTGTCCAAATCAGAGCCCTGTTCCCTGTCCACTGTCCACTCAGACCCCTGTCTACTATGTGCCCTGTCCCCTCACATTGCAAGCAGTGCGCGAAAGAAATCCCGCAAAACTATTTCCAAACTAGTGAGGAAGTAGTTTGTAATATCTTTTTAAATTTTTTTATTTTTATTGAGAATATCAATCAGTTAACATATGACAATTGTTACAAAGTGTAGACTATGAATGAAGATAGAATTAACAAAAATAAAAAAGAGTATTTCGTCATAGTATGACCTACTCTTGTACCATATATATGCATATACGCTCTACGTCTTTTACGTTTTTACTTCCGAGTTACTTACTGAAATTGTCGGGTGAGTGCACAGTTCTGCAGATGAGTGTGCTCCTGAATTCCCTCAACAAAACCCCGGAAATAAGGGGTTCATCCTGGTATTTTAAGTTCCCCCATTTGTGAGAAAAAGTCGCCCACTCAAAAGCTTTTTGAAGAAGTTGACTCAAATATGCGTACTCAAAAGGGTGTAGGGCTCTGATTCGGACACAGCCTTCGTAAATAGTGCCTTGTCTGAGGAGCGAGCACGCCTTTCGGGACCGCACAGATATGTTTGCAAAGAACGATTACTGGCTGATGTTTGCACATGACCCCTGAAGTCGGCATGCCTTTTATTGGATTGCAAGGGCGTTTCCTTATGCTAATCAACATAAACAGCCACGTACAACCAATTTACAAACAATTGGCATTCAGCATCTGATAAACCTGGGATACGCACCCATCTTCGTTTCATGAATCCGTAAGTTTTTCATAAGAACTTTTATTAAGAACAAAAGTAAGAAGAAGAAGAGAGAATAATTCACTCTGTAATGAACAAACCAATGTTTTGGGAAACAAAAGGAAAATGTTTTGCTCGTTGACATAGTCCAGTCAAAAAAAGCACATGTTTAACGAAGCAATAACCAATATGAAAAAGCTGAACTAATTGAAGTAATGAGGGTATTCAGAAGCATTACAATCATTGAGCGTAGGCTACCAGGGGAGAACCGGGACGAAAGAAACACATCGATTTTCGCGAAAACTACAGAAACCCGAATGCCGTAGATAAGTCAGTATGTGACGTGTAATCATTTCACTCTGCAAAAGTCTACGGAGTGCTAGACCAAAGTTATTTTTCACCGCTGTAAGTAAAATATCGAAACCGGAAGTGTTTTTTCGGTTGTATAAGTGTGTTTACGTTTTGAATTTTCCAAACATGCATAATTTTCTTAACACAACTGTTGACTAAAGGACAGCATAGGTTTCGAATGTCATGCTTGCGAGACTTAGCTACTAGCCAAGTTGAATGCAAGCGAGACACCAGCGGGACGAAAGACACACTGTTAAAAGGCCATGGTGAAAATCAATGCACAACCTTGGAATGCGTATTGACCCCATCAGAACCGAGTATTCAACAATGCTGTGGTATAATAAGCGTCAATAAATTATGTCTAGTAGCTATTAATAAAGGTGAGTTGCTATTAAATCATCAATTTCAGACCGTTTAACGTTGCGATGCAAAATTCTACATTATGCTCTTGGCGCATGGTTGATTTTCATGGATTTTAAACTTATACCATTATTAATCGACTCGTCCCTAACATGGCATTTTGGCTGACAGTACATTTGTTGAAAGGAATGAGCATAAAAAAACAAGACAGAGATAAGACCGCTAAAGCACACTTTTCCTCACGTGATTCTTTCGTCCCGATTCAGTGTATGTTTCGTCCCACATGGCAGGGGCGAACGATATATTGCACTCATTCTGTTTGCCGATTTATATCCGACTCGTTTATGCTGGTAACAAAATTCCCGTTGCTATTAGTGAGGGACACAGACACGTTGTTTGTCAGAAAATATGGCCTCTCTATTGACTTTCGAGTAAACCAGATGAATGTAAAACGTGTTTCTTTCGTCCCGGTTCTCCCCCACTGCCTGCATGTATACAATATTACCAGCACACAGTGTAGTGAAATGTGTCGAATGTCACCCAGTCTGCCTGTATCTGATGTGCAGAAAAGGGCACTGTATCAGAATGCAGATCTTGCAACAATTTAGTGAACTGATTGTAGCCTACCAAAATGCCTCGCAAACCAGAGACCCTCTCCTTTAAGAGATGTTAAAAATACGAGCAGACTTGTCGAGAGTTTAAAAATATCGATCTTAGCAGCGGAGCTTTACAGCAGTCACTCGCATCCTGGATGGGATCGCTGCGACACGAGCGAATGACCACAAGTGGCAGGATGAAGTGACAGGATAGGCTCCGGTTCAGAAAATGGAATCCCCAAAAAGCCAAGTTCACCTCAGCACGAATCCGACCTTTAATTGAGGAAAGTCCCTCCTCTGCACAGAGATAATGGCGGATAAAAGTA
Organism: Synaphobranchus kaupii; assembly: GCA_029718625.1. NCBI lineage: Eukaryota > Metazoa > Chordata > Actinopteri > Anguilliformes > Synaphobranchidae > Synaphobranchus > Synaphobranchus kaupii. The sequence goes on along the minus strand of CM056381.1, from coordinate 16,525,004 downwards.
GGCCTGTGACTAACTCTCCGTGTCAGTGCAACTGCAGAGGAAAACGTGGTGAGAATATAATTGAGCTTAATGTCCATGGAGAAAAACCACCCCAGCCAGGTCCACAGAGAAGGCATAACCAAAAGAAATCTTCCCCAACCACAGGGACGGATTCTCAAGGTAGATAAAAATAGAAAATAAACATAACATTTTAAAATGTCATATTATCACGTTTAACAAGCAGATTGATTAGGGTTGAGCTGGAAATATAAAAAGTCACTACGAAAATACATTTTGCTTGAAACATTTAATATTTTGTACAGAGAAAATGCTATCTTCACTATGCCCTGAGACCTCTAGCATGCAATATATTGGACTCAATGGCACTCACAATTATGGATCAAAAAGCACATTATAATGAGGTCTTATGTGTGCATGACTCAACCCTTATTTTTGCCATAGTTACTCTCTGCACACCGTTATGGCAACAGCCTACATAATCCAGGCAATGTTCACCTGACTTCATTGTAAGCAGGAAACAAAGACAGACATAAAGCCAGACAGGTATATATCAGCTAAATCACATATTACAATCTCCAACCCTAGCCACTGTATGATAAACAAAATGTGTTACAGGCGCAATATTTGGGCAGTAAAAGCCTCTTCAGAGTTGATGTCTGTGTTCTCAACAACTCATCCCTCCTACAGACTGTTTTCATCACATCTAAATAACTCATTTTAAAATGCTTTGCACTAACATTGTTTTAACAGAAATGTAACACTGCTGGTTGAGGGACTGGAATTAGGGTGGCATGGCCAAGGATGTGGCGACGTGAATGAGAGCAACTTGATATATTTTTTGCACTTAAATACAACGTTACAAAAACATTAGCTGACTTTACAACTTGTCCCCATTTAGCCTGACAGGAAGCCAGCAAAACCAAAATACACCCTGAGGCTAATCTTTTTTTCTAAAACGTCCCTCTGTTTACTGGCAGTAAGTAAGCATTAAGCATTAATTTTCTTACATGTGCCCCTCCCATCCACAGTAAAACAGAAATAAAATGACGCACTGCACAGACAGGCTTCAGGACGAGACACACGGACACGCCGTTCTGCTCTATGCGATGTGTATGCGCAGTAAAATGTTATTATGGCTGTCAGTGTGTTTATCACATCATCATCCACCTCCTTCCACTTTTAATCTGTTTTAAATAACCTGACTGTCGTCTCTGAAGGGCTCAGTATACTTCAAACTAATTACAATTCGGGGGATTCGCAAAAGCGAAATGGCTGGTTTGCGACCAAAACGAAGCATCGCATTTGTGCAGGCTGTGGCCACCAAGGCGCACTGAAGCTGGTCTGTTGGCTCGTGGTGGCCCAACACCTTACTAAGACACTTTACATTGGGTTTTCCTTTCATTTGTCACCCATCTGTATGTATATTGTATATCTGTATGTGAGACATATCACATACAGATACATACATATTTTCTAGATGTATCGCATCAGCGTATCGCAATCCAGAAATTCAGAGATCCACTGAAATATTCCTTCAAGGTACCCATATTCTAGAGAAATGGCTTTCTCACAGTGGAAAGTTCAAAACTAATTGCTGCAACTTATCATGGATGAGGTCCTCTGTCAAAGCAATCAAGATATACAGTGGTATGCAAAATAACAATGTGGGAATAACGGTTGTTTACAGTTTTTCGAAATGTGTGTGAAATTGATGTATGTGAAAGAGCCAGATGAAAGAATGGACTGCAGTTTGTTTTTGGACACTGGGAGTCATTCTAATGTATAGGCAACAACATGTTCAGGAACAACCCCAAAGCCCTACAGCAGACAAAGCTGAACTTGTAGAAGTTTTGTTTACCTCAAAAGATTTGCAGGGAAAGACCATTTTGCCGTAGCAGTAGCTAAATACCTGTATATATTCAGGCGTGATTCTTCTTGAACAAACAAATTTAGAGAAATAGCAGGAGCAGCTCATGGCATGTATTCAGAAGGCATTTGTTCAGATTACTTTGCATTTAAGCACGGAACACCTACTTTAAAGCTAAGCCCACAGAGAAACAGCTGGCAGCTGCAACTTAAAGAAAATTGATGGTCTGGAAGACCGCAAGGAAGAAAACTTGTTCGAAGACCTCTTATTAGGGAAAAACTCACTTTCTTAGAATAATCTCAATACAGGAAACCTAGGGCCTATACCACTGGAAAATTATGTCTGATAGAGGCTGCTTCCGACCAACCCATCCAGCGCAGTAACGGTCAGTAATTCGGTCATTTTCCAAAACCATGTCATTGTCCCTAATGCCTCAAAATAAACTAGCTGTACCATGATTTTTTTCTCAGCTTAAAATACCACTGTGTAGAGGTAGAGCAAAGGTTAATGCATCACTTCAAATGCAAAGCACCCAATAAAATGTTATTAAAAATGGAAAATCTACATTTGAATAATACTTAAAAATTTGAAAACCGCTCACAAGGTCTGCATTTAACTGCTCATAAATATATTAGACTATGAATGCAAATATCAATAAACCCTTTATGTATCCCTTTAGAAACTGTATTACTGCAAGGAAATATATTCCATGCAATACTTGAATGTTTGAATTTAATACCGGACACAATACTGGGATAAGTAATAAGTAATTTATTGCACTATTGTGCTGATAAGAATTCAAAGAAGGCAAAGGTCATTTGCTTATATACTGTATGCCCCTATAAAAATTAACAAGTGAAGGTTCCGTTGTGCAGGTGCACCTCGCCTGAATTGATACTCTTTTTGCCAGGGCAAATTTTGCCACTAAATACTTATACTCCTTTTCCACCAACAGAACTCAAACCAGCTATGTCACAACCTGGCTCTCAGGGCCCAGTAAGTTTCCCACTGCAGTACCTAGACAATGTAACATGATTTTATACATATTCACCAAGAAAGGGATGCACACTCTTTAGATTTCTAAAAATTATGAACAATAACAGGAACTACAGCTCGCTTTTCACTGTATTACGCATTTACAAACTAGCTAGATTAACTGATTGGCAACAATTTAAATAATTTAAAAGTGCACCACTGGGCTGTGTGGACATGCAATCTTTCGATATCTAGAGACCTACAGCTGATATATTTGACAGACTATAAATCTCCGTAGTCCCGCCCCCTCCTATCCCTGGCTGGTCCTGGAAGACTGCCGGAAGCCATTACCTGCCTGCCCCACTTCAGGATCTTTCAGTCACCCTTATGATTATGGCATTGTATGGACCAAACTTTGACATATATGTGATACAAAGTCCATTACATACTCACCACTGTGTTTATATCAAATTTGAATAGTATAATTAACAGAGTTTGAGAAACATAACTACACTACCCAGAATCCCCGGTCGTACATCGCCCGGCTCCCGCTTTTGCTAGCTAACGCAGTAGCTACCAGGCGGCCACTATGCTAGCGAAAATGGCTAACACTCGTTCAGCTCTTGTAACTTATTATGGAAGCTACCGGGAAAAGAAGTAGCCACCGGTCGCTCTGCTAGCAAAAATGGCTATCACTTTGTCTTATTATGGAAGTGAAACTAACAGTATCACCAAGGGCGGGAATCACTATCAGTCTGGCCATGTTGAAAGTGTCAACTTTATGGCTTTAACTTCAGCAGTGGTGGTGAGTGAGTAGACCGGATGTTGCAGTCGTTTTGGTTGTTTTTTGAAAACGTGTTTGTTGTTTATTTGTTGGACATAATTTCAAATGACCAATTTTATTAATTATTTTAAAGTGTGACAACCCCTTTCTTGGCTGTTTTGAACGTGTAGCTACCTGAATATATAAAAAAAAAAAACATTTTCAGTCCACTGACTCCAAGGGGCCAAGACTGGGCTTTCGTTCTGAAGCTCACTTCCTGGTGCCATTGCTCACTAGCGCCACTGCGGTTGGCTGCAGTATAGGTCTTTCCCCATGTAAGTCAATGGCAGTAATGTGGTCAAAATACTCAGTCAATAAATTTTTTACACAAAAAAATGTAATTGCAATAGGTGCCTTTCCTTCATCTAATGCCTGTGCATACCCTGTGACAGGGTATTAACATTTGTTCAGGACCAATCAGAGGGACAGATTGAGTCCTGGGATCACTGGCATAGATAGGTTCTATATGGTTCTCACTGCCCTCACTCGGAGGGGCGGGACCTATTTTTATACAGTCTATGCTTGGGACAGGGAGACACGCTGTATTTTGAGTGGAAGTCGATGGAGAACATCCCTTAGTAGCCTACCGTGAACAAGCTGTTGTTTTGTGGACGCAGTTCGTAGTATAATAAATTGAGTGCCTTACCTGTTCATCTTCAACATTTGTCATCACATATTCATTTTGGTTGGAGCGAGCTATGATGTGTCTACTACGAAAAAAAATACTGTTTCGTAAGATGAGACAGAAGGGGATGTTGCAGCTACACTACAGGCCCAGTGTCTCGGAGCAAGCAGCCAAACTGTGGGTTAAGTATCTCAAATCAATTGCTCCATACCTGTATAACCTTATCAATTTAGATATTCATTTAGCTATTCCAACCCCTCCCGTATGTAATCGCCCCCTGTCATGTACTCCCCCTGTACTCCCGTCATGAACGTTACCATTGCTTAGCAATGCTGGGTTAGCTAGCTAGCAAGCTAACGATATCTCACGGCAAGTCGTTTTAACATTTAGCTAGCAAGCTAACGATAGCTTATGGCAAGCCCTTTTAATTTAACAGTTATTCGACTTCCTTGAAGTCATCCTTGCTGGCTGGCCATATAAGTTTGCTAGCTACCGTGATTGCCTAGCTAACGTTACTAACGTTAGCCAGCTGCTCTAGCTAGAAATCTAACCGGACATTTCTACACCTGGATAATTTTTTTAGGTCCCAAAAACTATGAAAATGTGCGGGGAATAGAGCCAAAGTGTTAGCAGTAGGTAGGTACTGACTGAATACGGGGATGTTTAAAATAAAACCAATAATTTATCGGAAAAGAATACGGAGTCTGCGTTTGTAAATGTTTGCAATGTTTGTGATTAGGTTACAGGATGCAGATGAAAGTTAATGCCAGCTACGATGTAGCTACTGTGCTTTTAGCTAGCGTGTGAACCCACTAACCTTAATCCCCACTTTATCTGGAAGAGTTTTCAGAACGGGGTTTCATGCTGCGGCAAACCGTGACAAACTGCTCTGCCACAGTCGAGTTAATTAGCGGTTAGCCAAAAAGACTGTGGTAGTTTGCTCATTTAAGACTGGGGTCAGCTTGCTACCTTTCTAGCGGCGCTAAGGACATTTATAATAAAAGTAGTCTAACAAAATAACATATGTGATTAATTGACCGTCAATATAGTTGATGGCAATAGCATTACCCTGTTCGTCCATGTGTGGTGGTGATGCATTGCGTCTAGCTTGGCTACCGAGCTCAGCTGGTATGCTATCTAGCTAATCAAATTAGCTGATGTTAGCTGAATATAAATTGAAGATAACTGAATGAACGTTAATTATGTGACGAATACCACACATTCAATGCGAATAAATGACACAGTAAAATCGAGGATGAAAATGAAATGTTATATTATAAAACATTAGCAACTTAAGGAAGTTTACCGCAAGTTCGTTTTGCAAAATGGTGGGTTTGGTCAGGTCATGGGCTTTATACAGTTCTGTGGGCTTTATAGTTCTGTGGCTTCTCCACCCTGAACTGTCAATCACACTGTGCCCGGGCCATATCCGGTTGACCCTGCTTCAAGCCAAGGTCACTTCGGTTCCACAGAGCAGGCGCAGTTTGTACAAACGGCCGGCGAAAAAGACTTCCGAGCTTCAATTCAGTTTTTACGAGGCCGTGGAAAGGCAATGGGTGACGTCACCGTGGCTTTGTCCATATTTTTATACAGTCTATGATTGACTCCCATTGTATTTTTTCCGAAGTGGCACCAGACGTTCGTCACCAAAGTGGGCGGGACTACGGAGCTCTATGGATCAATCAAATGGCATTTCCTGCTTTCTGGGAACTCTGGAACCGACTGACTGACATGATATCATTAGGCAGTGTAGAAATACTGCCACCACTGAATTTTCATGGTTGCTTGTCACAGTGGAAAACCAGGTGGAACCATTTCCTGAGTCAAACTGAGTCTGGTCCCAAAGGATATAGCAAATGTTACAAATACAAAACCGATCATGCAAACACAGCCTATCACTCACAGTCATTCCTGACAGTCCACTCAGTACTGCAAAGCATATATACATTAAATGCTTAGGCCTCGATAGATATAGTAACACTTAAGGGTCAAAGTATTTGCACGTGTTATGATTTCACAATTTGTGATCAACTAAGAGTCATTACGTAAATTACTCTTAGTTGATCAGCCGTAAACAGCCATATTTATATGAGAGATTTTGCGTGTTTGGAATGCTTACACTGTAATAAAACTGAAGACTGGCAGCAATGTTGCAGTTTATTATTTTTTTTATTACAGTGTAGGGTAGCCTATAAGCTACTGTTACACTGAACAAGCTGGCGGTTTACTATGAACGGATTCACAGGATGTCTTAGTTTCTGCCGGGAGTTACAGACTGAAATGAAATCGTAACTATGCTTACTAGCACTAAGCCTACTCGAACTATTAGGGTCACACAAAATCACAGTTCCATTTGATTACGGGTTTTATTTTGATAAACTTTTTATTTGCTTTGTTATTCACTGTTTGTTATAATAAACATTGTACTGCTTGTTTGATTCAAATACTAGTTACTCTTGTATGCTGTAACACGATTTGCTTCATGATTTAAAAATGTATTCTTACCGTTAGTGATGTATGTATCCACAAATTCTCCTCTTGTGTATTTTGAGCGTTAGCTAGAATGGGCCAGTTAGCCCCCATTGTTATGCAATCATTCTGAATGTTCAGTTATGGATATTCCAAACACACCCGTACGTGTCTTGCTACAATGACAGCCATCTTCTTATCGATTCTGTTTTTTAATACCTGCTTTCCATCTGTACTAAATGCACCCGCAAATACCTTTCCCAAACTTCCTTTCTGGCTTAGTAAATCACTTTACACGTGATGAAATAATCTATTTGCATGACCTCATCCCACTATTTCATGAAATAACGTAGGGATGCCCAATTTTGCATATTCATTCAGGCTAATCAGCAAAAATGAAAAATCCACGTATCTTTCAATTTTAGCACACACAATCCTCTATACACCTCGTTAGTTGATCATCTCTGATTTTTTGTAGGTGGTAACAGTTTTACACATGATTTTGTACACGCAAAGCTTTAGTAAATCGACCACTTAGTGTACAGTGTATACTGACTTGTGACTCAGACAATATCTGATATGACAAATAGGTATCTGTCCAGTGAGATGGCATTGAAATTCACTGATCAGTATTTCAAAAACAGCAGGTAGAAATTACCAAATTAAACAATGAAAATGCAATGAACAGTTGCAGATTCTGCGTGTGAAAACAGCACAAACCTGTTCAACTTGCGAACGCTGAAAGGTAATTCCACATTAATCTTGTGGAAAGGGGGCGCATTTAAAATGACCACAGTTGTTTAAGCCAAAATCCTTTAATTCATGTTATTATTCTCACTAAATATCTTATGGCATGAAATCCTTGACCAGGAATATGCCATTCTTTCGTTTTGACTCCAGCCCAGAGCAGAGACGTGCAGAAAACCCAATCTTGTGTCTGGCAATGACTGTAATTGCATACCACAGCAGGTTAAAACAGCATCGGCTCTCCTTTACTTCAAATACAAGAACAAGTATATCTCTCGTCTAAAATTAGAGGCAAATTTTAAAAATCCAGCGGCAATCTCCCAAACTGTGGAAAGTCCCACCATTTAATTTAATCTCACATAGCTGTAGAGGGCAACTCGAAAAATACACCAAAATGTAAACACTATCAAAAGTCTCAAAATGTCACAGGTCTATTAAATTCAATACTCTTGTTCACTTTTCCAAAAACTACAGTGCAAATGTGGATGCTGACATGGTAGTTGCACAAAGTAATACTTTCCATAACAGAATGACAGCTACTGCCTTGCTTTTCTTGTAGATGGATTGGTCCAGTCTGCAAAGACTCAAGACGCAAAAAAACAGGCTGAACATAAACATATAAATTAGAAACGTAAAACATTTACCAGGACTACCGGTAAATCACTTGTTGCTTGCCTCTATATACTGCCTCAGACAATCCACCCTCTGAAGTCATGTTATAATTATTAAATTGGGAGGATGGGCATAACCATTAGCAAACCAGCAGTGATTAAAGTACAGTATTTTTGTGCGCAGAGCAATTATAGCATGGGTTTGAACCATGCCCCTTGTCTCTTGGTTGGCAAGCAACCGGTTTATTTGTGGAAAAAATATCCAAGTTGGCTTGGTTGTTAAATGCTCTCACACTGAAGAGTTTAACTGAAAGACCTTGAAGCTGGAAAAAAGTTTCACCTTTCACTAAGAATCAGGTACATTACCTGAACATTTCACACAAGGTTATTTCTTGCATCTCCTGCACAACAATGGGTATGTTTACATGCACACTAATACTCCAATCTTACACTGATTATGGCAAAACTCTGATTATTGAAAATGGTCATGTAAAGACCTTTATCTGATTATGCGAGGTCATCATCGGTGTATTTGAAACCCGATTTACACACCTGGGGTCACATGTATAAACAGTGCTGAGAAGAAAAATGCCCTCAGAAAGCTGCGTAAGGGAGTTTTCACACCGAAATTCAGATGTATAAAATAACACGTGCTGTGAGAATCGGCATACCTCTGCACACGCTGGACACCATACGTACGCAATGTTTGGAGTCAGTGTGATATGGCAACACCGTGACAGAAAGGCAGAGGAAGAAAATGTAAAACTTTTGTCATGGTTTTTGACGATTTCTTCCCTTGCTGTCGTTTTCCTCGGTAGCCACGCCAGGGCACTGCCTATCATATACCTATCATATTATGGACAAAGGAAATAACTATTTTATATTACCTACTCACACAACTGACTGCACTAACATAACCAGTTTGTTAGTGCATTTGCAAGTTGGAGTTAGTTAAAACTCTTCAAGCGCCACCATTTTTGAACACAAGCCCGAAAATAAAATGGATACTGTTCTTGAACCCCTTTGACTACAGGTATAATACTGGTCTCTTCTGTGAGGTAGTTCTTCCCTTAGGAGTCAGAAAGTATTACTGAAACGCAGTAATAGAAGCTCAAACACAGTTCTGTGTTATCATGTGATAACACAGAACTGTGTAATCTTGTCTTTGCCAAGGATAAGCATTTAACCGACTTTATTGTGATTCATCTGTGGATTTCCAGAACACATTTCCTGTTTTGTGTCATGTTACAAAATAAGGAAACATTGCCACTATAACATTGGGATCATAAAATAAGTATAAGTATATAAAATAAATATATAGTGTATAAACCCCCAGATTCTCTGTAAAAATGTAACCTGTGTAAGTCACTCTAGATAACACACAGAACTTGAAAGTGAACTTATATGCCATATAATAGCACAAAAAGAACATGTTGAGAAGCCAACTTTCTTTTTAACAGCAGAGTTATGAAAAGAAAAAACCATAAAAACAGTTCATTTAGCGCCATCATAAATAATAGGGCTTGGAAGGTAGAGCGGCAATTTCAACTCATTTTTTTCTGATTCGTTCAGATACGGAATAAAGATTTCACTACTTGTTCAATTCACGTGCGAATAATTGCACCTTATTTTTAACTGGTTTTCACAGACGCAAGCAGTTAGCACTTTTGCTCCTTTCCAAGTTTACATATTTTCACAATACAAAATGCAAGACTGTTAGTTATGACTTGACGCCCTGTCTCGTTCGTTCTCCGTTCACACGCCGGGGTGCTGAGATGAAGTACAGACAAGAAGACAAACAAAGAAAACATATGTTTGTTCATCCTACTCAGCCCCACTGTTTGTCTCTCTGTGTGTAGGACACTACCAAACAAGCCAAACAGTTCTGCGGAAACCTTCGCCAAAACCCCCCAAGCGGCTAACTGCTAACTGGTTAGACAGCTACTGCATGACTCATTTGTAAGTACTGTCATACTGTCGGTTGTTAGGCGCCCGCAAAGTTCAAAAAGGGCAGACGGAGAATACAACGTTCCGATTTCACCATGTGACGCTGACAATTTCTGATCGTTCAATATGCTTCCTGCTCCTCTGTCAACACGCCCCCATCCCAACCCTTTCCAAATCACTCAGCTTTGTCACAACTGAGATGGCATTTCATGATTGTACAATCCCCCCCCAGTAGTTCAATACAACAAAGCCAAAAACAGGCCTAATCCCATGGAAAATGACTAAGAAAAGTATCTAAAAAGCTTTTGTTCTAATCAAAGTTAGAGAGTTGCCTTTAAGGCCAGCAGGAATGACAGGTTTTGGCTTCTGAAGAATAAGGTTATCTTCTATCTTTGAAATTTGGAGTTCCTGACAAAAATGTCTTATAGGTAGGGCGGAGGCTACCATGCAATTTGGGAGGGTTTATTTTGATAAGCAACTTTGCGTTAGCATGTTATTTTGCCGTACTCCATGCGTCACACTGACGCTTTGAACTACTTTAAAGTTAAATTTCACGGTTGAAATTCAATCACCCAGCTGTTTACCAACATTTTAAGTTGGCTTAAAATTAGATCATGCCTCCATCTGTTTGATTTTTTTTTTCCCTCTCCCACAACAATTATTTTGGGAAGTTCGGAATTTGATAAACACTTGAGTTCCTTCCAGAAAAACAGACCAAGAAAAAAAAAAAAAATCATAGCTGTACAGGGCCGTGGGTTTGGCCTACAACACCTACCTCGCCACTAATTTCAACACCACCTCCAGGCCTGGAGCCCTGGGTCCTGCCTAGGGTCAGCTTTTTGGCTTGTGGAGTGCTATGGAGCTTTGCTATGGAGCTGGGAGCTCTCCCAAACCAGATAAGAAGCGGGCAGGGCCCTCGCCATGGTGCATGTGACATGGATGGAGTTCGGGGGATGAGGGAAAACCCGCACAAAAAGCGTTTGGTGGAAAGATACACTGACTGCGGCTTACTTCTAACAATACAAACGATGACACCCTTTCGTGTTTCAAAACGACAAATTTCAATATTTCTTTGTTGTTTAGAGGGCGTAGGAATCGGGCAAAGGATCTGAAATAAGTACCAAACAACACCCCTGTCCTCCAGCAACAGCTCACTGTGTCTCAGCTATACACCAGGTTTTTCCTTTGGTTTCAACAGTGGGCCGTGTTTTATTGCGAAGTACCTAAAATAATCCAAAGTAGACAGCAAAAAGCCTTCAATTTCCATAGGTTTGCAAGCCCAGAATAGTTATTATCTTTAAATACAGCATTGGGCTGGTACCACCAAGCACACTTATGGCCTTATAAACCCATTAAAGCAGCTTTGTTTAACTGATTCCTGTAAATGAGCCGAAAGCACAGTTGCACTTCAAATCGCTCTGCTTCACAAAGAAAGATGAACCAAGCATTTCATTACAGCGACATAAAATTGGCCATGGCTTTTAACAGAACTGTCAGGGAAAGCGTGCCTACACTTATTCTCTTTGGTCAGCATTGACACTTAAGACAGAGCTAGCCTGAGGGAAAGAGAACCGTAACCATTTTAAGCAAGCGATAGGGGTTACCTCCATAAACGAGTAAACACACACAGAGCGTCCTGCTCCACACTCTTCAGAAGATTAACGGCGAGCGGCTGGGCAGCGGGGTACGGCCCCTTAATGTAAAGTGCGCCTCGAAAGAAAACCCTAACCTAGACTGAACTCCCAAATATTGAAACGGATTGAGAGGAGACGTTTTTCTCTGTTCGCTCATTCCACAATTACCCAGAGCTTTTCAGTAATTTCTTAATTAAAATACTTCTGTCTGTTTTGAGAGAGCCGAAACAGCGCACGGGTTGTGTTTTGGGGTTTTTGGTTCCTATTTTAATGTGAACCAAGCCTCAGGATGGTTACGCTTGCGACAGTGATTTATAGACCTTGTGTCCATAGTCCCTGTAATTGCGCCCAAATTGCTCCCGGAGGTCCACCATCAATCCTCCCATTCGTAAAACTCAAAGTACCTCTTAGTGGCACCATCGGTTTATTAAAATGTTAAATCTGTGCCCTTACGCGCGGCCAAAAAGAGATATCTTTAGCTTTTTACGTACGCGCGCCACAACTAGCCATGACCCCGTCACATCAACCGCCAATTATTTCTCCTCTTTCTGGAGCGTGCGACGTCCCCCGCGTCGTCGGGCGGAAACGCGAGAGCGCTGTTTTACGCGCGGCTGTTCTCACAGGCGCTGCTTCCCACCTTTTACATCTCTGAAAACACGGCGTCTTTACGGCGTAGCCTAGTGTTTGTTCATTCCTGACACAACATCCTGCAAATGTTACGTTTAATGTCTGTTTCATTGTGCGATTACCATAAACACAGTGATACGCTAAACCTGAATTCCAAGACTGTCCTTGAGTTTGTTTCTCACTCTCTCGCAGCGTCTGTACTGTGCAGCCTGGTCTTCATTCTTTACCGACATAACATCCTGCTAACGTTGGAAACGTTTGGGGGTTTTTTTTTTCCTGGTTGAGAGGCATCTGTACTTCATCAGAGGGGAGCAAGCTAGGATTTCAGCTCGTAATACGTCTGTCCTCAGTCTGGCGTCCTGACTACCCAGTCGACAAGGCTGCGCGTGAGAACACAAACTGTATCAAACGCACACATCGTGACAACAATGTTGACGTGTTGTCAAACATGAGGAAACAAGCATTTAAAAAAACATACAGGTGCAAAGGTAATGTGAAATATGCCTCCCAAACACCTTTGGAGATTTCAGACATTACAGTTGATGTATGCCTGTATGCACAGATTATAGGACATACTGAGGTTTGTGCTTATTTATTTACAAAACCGCCTTTTTGTTAAGCAACACTTCATACTTGATTTATAACCATTATCATCACAATGAATTACAATGAATTATTAGTCACATCTCAAAAGTGTCAGGAGTCTTTCACACACATTCTGAAACGTTGCAAAACAAGACCTACATCATAACAAAAAGCCCTAGCGGTCACCGAAATTGTGAAAAAGCTACCATATAAAAAAACTAGTAGGAGAGAAACGTGTTTACCAGACATCCAAATCAGAAACACCCAGACGGAGAGGCTGAGCTGGCTTCTGCCATAAACTCTTCATGCAGTTGTTTAGGGCTACGACCATCCCTGGGCCACACAATTCAAGTTTTTATTTTTTGTATTTTTTATTTTTTTAAAGTTTTTTTAAAAATACATTTCAATTGTACAGTATTCACCCCCACAACAACATTCTTGTTTAGGGCCACCAAAATCATGCTCCGCTGTGAAGGCTTTGTAGTGGTCTTCGCCGTACTTCCCCCACAAACCAAGTTCAGCATAACATTTGGAATCAGCGAAAGTGTGAAAATAATGAAATGTCAGGCAACAGCTGTCCAGATATCAATCAGGCAAAACAATTTGCAGCAAACCCATAGCTAATTAGAGAAGTGAGACATTAGATTAATCTAGGCCACTCGCCCGCTGCCTAGCTAACATTAAGCCACCTGACTGCACTTAAATACGGCAGTAATTTTAGTCAGTGGTGCGCCGTCTATAAAGCACCAAACATAACAAATAAAGCTGAGAGAAAACCTTGCATGCGTGAGAAAAGGAAAATGAGGAAAACTACTGGAGCCTGGAAGGCTGCAAAAGTACAGATTTCACTCCCTGACTCCCTGTCATTTCTCTAAATGAGGCCTGTCCAGGATGGTCTCTGCTTTTCTGAACTTTTTGTGGGCAATAAAAACAGCAAAGGTTTTAAAAAAAAAAAAATTTAAAAAATGGAAAAAACCAGAAAGGTTTGGTGGGACCGTAGATACCCATGTGGCAGCATCTCGTATGCCAACCTATTCTCTTTTCCTTCGAAAGGAACTAGGGACGTAAATCTGTTTCGTTTTCTGTTTTACTGTTAAAAAAACAAAAACATTTTGAGTTTTCCCCAAACATTTAGAACGGCAAAACTGGACAAAGTGGGAAACCTTGGGCACAAGAGAGCTAGGGCGACCCTATGCTACTGATCTGTACATAAGTTGGATTCATAGAGAGAATTGGAAATGATTTCCGGTACCTAACCGGAATGGCTTCAAGACAGCTACACTGGAGGTGATTAGCCTAAAGGCATTCTGAGCGTATCTATGAAAGAACAGCGCAGGAGCAATATCTATGTCATGCAAAGGAAGATTAACATTATCAGAGGCTAGTTTGGCTGTAACGTATTGGGTCAGAAATATTTCCCAGTCTACTGGCTAATATCTTTGCATCTATCTTCAAGTCAAAGTCATTGAATGATGACACACGGACCTACAACCGAAGTCAGGTGATTGTTTTACTTTGAAAAAACAAAAAACATTTTGTTCATTATTTCAGTAATGTTTGAGATTCTGTTTCTGTTCAGTAATCTGGTGGTACTTTTTGTGAAAGTAGTATCAGATTCTTGCTTAATAATCATTCAACAAATCACATCCTGGATGCTCAGAATTTATTCACGTTGCTGGTTGCACGTATTTGTCATTATTGCCGATGTAAGAACGATCCCGAAGTTCCACGTACACTGCCTGGCCAAAAAAAAAAAGTCGCCGTTGCACCCATCATGCATAGTGTCCACTGTACAAGCCTCTGGAGGCAGTGTTATGATCTGGGGTTGCTTCAATTGGTCAGGTCTAGGCTCAGCAATGTTATGCAGTAATAAAATGAAGTCATCTGAATACCTGAATGTACTGAATGACCATGTTGTCCCATCGATGGGCATATTCCAGGACGACAATGCCAATATTCATCGGGATGAAATTGTGAAAAAGTGGTTCAGGGAGCATGAGGAATCATTTTCACACATAAATTGGCCACCAGAGTCCTGACCTTAACCCCATTGAAAGTCTTTGGGATGTGCTGGAGAAGACTTTACGGAGTGGTATGACTCTCCCGTCGTCAATACAAGATCTCGGCCAATGAATGCAACTCTGGACGGAAATAAATGTTGTGACGTTGCATAAGGTTGTCGAAACAATGCCACGACAAATGCACGCCGTAATCAAAGCTAAAGGCGGTCCAACAAAATATTTGTGTGTGCAACTTTTTTTCTTTGGCCAGGCAGTGTATTCTACCAATAAAAACATCTGTGAGCATAAATAATTTGAAAAAACGGTGCTAATGTCTGAAACAAAAGCAGTACCCTCCATATGAATTACCATTACTTTCGACATGAATGTAGAGGCTATCTGTAGATATTAATGTTCCGTGCTACATGGCCTGTTGAGACCATGTGGTAATTTGGGTGTGTTCATTTCCCACACTGCTGGACCTTAAAGAAATGTTTCACCTCTGGGGGCATTTCAGGATACCCGGGGCAAGCTAAGGTACGAAGGATAATAATGCGAGAAGAGATTGATTGAGGAAGTACCACTCTATTACTGAGGCTGTAATTTCTAAAATAAAAGCTAGACCTCTGATGTTGAGCCATTTAAGACTCCAGAAATAACACAAACCAAAGACCACATCAGCACAGAATAAATGAGGGACGCCAGCACCCGGTGAAGGAAAATAAAAACCACTGCCACTGCCCTCTAGTGCAATAGCAAAATAGTGCAGCTCAGAAAAAAAGGACGTCAACAACACTTGAATTAGACAGTGAGTTAAAACATAACTTGTACATAAAACAAGACATTTTTGTCCACGTGAAATGAAAAAAAGAAAACGCACAAAAATAAAGCTACAAAGTGGTTGACCCTGAAATAGTATAACTACGAATGCTATACTAAAGTATAAAGTATAACTAAATATAATACAAGAAGAAACTTTCACATCACTCCTAGTGGGTGAAAATATATTTGCTTAACTTAATAGCTGACCACTAATACCAAGCTGAAGGGCAGGGCCAAACATGCTTCCCAAAACGGTCTTCCACATAAACTGTCTATTTACCTTTTTCAAAAGGAACTGTGAAGGTCTAGACTAGTTCCAGAAATAGGCTACATTTTAGAAAAGAGACAAACAAACACAGGTGCCCTGAAACGAGGAAAAACAGGAAAAAGTACTCTCTTTACCAAAACCATCTCTATCCCTGCTCCACTGAGTTAAGCGCCAGTTATCTGTGAGCAGTTATTAAAGCTGTTACATATCTCATGCTTAGGATGCTGCATTCAGATAATGCTATGCTGCCATGATTTAAATAATAATGCATAAAATAAAATAACACAGCTCATGGTTTCTTTTGTAGATGGTCTTAAGACTAAAGGTTAGCATTTTGTCTTTTTTTGTTTTGTTTGTTTTTATTAAACGATACACTCCAGACGATTTTCCAGTCTGCATGTCAAAGAAAAGTTTTAAAACCATAGCCCACTACAGATTTCATTATATATCGGTATATGCTACAGTTATGCAGAGTAAACCAATGAAACTGCTGTTTGTTAAACCTTATGTATGAGCCTGGATTCTTGTTCAGCTATACCATTATGTATACATTAGTCAACCTACGTAAATGTCAGTTTTACTCAGAAGTGTTCAAATTTAACAATTGAAGAAAACACGTTTCTCATTTTGTTCTGCTTTTGAAATGTCTGGGTTTTTAACCTTCAGATGATGGCTGAACATTTAGAGACACCTAGCATCCTGATGTGACGTGCCTCCGCAGGGCAAATCACGCCCCTAATTAAAGCTTACATCTGTGCAGGGAGGTGCTTACATAGTGGGTCATTTTTTTTTAGTGATGTGAGGGGCAGATATGGTATAAATACCCGCATTACTGTACGGCACTGCACAGCAACAGCCCTGCAGACAGACTGTGGCTCACAGGGATATACAGCACCAGGGACAGCACACTCAATCCCTCTGTTTTTGGAGCTAAAGCATGCTGGTAGGCGCACTCTTTTTCGGTTCTGTGCATGTCTGTGGTGTTAGCGCAGCGCTACCCCCACATGGCCGTCCTTTCCCACACAGCATAGCGGTGTGGTGGTGGCAGAGGTTAGAGCAGCACTTTGTAGACATTGAAATGGGAGGGCTCGTTCTGAGACGGGATGCATCTTGAGGTCTGAAAGAGTCAGTCAGACTGGGGCTCGAGAGCCCGAATGCTAGTACTGCTGCCACTGTAGTTTCTCTGTCATGTCTTCAAAAATATCCATTTGCTTCTCAGTACTGATGCAGCAGAGTCACAGACCAGAACTGACAAGACGCTGAGCACCACCTTTCTTTTCTTTCAGATCTAGCTTCAGAAGATGGACCTACGTGTAACCAGTGTTCTCGTTCTCCTCCTGGCCTTGGCCGAGGGACACGGAGAAAGATACGTCACCAGGAAATCCAGCAAGCAGTCTTATCCTACAAAGGGCCAAAGTAAGTGCATATTTGACCACTTCCCAATGTTACAACCATAGATATAGAACCATAGATATGACATATCATGTAGTAGTAATTTGGAATTCTGAAATGGAACAATTTGGCAGCCATCTTACCTGGGTGCAGCTATAATAGGAACCTATGGCAGAGTGTCATGTACTTTCTAACCCTCTGTGATGTCATAATCGGGTCTCAGAAGCCAGATAGCTGATGATTGGCTCATAGATATTACATTATAGACATTTAGCAGACGCCATGGTTACTGGCCACCATCTTACCTGGGTACGGTCTCAAAAATTGTGCCACTAATTATGACGTGTCACATCTATGGTTCTATATCTATGGTTACAACACTGTCTTGTGAATCCAAGGTCCAAACAGAATAAATCATAGGAACTGGACAGCTGCCGGTGGATTTACATGGCATTGCCATTGTGTCATATATCAATCACAGAACATGCCAGTGTGTTACAAATGCTTCAAGTAAATGCCGTTGCTATGTCTGGCATGTGCAGAGAGAATTGAACTGTTTTGAGAACAAGAGTTTTGAGATTTGCAAGTGCTTCCTGTGGCATGTTTGGGTGACTGAAATTACTGGTTCATCAAGTTGGCTTTCCAACTCTAGCACTGCGTTTCATTCCACACATTGATATAGAGAGGTAGTCTGTTCATATATGGTTCCACTTGCCTTGCATAGTCACTGGGTTTCTATTGAAGTTTCTTGCGTCGCCCACATTGTGCCAATCCCTGATGTCTAAGTGTTAGACATGAGAACTACCAACTAGCACAGAAAAGGTTGTCAGGAAAAGGTTTATCGCTATCCTGCTACAACACTGTGGTTCATTACGGCAAATATAAAGTATGGCAAATAATGTGAAATAATTTTATCATCCAGCAGTTCATCTAGTCAATTCATGAGTCCTATATCCAGATTCAAACATGTTAAAGCATGTTAAAGTGAAGAGGTCCAGTAGGTTATATTGAGAGAATTGCCTTAACACGGGGTTAAACATTAAATTAGGAATACTGAGACCAACAGAACTCATTCAACAGTCATTGTGGCTTTGATTTTAAGCAAGAATGCACTATAGATATTGCCTTTATCAAGACAAATAAGATA
Organism: Synaphobranchus kaupii; assembly: GCA_029718625.1. Lineage (NCBI taxonomy): Eukaryota > Metazoa > Chordata > Actinopteri > Anguilliformes > Synaphobranchidae > Synaphobranchus > Synaphobranchus kaupii. The sequence goes on along the minus strand of CM056381.1, from coordinate 16,506,465 downwards.
AGGTTATCAAGAAAAAAAAGAACGTTAGTGGTACTAGATTCCGCTTGTACCACTGTACTGACATTGTGAGACCCATTAAGGAACTTGTTGTCAAATCACTATGTTCAACAAGGTTTCAAAAAAGCATACAATTATCTTTCTTCTTTATAAAATATCTTAGTGGGCCGCAATTCTGGAAAGACAGTATCAGAAGTGCTATCGCTATCACTGAGTATAACAGCTTCTCTGAACCTTTACATAAGTTTTTTTATAAAACAAGGGCAAAACGTCACGTATAGTTGCTCAATGTCACACTTTAAATGTAGGAGAGCACAGAAAAGGTAAACCCTCCTTATTATTGGAACAGGGACGTCAGGCATGGGCTACCCTGGTCTACATACATTCTCGGACATCTGCAGGGACTGTCCCAGGGTAATCTACTAAACAGGAACTTAGATTCAGTAAATCAACAAAACAGATGTTACCACACCATGCTGGGCACACCCAAAGAAGCCACTTTATGGTGTGTTCCAGGAACTTACACCACAAGCCTTTAAAGACAAGCAACCTCAAGTCATTCCGATGGAAAATGTTTTATTTTCCCGCCCAATTGATCCAATGTACAACATGCAAATTGCAAATGCAAGACATGTTTCACGTAAATTATAACCTAAACAATCTGCAATATCTAAGAAATTAAAAAGCACTGCTTAAACACTATGCTGAAGGGCACAATATCAAGGCCGCATCTGAGAATGGGGGAAACTATCTGCAGGCTACAGGTCCAGTTCATTCATTACTACATACGGACACCCGACTGTAATTCATACGAAAGGTGGAACACAGACCAAAATCTTGATTAATATGATGGTAACGTCAGGAATAAGAGAAGCAGGGTGGAGGAGGAAGAATTCAGTGTGACTGGTTCAAGCGATGTCATGAACAAAGAGCTTATAAGCAAACAGCTATACAACTGCTAAGATGCTAAGATTGAGATGGAGGAACTGTTAATGGTAACACCTTCGTAGCGGGCAGGGCCGGATTGGCTGCGGAACCTCACAATCACAGTGCAGGCACTCACTTCCTCTGGAACCTGCTCGTTTGTGGCTTCACACCAACAGCTCGAATTCTGCGCTCTCCAACGCAAAGCTCCGAGGCACACGATGGGTTTCCATGAACTGTAGCCGACGTGTTTACCAAACAAAACTCGCAATCGGGGTAAAGAATCACACACTTGTGCCCTTCAGACAAACAATTTACTTGCCGAAACTTTTAAACACTTTTAAACTTGTGTCCGTAGCAATGATTACTAAATATTACTTTTTTTTTTTACACTCAATATTGTGTGCAAAGAGGTACAAAAAGTGAGCACGCTTCGCCAAAATTCGCTTTATTATAGCCTGACTTTTTCTTGCAATATAAATTATTGCATTTGACATCACACATAGATGTATGATCATACATCATAACCAAAGAAAAGTTATGGCATACAGTTTTATAATGTATATACTTATATCACAGGTTTGCTGTCTGTGTGTTAAAAGTATAAAACATTACATCATTAGAAGTTACATTCATTTTGAATATGGACTTGTGTAGGTGAAAATGGACAGGCAAATTGCATGAGGATAACTAATTTGAAGACACGTTACCAACATAAGATGTGAACGTTAAGCCGAAGATGGATTTGGGCTCCCTGAGTATTGTTTTTTTTTCCACCCTCACTAATTCTGCAGCTCCACTCATTTTTGGGCCTGCAGTTATCACCAAAGACCGGAATGATCCCAGCTATCTGGAAACGTTTTGTCCTCAGGTTTTCTGACCGATGGCACTAGATCAAGCTCCCACACTACCAAAATGCCACATGGCACTTTTGTTTTTATTTTATTTTTTAACTAAAGACACTGGAATGTTCTACCTGCTCCATTAGTCCTTACTCCGTGTGAACTATATGCCTGGACTCAATCAACATTTTTCCTTAAATTGGACTTGAATTAAATTCGGTTGTTCCTTCCCAAACACAATTTGGTGAGTTCAGCCATCACTAAAACTAGCTCGCCAAACTGTGTATGGCTACGCACACACTGCAGCTAAATACGGTTGTCACTCCCGAAAACTGGCAGTATGTGCGTGTGTGAAGTAAAAGTGTAATCAAAGTTAAGGACAAATGTTGATTGAATACAGGATATGGTCTCTCTTCTTCACTTCAATCAGGGTGCTTTCCATTCATACTTCAGACTATTTGAAGAGCCGAAGGTAATTTGATGCCATTAGTTTAGAATAAATACACAACCTTTTGAATGGTCAAAAAAGCCAGAAATAAATACTACTTCAGTTTTAGGCAAATGGCAACAATTTATGGAAAGAAGTTCAATTTTATATTTATAAACTACAATTTGTGAGCAATTTCTAAACATCTTTTGTAAAAAAAATCAACAAACACAACAATTCAGACAGCAAGCATTACAAACTATGAGTGCAACACAACTTGTGCCTCCCACTCCGGTTTGTTTAGGGAGCGGTGGGGCGGTGACAATGGGTGTGAACCTAACCATGGGAGGAAAGAGCCTGACAAACTGTGTAAATAAGCGAAGCACCCAAACACTGACTTTGGATCAGTTTCACATTTTTTATGTGGAAATATGTGTTTTGACTGGCTTAGGGTGGGGAGAGGGGGGGGGGGCACCCACAAACAAGAGTGAGAGAGACAGTAGGGGAGATGAGAGGGCTGTGGTTGAACTCCATCCGGCGTCACACGTCTCTTTTTTCTGCCTTCGGGACATCAACCTTCCAGACAGCTATTTTCTGGTTTGTTTTTTTAAAAGGCACTGGGAGAGAGCAACACTATTTGTTTGGTTGAGGAGTGTCTTTTTTTAACGAGCATAAATATTTTATTGAAGTTTCATATTTTCCCAGTTTGGATCATAAAAGAATGAGGAACGCCATTATTCCCAGCCTGTGTTTTCTATTGATTTTTCCCCTACCACATCAGCACAGAAAGGGGGAAGGGAGACAGGGAAATTAATCTGGAACATCAACTTTATGCCAAATCAAATGCTTGAAATGCTTCCACCTCCTTTCACCCTCAACGGTTTAGCATTTAACAATTTGTAAATCCCGGGTTGAACACCACACGCCCATCACTACTATATGAAGATAAGTGATATTGTTCCGCTTTACCCATTTGCTACAGGACTCTTGGCTTGCGGAGTTTAACTGATGTGCCTAAGTGTGCATGATGGATTTTTCTCCCTTATCAATACCAGCAAACAACATATTACAGCTGTTGTTTTTAATGTTATATTTTGCCAAATATTAAAAACCAAACATGTCCATGTGCTTTCCTTTTTTCCTTACATGTTTAATTTAGTTTTAAACTGTAAGAGATCAATGACCCTTTGTCTTCCTTCCCGTTACAGGAGTTATTTAGAAAATCTGAAAACAAACAAATCAACCCAGCCATAGTTTCTCCCGGCTAATGTAAAAAAAAAAAAATGAATTTAAAAAAAGAACCCCAAATACAAAAGCAAAACAAGTTAAAATTGTGCAACTGTGGAAATACTGTGTAAAAGCTGCCTCTGTAACTGTAACTGAACAAATAAACCTTTCGGGAAAACGCCTCACTTCACCATCTACACCGAGCACTACATTGCACTGAAGAAAATACATGCTAAGGGAAAGTCCTACAAATTGGATCTTTGTTGATCGTTATCAATTAAAATTGTAATGATTTTCTTTAAAGAAGGTGCCATACATGAGACACAGACCTGCTGTAGCCTACACTGCCATGTAATTACAGCAGTTAAATGTGGTTGTTTAAGAGCTGTCTGGTGTATTTTTAACACCGAAATGCAATGAACCATATTTAATCAATGGGAAATGTAGACAGGAGGTATGAGTACGCATTCTTTTAGCCAATATTTCTGTATTCACCAAGGCCTAAAGTTTCAATAAAATTTAATTATGAAGTTACACTTTTGAATTGAAACTCAAACTTAAATAAAATTACTGATACCATTTTAATCAAGGCACACCTCCCAACGTGATCTAGACGACTTCAGCCAGTCATGACTACATTATTACAGCAGTCTAAAAATTATTGTCAACTTTTGATCAACTTTTCTTAAAAGTTTGCAGCAGAGAAGATTAATGATGTAGCATGATTACGACTAACACTACAAAACATGGTACTTTATGTGCCATCTTTTCCATGAAACCCATGCAATTTCAGTTCAGAGGCTTCTTTAATCCAGCACAATAGGCTCTGCAGGTTATTGTTGTCTTCACACATATATATATATATATATATATATATATACTGCACCCTACAGCCATAGATCACATTTAGCACTAGTTGAAAATGTCAACCGTATGCCCTTATTTATATATGGGAATATAGACAATAACCTATTGTAAATTATTAAAGAAATGCCTTTGTGCAGTTGTGATAGCCCTGATGAATAAATTAGACATAAATGAAATTGAACAGTATTGCCTTTAGAAAATAATTTGTAAATTCTGGATTAATATGTTTTTTTTCATAACCAAATTTTACTTCCTCACAACTTAAAATTATTATTATTTCAAATAATCCGTTTCTAATGGGACATACAATGACACTCTAACAAAAAGAAATGTGGATTAGAGGATTATCAACAGCATATTAAGAACCCGTCCTTTTTTTCTTTTTTTTTAAAACAGCGGCGCAAGCACCAGGGGCACCAGGCCCCGCAGGTGACCCAGGACACCCTGGACCCCCTGGCCCCCCTGGGCCCCCAGGGAAGGGTGGTTATGGACGTCCAGGACCTCAAGGCCCACCAGGACCATCTGGACCATCTGGTTATTCCTCACCTGGCAAGCCAGGTACTCCAGGTGGACCAGGCAAACCTGGTGGAATGGGCAGCCCTGGACACAAGGGGGAGGCAGGTTCACCTGGACCTCAGGGACCAAGGGGGATGCCAGGCTCTGCTGGGAGCCCTGGGCCTGCAGGTTTCTCCTCTCCTGGCAAATCTGGAGCTCATGGCATGCCTGGGTCAATGGGGCCGAGAGGTGAGCCAGGTCTGAAGGGACACCCTGGTGGTCCTGGTCTGCCAGGGCAAAAGGGAGACAGGGGACATGGCATTCCTGGAGCACCAGGTGAAAGAGGTGCCATGGGGCCAATGGGTCCTGCTGGGCAGCCTGGTCAATCCGGAACTGGAAAATCAGGTGCCGCTGGATTCCCGGGGGAGCCTGGGAAATCAGGTATGTCAGGCCGTGATGGGGCTTCTGGACCCATGGGAATGCCTGGGTCAAAGGGTCCACCTGGGGCTCCAGGGATGGGAATGCCCGGAAAATCCGGTGCTAATGGTGCTCCCGGAATGTCAGGCCCTCCTGGACATAAAGGTCTTCCAGGACCGTCTGGCATACCTGGAGCTCCTGGTATACCAGGTAGTGGAAAACCAGGTTCATCGGGAATTCGAGGGGACAGAGGAGTTCCAGGCACCGCAGGTACTACGGGTCAGAAAGGAGAACAAGGTCTAATGGGGCACACTGGTCATACAGGTGCTGTCGGTTCTGTGGGCCCAGTTGGCCCTCAGGGTACAAGAGGGTTCCAGGGTGAGCCAGGAATGCAAGGAACTAAAGGTGAATCAGGTCTAATGGGACCATATGGAGCTAAGGGAATGAAGGGTGAGCAGGGAGCACAAGGGTATTCTGGAAAATCTGGCAACCCAGGGGCAGTTGGTCCAGTGGGTCCAAGGGGAGCTCCTGGATCTCAGGGTAATAAAGGTGAAACAGGCCATCAAGGTGCATCTGGTATCCCAGGTGGGTCTGGGCCAGCAGGGGCTAAAGGCAATCCAGGGCGCCCAGGAGAGTCAGGGCAAAGGGGAGATAATGGACTTCCTGGTCCAAGAGGACCCAGTGGTCAAGCAGGTCCAGGAGGACTACCAGGCTCGAAAGGTAACACGGGTCTTCCTGGCCCTCCTGGCCCTTCAGGGGTGATAGGTAAAGGATATTCTGGGCCCCAGGGTCCCCCAGGAGTTCCTGGATCCAGAGGGAATGACGGTCTTCCGGGGCCAGTTGGACCTCCTGGTCCACCCGGTCTTCCCGGTGAGATGGCTTACGAGAAAAGCATGCCACAATTTAAATCACATGAGCATGAGCATGAGCTAATGATGCCTGTTGAGCTAGTTAAGGCACCCATGTCGGCCTTCACTGCTGTGCTGACTAGGGCTTATCCTCATTCAGGAGAACCCATTCGCTTTGACCAGATAGTGTACAATGCAGAGCAGCACTATGACCCCTCCAGTGGACTTTTTACATGCCAAGTCCCAGGAATCTACTATTTCGCCTATCATATGCATGTCAACGGGGCCAACGCCCTGGTAGCAATGTACAAAAATAATGAACCAGTTGTGTTCACCTATGATGAGTACAACAAAGGTTTCCTGGACCAGATGTCTGGCAGTGCTGTCCTTCAACTGAATGAGCATGACACAGTTTATATTCAGGTCCCCGATGATGAAGCCAATGGTGTCTTTGCTGCTGATAATGTCCACTGCTCCTTCACTGGCTTCCTGATTGCCTCAACGTGATATGAGTGTCTCTAAATCACCTCACAACTTCAAAAATCCACAAACCTAACCCCTTGTTTTGCTACCCTGCCACCATAGTCAGTAGGTTATTATTCATTACAGCCATTAAAAATAATAACTGACAGTACAAATTGGAATTATCTTAACTGAATATGCAAGTGATGTAAACAAAATAGACATAATTCCATAAATGGATAAGACTATGTCTAAAAGTTTTTAAATAAAACATTTTGAGAAAAGGCAGATAATGGTGATCTTCGCTGTTACACATTTTCATGAGTCACTTTTCTCCTTGTTGCATGTTTCTGAATATTCAGTTAAGAACAGTCCATGAAATACAGAAATAAAAGTAGCTTAAACACACAAAACAAATGGTGCTCTTTCACTGCTTGTAACGTTTACAGCGGTCAAATTTTGTGTTTAAGTTTGTCTTTGAAATATTTTGTGTTATCTCCAACATTACGCAGTATATTGAATAATCAGTATTAAAAGATGCTTGTTTTTCTACACGATGTTGTGTCTGACTTCCTTGAATATGAACGTAATATGAACTTGGAATAAGTGACTGGAGAAAAGCAAAGTGCAGGAATCAAATTGCCCATTCAAATCAGAACTGTGTGTTGGCAGCATTGTTATATCCTTTAACACGCATTCTGTTCTGTCCTACATACTGTCTGAAATAAAACATGTCTTAGTTCCAAAGTTCTTGTCTGGCTTTTTGTATTATGACAAAAAAAGAATCACTCACTTCATCAAGGTAATTTCTACATACTTATGTTAAAAACAACTGCAGGGAAAACAACTCTCTTCAAAAATGTCAGAAAACTCCTGGATAGTTGAGGTAATGTTTCCCGTTTTTTTTAAGGAACTGTATCAATGTAGCGGTTGGAAAAACCACCCATTTTGTGCAATTCATGCATCAGTGTTATTTCTAGCTTCTATCGTACATGTAACTGCACTAACTAACCCAAGTTAGCCAACAAGCTAACTATGAATTTAGTGCAATAAGGTTAAAGAGAATTTAAGTAACAGACAGTAGGTGGGTAGCAACATAGACTGCAGATCCATAAACTGACTCAAATTCAAAGGAACAAATTTGCTTTAGAACAATACAGATATGGCTGATGCACTTAACAGTTACTTTGCTGAGAGCTTCCCCATGCAAGAGGCGACAAATATTCCTACAAAAACATTGAATTGAATATCCAAATTCTTGTGAGTCATTCTTTCAGTCATGACTGCGACAGAGAGGGCATTTCATACAAACAGCAAGGCCAAGGGTATAGCAGAGAGAAACAACATTAACTTACCTTTAAATGCTGACGTGTTGTAATTGTGGTCTATTGCAGCAAGCATGTCTTTCCAAATCTCTGACGTCACCTCATTTCCACGCTATTAGCAATAACAAATGAGCACAAACAAGCATAGTAGCAGGTCATTAACCTTGACCGCTTCAGACTTCAGACGCAACACATAAAGCTTTTTAACTGCAACTAGTGATACAGCATATGGGAAAGCTTTGGTATATATTAACACATGATAATACTAAGAAGCTAGGTTATATAATCAGAAAAGATGGAGACGATTTGTTGGTGCAATCTTTTATTGGTATTAGGTTGAGCTTTAGTTAAATTAATTGCTGATGTTCATTTAGTGTGGCTGCTTCAGCAACACACTGCCTGTTTTCTTGCAAACTTCTTATTTTCTTTCCACCAAAATGTCTGCACGCTGCTCCTCCTACAGCTTTTAAGCTAGACATGCCATTCCAACTTTATAATATTCACCTGGCTCAGAGCAGTGTGCTTGTACAAAGCTTTCAATTTGTCCACATGGTGGCGCTATAATAGGTGATTTAAAGGGATAGTTTGGAATTTTGGACATAATGTCTCAATTACGACTTACCCATGATGTAGTTGATTGATGGAAACCATTTTCAGATAATTCCATGCTGTCCCTTCTTTTGGACATACACACATTGCTAATGCTAGCGCAACTCTAAGGTAACTGCTAGCATCCACGACCAAACGCACTTAAACACTCCACAATGCACCCAAAGCAAATAAAATACGACGACAGTCTATCGGGGTTATTTTGAGTGTTTATACCATAATTTTTTAAGTCAAACTATTGTTGAATCCTTTACTTTGTGCTGACCTATATTCTCTGTGGAAGTTCGGCGGCGGAGCGAACGTGGCCATTGCAACTTATTGGTCTTCTTTGTTGTAGTCGACCAGTGCCGGCACTACATTCATAGGTAACATAAAGTATCGCTCTGCCGCCGTACTTCCACAGAGAATATAGGTCAGCACAAAGTAAAGGATTCAACGATAGTTTGACTTCAAAAATGATGGTATAATCACTGAAAATAATCCTGATAGACTGTCATCGTATTTTATTTGCTTTGGGTGCACTGTGGAGTGTTTAAGTGTGTTTGGTAGTGGATGCTAGCAGTTACCTTAGAGTTGCGCTAGAATTAGCAATGTGTGTATGTCCAAAAGAAAGGACAGCATGGAATTATCTGAAAATGGTTTCCATCAATCAACTACATCATGGGTAAGTCGTAATTGAGACATTATGTCCAAAATTCCGAACTATCCCTTTAAGGTGAACATTTTGAAAGCTCATGCCCCTCACTCTGTTTGGTACATAGGTCCCTCTCCACACAAGGAACAAATTTGCATCAAGAGCCCGTAATGTCCAAGCATCTCACGGCCTATGGTTAGTACCATTGTAAAGCGGAGATTCACAGCTCTATTTTGAGTGATCTGCCATTTCTGTAGACCAACCAATGGCTGAGATATTCAACATTAAATTTGGGAGTTTTTTTTCTGGATGTTCGGAAGTGGTTAAAATACACAATTTTGTGTCCCTATTCAATAGTGTACAAAATCCCATTAGGTTGTAATGGTCATAAGGTTACACTGGTAAAGTTTTAAGATGCTATGTGATAACAGCTAAACAACCATTGAAGCAACCACACCAAAGCTTATTTTAGTTCCCATATTGATCCCCTGACACAAAGACCCAAAGAATTAATTATGTGGAGGACAGAATGGAGCCATGGAAAGTTTTATATCTAAATGATTACATTATACTCTATATTGTATAATTTAGCCTGCTTTGCCAATCAGATGAATTATTACTATTTTCAAACACAGTCCATCTCTATGTAGGTAATCCGTAATCGTGTTTAGGTATGCAATAGTACCATCTGTTATAAATCAACAAAGGCATTTTACAACTTTAAAGAAATGCAAAATAACTGAAATTATTTCAGTTATCTCTTATTTTACTTTTTCCCCAAATGCCGAATCACATTTGTAGTCGAATCCCATCACTGCAGTGCCCTCGATTTGAGACTTAGTCAATTTAGAAGAGCAGATGGGTATACAGCCCCTCAAAAAAGTGCTCTGCCAACTGCCACTACTTTTCACACTTTTCACCAAAATCAGCTGGAAATAAGCTTCAAAGTCATTGCGTCACACAACTGCATCACATAACTGCACCACAGAAGTCGCTGGTACAGACAGGCTGCAGGCAGCCAGCTGACCAGAGCAGCCCCTAGTGGGTCTTGAGGTGGGGAAATATCTTGAAACCTAAAAGCCGCCCTCTTAAGGCAATGTTAAGGTCAAATGTGCAACACCCAGCATGTCTACCAGGCCAGCCACAGTCAGCATTCAATTTACTGTAAAAATAAAAAAATTGACAATTTACAAATATGAACAGAATTTTAAAACGGGATCATTTAAGAATATCTTGTAAAATATAAAGACCTTACCTTGTGCAGCATATCCACAACCCTTGCACAGAGGAGAGCTCCGGGTAGGTCAAAATAGTTGTCATAAAAATAATATTTTGCTGAAGGAGTACAAAACAAAATGCATCAATTCTCACTTTTGGTTAAAAATGAAAAACAAACTATTTCGAGCCAGCAACTTTCAGATCAAATAGATTTAAAGCCGTCTTACTCAACCTTACAGTGATTATGAATGCAACTAAATAATAAATATTACTAGTATTTATTTGTTTCTTTATTCAGCTATTTGCTCTATCTGGTTTCCAATTATTTTGTATGTTTATGCCACTGGGCTAAGGTCAAAAATTATTTGAGGGTAAAGCTTTCTGTTGATTTCATGATATATGATCAAATGTTACTCATTATATGGTATTATATAATATTAATTGGGTTGTATACTTTCAGGAAGATGATATATTTCAATAAAGTCGTCATAATGTAAATGCAACATTGCATGAACTATTCAATAGCAACATTATCCAAACACATAAAGGAAATATTCAACACAGAGCAAAACAGTCAATAACCCATTCTGAGGCCATGTGACAAATACGCAGAGTAAAAACATCTTGCATGTAGAATCTGATTTACAAGAAAATTACAGAACAACAATCTGGCGACTGTGGTTCTTTGTGCTGGTGAGATTATACTGCATAATAATATATGTCACTTGAAGAGAACGTCTTCTCAGAGTTTCATAGTTTACAATTAAAGTATGAGGCTTGCATTTAGTGTGTGCTTTATTTAATTCAAGTGAAATAGGCATCAAAGAACAGTGACATTATCCAAGAAAAACAGTTCTTAATTGTCATTACATACAACAGAACTGGTTAATAAATCCCATGTACTCAATTTTGAGACCAGAGCATTTTGTTCATTGAGGGCAAGTGGCGTGACCACTTTCAATCGGTTACCCAACGTTGAAATGCTAATTTAAAGCATCTCATTTTATTTTTGTTTTACTCATTTTTTTTTATTATTATTATTTTTTATTTATTTATTTTATTTCATTTTTAGTTGTGAAGTGCATTGCATTGCATTCAATTGTATCAAATGTGCTATACATAAAGTTTGATTGATTGCCCTTACAAAACTGGATAGTTTGCTGCAAACTTGCAGCTAATATGTAGCGCATTTGCCACAAACTAAATAGTTTTCCACAAAATGTTGCCAGAACTTTGCAAGTAGTGGTGAAATTCTGGTGAACTTCTTGCAACAATGGCAGCTCCCACAAAGCTAATTTGCACGTGAAAATATGAGCTTGCCGCAAACCTGCGGCAACAATGCCAAAGGTCTGACGCAAATTTGCTAGAAGGCCTATATTTTTGTACGGGTGATTTCTAGTTTGCATCCACTGATTTATGTTAACAGGTTAACTACAAATTAATTACATAATATTAGGTTTAATGTATTGTTGAAACTCATACTGGACGATAAGTGGAAACCATACCTGATCTTGTGTATGAGGTATTGAGGCTATCAAAATGCTTCCATTCCCTCTTCGGGCCATAATGTTTAATAATCTCTTCTGTGCTGAGGTCATTGGTCCCATGGGTTGCTCTAAAAAATGTTTTAAAAATCAACAACATATCAAGCATAGTGTAATGAGGGCACTGGAGTTGTGACCAAATGGTTGCAAGGACGAATCCTGGATGGGAAACTGCTGGCGTACCTCTGAGCAATGTACTTAATCTGAATTGCTTAAGGTCTAGGTATAAAAATTCAGTTAGTCGTGTAATTTATGCAAGTTGCCCTGGATAAGGCACCTGATAAGCAAAGAACAACTGATTGAAAATGTAAGGTTCAAGTATTAAGTTATGCAGCAGCTTTGAACAAAACATATGTGTTAATGTCAAATGGAGTCACTCTACTGTTACAAAGATACTCTACCCACAAGAAATGTCAACTGTAACTATAAATAACACACAATTTAAATAAACTTGAATGTACATTCAGTCCCTTGATATGCACTAACTACAGAGAAATTTAATACATTTTTTGTTTTTGAATACTCTTTAGTAAAAGCACAATGATTAACTAAATCAGTTACACTGACAGGCATCAACAGTATAGCAGTCATTTCCTTGTTGGCTTTGGCTCTGCCTCAGTTAATTACTGCATCTACCATGTTCAATCATTGACAGTAAAGAATTCAGCTAAATCTTTAGCTAAATCTTAAACGTGGTAAAAATTGGTAAGTCTATAGCAAATTCTGGCCTCTAAGATAAGGACTGATTTGCTTAGAGCGTCCTGCCTAGAAATAAACAAATACCTTAGAACAGTTCCATCTTCAGCCAGTTTAATCAAGTTCCCATCCTCCAAGTCCACCACCAAGCCCTTAAAACTAAAGAAAAGAAAAGAAATAATAGGTACTATTATTCAGCTTATTAATAATTAATTTAAACACACTGTACATTGCAGACTGAATGTAAACACATCATGTGGTCTGTGTTTCTCCACACGGCATGACTGCTACTTAAAGAAAAGAACAGTAAACCTCTGTCGTTATAAGAGACCCCAGAACACTTAGGCCAATCTAAATGGGCAGTGTTTTCCCCAAGGGCTTGCACCAAATGCTCAATCTGGCCATCTAATTATTGCTCAGTTTATCACTCTCACTCTCACACACACACAACTAATATGTGGCGAGGGTTAAAGGCCTTCTGTGCATCACTGAAGTGAGAGACAGCACAGGAGCTCCTTCTTTTCACACAGCAGATAACTGAGCTGGTAAGCCATTGTTCTAGAAGACTGCGTAATTGTAGCTTGTGGAGGCAAGCTGTAAGCAGTATATCAACAAAGGAAGTTGCAGCTGCATTACGCATTGTGGAGTAACCTGCCGATTCAAACTCTCCTTCTCTTAGAAATATGGTCTAAGGTCCACAGGACTCTCGGACACAGTCGGCATTGGCATAGGATTAAACGCAGAGGGTGCCTCCTTGCACCTAGAATCTGTTCACCACCACAATGCCATGCCACCAAATAGCCCTCAACGTCAGTTTTATTTGACTTACTTGAAAATTCCACCATGCATAATGAAACCAGACACCAGACTTACCAGAAATCCCATGTGGCAGGAGTCAAAGTCAGCAGGTCTTTATCATAGTTCTTGTATTCCACCAAGTACCTGGCAAAACTCTCATAGATAAGCTGCAATGGAAAACATCAGATATCAAGGGAGAAATTGGGAGAGTACATTGTGAAATAAGATTCGTATACACTGAAAATGTTACACAGCAAAAGCAGTGACCTGGTCATGCAGGCAACCTGCCTGCATAAACATAGCCTTCGTGCAATTCTATGTAGCTACAGGCGTTCGGACATCAAGATAATTGCTCAGTCTTGGGCAGCGCGCAGCGCGCATGATATATCACATCTTGTGGAAGCTATCCCATTACACATGTGCAAGGAACAAGGTATAATTTCTATCACTGTACATGACATTTGATTTTCTGTTGCCAATGATAGCTACGTCGCTAACCATTTTGTCTACAATTGCATTCCTATGCGCAAAGCAGTTTTAAACGTGCTTTCAAAAGACAAAATGTATCTTTCATAGTATCTCGCTAGTCCTCAAAAATCCAAATGGGGCCCATCACTGTGCAGCATCAGCAATGTTGCCTCAACCGTCACAATCCGCCAGCTAACCTTTTGCAACGTAAGTTGGCTGCCTGTAGTGATCTCTGCATTGCATGCAGCGCGCAACATGCTAGCTATAGCCCACGATGATTACGAAATCACGAGTGCTTGTTCGAACAAGACATCGGCTGTATAACTATATTTAGATGGATCATTAACAGATAAGTGGATTTAAGTGCACTACGGTTTCCGAGCTAACGAGCAACACTATCTCGTTTATTTTTGGATTCTTTTTCAGCAAAACTGGAACAGAAGGCTAATGACAAATTCTCATCAGAACTCACCCTGGAGGTTTCCTTTAAATGATAGCGACAGAGAGTGTGGTCCAAATCGAAACCAATAACATCACAGTCTGACAGAGAGAAGTGTTCACTCATTGTGTCTGATTAGCGGCGAAATGAACACGTTATGTATCTCAAGTTGTACGTTGTGGAAGGACTGTATGTGTGACAATGTCACAGAGAGCGCTACAATCGGGGGTACCCGCAGCCTCCAATACATCCGTCCGTACCACAACACGTGGGATGGCTCTACATAGGCTACAGAGCGAAGCGCCGTTACAATAGCGCTCCTGAAATCATTTTCCTTTGAAGTGTTAACGTCGCAATACGGCTGTTACTTTGTATTATTTATAGACATATATTTAGCTATCTGTCTTGAAGGCCTTTAAAAAAATTACGAACGAGAAATTGGATTGGGAAAATGCTGTAATTTAAGTAACTTCCGGGTGATAATACCGTAGTGTAGGAGACCGATGCGCACCAAATACCGTAGTATGCCGTACCGAATACAAAACGTAGCAGCACGGTAGTGTGTCGCACAGTGGTGCCCAAAGCTTATTGAATTGTAGCCAGACATGTATTCTACTATGTGCAAATATTTATTTTTAAGCATCTGTTAAAACAACCGATATGTGCATTTTCTTGTCTGTCGTGAATGTCTGTGTGTAGCGTATTACTTACCTATAGTAGTTACGGTAATTTTTTCTCGTGTCATTTCGCGACCCACCTCAACCCTTCCCACAACCCACAAGTGGGTTCTGATCGGGTTCTGATCCTTCTAATCTATAGTTTGGTAGCCACTGGTTTAGCATATAGCATACTTATATTTTATTCACCTTCCAAAAAGGCATCCTTTCAAATCTATAATTTTCCATGTATTTAAATAGTCCACACTTAGATATGGCACATATCGAATTAATGTGTGCCATTCAATCATTTTTGGCATTCCAGTTTCCAATGAATATGGTTACATTTGTATTGGTTTGTTGTACTCAGGCCACAGCCAGCCCTGGTGCAGTCAGGATTTGATTTCAGACCGTGAGACACATCACTTCCATCATGAGCCACTGCATTCAGCCGAATACGTCACCCAGACGTTTTTATTAGTTTACTAGCCTATGCCTCATTGCATTATTTGTTTCTTTAATGTTATTTATCATGCATTTATGATTATGTTCACAATATTCTACATTGTATTTGATTATCGTGTAGGCTAGGATATAACCTTTTGCTAACTGAATTCTTGAATTGAAGCGTTCCACTTTAGCTGAAATTTGTGGCTTTCTTTTTTGAACCAGTTGTGACACTTAAATCTATGTGTTTATATCCTCATTATTTGACAATAGCGTATGCTTATGTAGCGGTACGCACTGTGTTTATTGTGCAATTTATTCCAAGACATAAAAATTCCCTACCTCCAATGCACGTGTAATAGCGTCTTACTGTTTTTACATTTGTTTAAATAGTTTTCATAACAAACAAAATGCAAAATAATGTTATTTTGGTAATTAGAAGGTAGAGTAAGATTCCTTTGAACAATTTAAGTGATAGATGTGCACAAACACCAATCATAGGTCAAAATATCACTAACTTTGGCCGATTTTGAAAAACCGGAAATGCTACTGAATGAAGAGCCGTTTGGGAGCCGAAAGAGCCGGCTCTTATTGGTGAGCTGAGCCAAATGATCTGACTCACTGAAAAGAGCCGGAATGCCCATCACTACTCCCCACCTTCTTTCCTCCACTCCCCCACTACCACTCCTCTCCTACCCGGAAGTATGCAAAACTGCCTGAACGTTTCGAGTACAAGTAGTTGCAAAGTAGTATGTACAGTATACAATGTACCAGACATTGCGGTTTGCGTCGAGACATTAATCAATTTGTAACTATTTGTAAGTAATATGTAGCCAAATCAGCAACATTAGATTAAAAACAAAGATCCGTTTCCGGGGCAAGGAGGAGAGGAGGTGGTAGTGGAGGAAAGGAGCATGCATTTTTCGAGTATTGGGACGCACCCCTTGTAGCAGGTTATCATGACAACATTCTCTGGCGACGCAACCCTCAGGTTCAAAATAACTACGTTGCCATCGGGGATTTCGACTTTAGCTGATTGGTAACGCGTTCGTATTGGAACAATTTAGACGAGTGAGAAATCTCCTCTCTTCCCATAGCCCCCCATAATACTCAAACACCATTGTCACTGAACTTGACGTAGCTGTCTGATACGTCCGACTCTGGAATGCGAAACGGGTATTTCAAGGCAGGCGACGCAACAGTTAACGCCGTCCTGCTTGGCAGGTTCAGGTTGTGTTGAGAGTAGCTACACAGGTCCAGGTGAGTGTAGATTGTAGCCTAGCAAGGGGCAATATAACGCCTTAACTTTATTGCGGGTCAAGGAGTGTCCTCATAACTTTTTCCACTTATAGGCCTAATTGTTTTAACAATGGAATGGACTGGACGGAACCTTGTGATCTGATTCCCGGCTACACTTTTAGAAAGTCTCAATAGGCTCCTCTGAATAGATTGTTAGGTAGCTCGCAACTGATGGATTGGATATAGCCTACCGTTTTCCCTATAGCGTCCTTGTTTCACGGTGTTACTTAATGTAATCTATACTACTGAGACTGAAGCCGAATCAGAATGGACATCAGAGAAGTCAGGGAATGGTGCGCAACATGTATGCTGACTGTTTTCCCGTGTCTAAAAACTTCAGCGTCCGTCGACGAGGGGATCAGTCAAGAGAAGCGAGACATCGTGATCATTGGAAATCCCCATGTGGAGGGGGAACCTATACGGCCGCTACCGCCGGTGCCCCCGACGGAGCACTCGGGATGCATCTACATCGCGTTGTACAACTACACTGCTCGGACTGAGGATGATTTGAGCTTTAGGGCCGGGGACAAGCTCGAAGCTTTGGATAAAAGTGCCGGTGAATGGTGGTTAGCCAGAGCACTCACCGGGATCTTTGCAAACAAACAGGGGTACATTCCGGCGAATTATGTGGCCCCCGTGGAGAGCTTGGACGCGGAGCCGTGAGTACAGCCTAGCCTACTTGGTTGTCTTTATATTCCAAGTCAAAAATGTTCCTGTGTTTGGATACAGAAAAGGCTTTATGCAACAACTCTTTACATTTTTGTCAATTTCTATTGAATTGTCTAATTGTTGGCAGGCATTTGATTTTTAAAAAAATATTATTTTAAGTAGATTTTGCGCTTTAGAATCAGCTATGACAATTTGTATTAGCTACTAGCCTACTGTGATTTCCTCATTCCTCTCACATTGCTAAAAGACTGTATTGTGTGACACAAGTTTTAGATCTAGTTAGAACTGTAAGTTAGCTAAAGTCACGCAAAAGCTGTATACATTGGGTATTTCAATAGATTTGGGGGAATTTATGTAACTCCTGTTTCTCACACTTCAGTTACAGGAAGAATGAATCGCTGGGCTAAACTTTGGTTAATGATTAAAAGCGCCCAGAAAATGTTCTTGGTTTAACAGAAGGAGTTTAAAGTTCAAAGGAATAGGGTGGGAAGCAATTTATAGGAATTCCAACAGAAAAAGACATAAGAACGGGGTATCAAGCCTAAAGAAATTCAGTATGTAGCCTACCCTGAACACTGATGCATCAGAGGCTTAATTTAAGTTGACATTTATCCAGCCCTATCATGTGATCCAAATTGGAGAGCGCAAACCGCAGTAAATATGTAAAGAAACCAGTCTGACCGGGTGGCGTTGGGTCGCCGTCCTGTAAAGTGAACACCCTTATGGAAAAGTAATATACTGCAGTATATTTTAAGTATATTGTGTAGATAAATTTGATATATTTACAATATACTGCAGTATATTCTTTTTCCATGGCAAATTCAAGCACATTGAATTTCTAGTGTGAGGTTTTTTTTTAAAACTACAATTGTAAGTCCCAATAGAACAACTTTACCCATGCATGCTTCCAATGTTTGTTCAGACATAACTGTTACAGAATATATGGCAATTTCAGCTTTTGTTTAAAAGAAGTGTACATCTACATCAGTAGTTGCCAACTCCAATGAAATCCTGACTGCCGAGAACAAAATAATGGATTTGAGAAGTGTGAAATCTTTATGTATGCCTCAATTTGTTAATTGACGTTTAAGATTATCACAAACAAGGACCAATAACTTAATTCAATCAAATCTACTTTCTGTGAGAAATGAGAAACCAGGGACTGATATTAAAATGAGGGTCAGCAGGATAATGTAACTGCATTAAAGAGCATTATCAGCCAATATGATGATTTTGAACCGAGACAATTTGCAAATCCATTGAGAGTAACTGAATACAAAAGATGACAATAGTAATCAAGAATATGTCAGGAAAGCATAACCAATGAAATAGATCAGTTATGATCCTAATTTAGTTCGTTATAATAAATTTTTTAAAAGTCTGTTTTTCAGGTATGAAAACAAGAGTTTTGTGTAGAGTTTTGTATTAAAAAAAATCACATTCTGAGCATTATGGATTTGTATCTTTTATTATACCATTGCACTACCAATTTCTGGTGAGGCGAAATCCTGTCTTTCTAGCTCTCTATTATCAATCACTGCAAAGCCTTGAACTTCTTATCCTGTTTGATTTACCAGTGATAAAATTAATCTGAGCACCTCCAGGTTTGTCAGCGCCAAAGGTCTGTGTGGAGTAGGGTGCAGAACAGAACTGTGAGCCCTGAGCAATCTCTCTGAAAATATCCCCAACTAACGTGACTTTTTGATCGATTGCAGATGGTTTTTTCCAGACACGAAGAGGGTGGACGCAGAGAAGATGCTGCTTTCGGAGGGAAACCGGCACGGGGCTTTTCTCATCAGGCAGTGTGAAAGCCAGAAAGGAGACCTATCTCTCTCGGGTAAATTCCCACACTGAACGCTCGAGGTTTGCGAGCGTGCCTCCTTTGAAATCGAGTATTTATGAAATGTGGTGCCAACTTACGCCTTTCTGCCCGTTCATTCCCGTCACAAGAATGACGTGCAGTAGGTTGACCCTGTTCTGCTTGAATTAAAACAAAAGAGAGATGAGGCGGGGTGTGCTTTGAAGGCCGTGTCCGTGGTCCATATGCTGTTTTATGGAGAACCAGGGCGTGCTACTAGTGATATATTGTGCATTTTAGACATTCCGGAAATACCAATCTGCTAATTTACGTCATTATTTGTGTCGTCCAAGGTTTTGGAAGTTGTTTTGGGTGTTGTAGTTTTCATATGTAGTTCTGATGTTTTTTGGCTTGCAATGAATTGCCGCTTCCTGGTTGCATTCAGCAGTAGCCTACATTTCCTTCTGGTAAACTCACACCCATAGCTGTAGGCTTGTTCTGATAAAGTATTATTGTGTTCCCTAGTAGCCAATGAATGATGCAGAGTAATAAATCAGAACAAAGGACACCCGTGCTCTCATAAAAGAAAATTCCCCCTAATTCTGATAACGGCCTTTACTCTAGTCTTGGGTATATTGTGATCTGCATGAAATCAGTCAGTAATTACATCATACCAACTGTATTTTAAACAATCGGAACACAACAGAGTTATTTAATTTCATTAGACCATTATCCATTCTTAGTTTGAGTAACGTTGCCGTAAATGAAGTTACATATTATTTGAGGAAATCTAGTGTTTTGAAAAAGTCATTATATTATCGTCCAATAACTTTTATACTCTGATGCTCTAAATCAGGTCAGGTACTGTACTGATCCTGAATCCATCCTGGCACTGAAGCTCTCGGTTGGGTTTGAACTTTGACAAAAGAGTCTGTGCATAAAGCAGGTTTACCTTTGTCATTAAATGCCTTAAGTCAACATTCTGCACTTTAAACTGCTCCCTCTCTGGCACTCTGGTACTAATTCAGTTCCCGCAGAGTGAATGCACAAAGCTTCACGGACTCTGTAACTCCTGGGCTATAATTCATTTTCATTGCATTAATTCTTTGTTTTTCGTTGTGATTTTAACCAAAGTGACTTCCATGGCCATTAAGGCAAACAACACCAAGAGCGTGTAACTAGGATAACAAGGAGTACCACAATAGAATAAGCAGCAGCACAATAGCTATTCAGTGCAAAGCTCATCCGACTTCCAATACACAGGCAAGTGAAATAAAATCCTATGTGCATATTACTTGGTCAATACAAATACTTGCATCACAAAGGACATATTGGTGAACGCTTCAGTAATAAATGGCAAATAAAATTAGGTTAACCCCAAAATCAGCACCAGCCCGTATTCGGACCGGTAGTGGTTTAGTTTATTTGCATTCATTGGGTTTTTTTAAAGGTGAAATAAATTATCTGTTCACACAATATACTGTCTGAAAGTGGTAAAGCTCACGATTGTATCTCTATAAACAATTTTACGATTCCAATTTTATTGCGACAATGGTTCCTTATTTTGTGACATGATACGAAATGGGCTCAATCAGAACGACAACTCCGTATGTTCTACGGAAATCCACAGATAACAGAACTAACGGTAAAGTTGCTATCTTTATAGCTTCCGTCACATTGTTCAGTAGCACTTAGGGCTCTATTTTAATAAACCAAACGCAATGGTGAACGCAAGAGTAATCGCTTGGCGGTATCGCTCTGAGGGCGTGTCGGCGAGAAATTTGGTAATTTCATGACGGCAATCTTGGCGCACCTTATGGCGGTATTGCTAAAAGGCTGGGTTTAAATGTCCAAGGTGTGTCTCTATGGTAGCCAATCAAATTGTTGTTCTCATGCTTTAAAAAAAAGCCAGTTGGAACGCAATCGCTCCATGCAATTTCATAATGAGCAACCCAAACGCACTGGATCGTCAACGACGAGCGATTTTCCGCACAGGAATCAGACATACTTGCAACAGAAGTACAGGCTAGGACTGTAGTAATTTATGGATCACAATCCACACCACCTCGTCTCCCAGAAGTTCGGAAGGCACGGGAGGAGGTGGCGAATGCATTAATTAGCCTACATTAGGTGACGTAGGCATAATTATGATTCAAATGGTAGGCTTATGATTCAACTGTGTCAATGTGTAATTTATATATTATAGGCTATTGGCCTACATGATCGCAAGTTTCTTGTAAGCTGTCCTGTTTTATTCTTGTAGTTTAAATTAAAATTAATTAATTAATAATAATTATAGGCTATTTGTTCATTAAATGGAAGTGTAATGTTGGCATCACCTATAGACACTACATAGAACTACATGACGAATAAGTTGCCAAATTGCCAGAGTCTATTGTGTTCCCGCTAAGAGGTGGTTCCAGCTGATCATAACGCAATGGGTTTTCGTTGGTTCAAATTGTCACTGAGCCGAAAGTATTTTAGAACACGCCCCAGACAGCGCCACCCATCCCACTGCAGCGCAAGCGAAAGGATGTTATGTTGAGAATTTGTTGATCCTAGCGGTATTGCTGAGAAACGCCATAGCGCCAGTTTTAAGACGTTGATGCTGTCAACAAGCTTGCGTTTGACTATACCGTCCCCTTGCGCTGGTTTGAAAATAGAGCCCTTAGAGTAATTCTGACTCCTGTCCAGAAAACAGAAAACTAAGGGTTACCTTACAGAAAAGCCCAGGATTATGCCTATAGTAAAAGTGTGTGTGTGTGTGTGTCTGTGTGTGTCTTTTTCAGTCTTGGACAAAGGAAAAGTTAAACATTACAAACTTCGGAAACTTGATGGAGGAGGTTATTATGTGTCCCGAACAAAAGGTTTTGCGACTCTGAGGGAACTTGTAGAGCACTATTCCAAAAAAGAAGATGGCCTATGTGTGCGTCTTTCTGAACCGTGCAAGAAGGTATGAAATTATTTTACCTTGAGATTTGGCTGTGTATGTACAGTATGTGAGACAGACCAGATGCAATTTCATTGTCTCTGCTTAACTGTTGTATGTTGTATGTTGAGGTGTATATTTTATAGTGTATAGAGAGGCATTTCATAAATATCCCATTCATGGAGTGATGTTGTCACGCCACACAGTAAAACCATAGCCTTATTTGACCAATGTATGCAAAAGAGGTTGGAAATTAATATTTATATATAAAATATTTGTTGAAACTTGAGGTACAAAAATATATTATATGCCTCAACAATTTTCATGTGACATCATCTTTAGAGAGAGCTGTGTTATTGGTGTCAACTGAATTATACAACCATAATCTTCAAGACACAAAAGGCATTACTTAAAACTCATTAAATTCTGATAGATCCACAAGCCTCTTCCTGGTTTAGTTAAGCGAATAATGAAATGCAAATATTATAATCAACCAATAACTTGGAAGGTGAACAAACCGCCGCCTAAAAGAGTGTTTGCAACACAAGATGACGTTCCGGGATTACGAGATTTGCTTTGTGTTGGGATGGATCCTGACGTTCCGGGATTACGGGATTTGCTTTGTGTTGGGATGGATCCTGACGTTCCGCCTATCCACTCTGCAGCCGGAGGCTCCACAGACCCACGGCTTGTCCTACAACACCGTGGACCAATGGGAGATCGACCGCAGCTCGATCCGGTTTATCAGGAAGCTGGGCGCGGGGCAGTTCGGTGAGGTCCACGAAGGCCTGTGGAATGGCACCACCGCCGTGGCAGTGAAAACTCTGAAACCTGGTAAATGCTCCTGGCCCCCACTCACCAGAAAACAAAAGAACAAACAAACAAACCAACATCTTTTAGATCATTACTTTATTTGTGCGTTGACAAAGGCCTTGGTCAAAACGCTATGTTTTTTTATTGGTTCAAACAGTTTCTGTGTGCGGTGAATGAACATTTTTACAGAAGTTTCTGACAACTTTCTGGCTTCACAATGGCTGTAGAAAATACACTTAAAGTGGCTGAAAAGCAAATTGCATAAGACCACAAACCCCCAAATGTCCCAATTTCAGCCATGTATGAACCATCTCATTAATCTGAATTTAATTTTTTACCTATAATTTTGTTTATTTTTAATATCTTCTGCAAAGCAACCATGTCTTACAAATGGCACCTTATAGATACAATGTATTATTATGAATATTGTTGTTGCAGCAGTTATTATTATTGACTGCAACAATAATATTGTTGTGTTGTACTTTTTATTATTATTAGGTACTATGGACCCCAAAGACTTCCTTGGGGAGGCCCAGATCATGAAGACACTGCGGCACCCCAAACTGATCCAGCTGTACGCTGTCTGTACTTTGGGGGAGCCCATCTACATCATCACCGAGCTGATGAAGTTTGGAAGCCTGCTTGATTACCTCCAGAGTAAGTGCCCGAACCAAAATTCGACGCTGGTTCCTCCCATATGATGACCGTAATTATTAATGACACAACCCAGGCCCACTCCGCCCACCCAATGTAAAACCAGGACAAACAACCCTGGCGCCAGTGTCATTGTGATGCTCCAAAATCTCCATCTGCCTTTGCGACAGCTGGTTTTGCACTAGCTAGTGGCACTTGGTGTCAAAACCATCCCCGAAGGTTTTTTACAAGTTAGAGGAAATAAAAATGCACATAACTCGCAAATAATGTTTAAGTGGTAATCTGTA
The DNA here is from genome assembly GCA_029718625.1 of Synaphobranchus kaupii. Taxonomy (NCBI): domain Eukaryota; kingdom Metazoa; phylum Chordata; class Actinopteri; order Anguilliformes; family Synaphobranchidae; genus Synaphobranchus; species Synaphobranchus kaupii. The sequence goes on along the minus strand of CM056381.1, from coordinate 16,482,676 downwards.
ATGTTTCAGTTTTGATGGATTTCTTTGGGTGGATGGCAACATCGGTGGTGACTGGTGGTCACAAGCGTTCACTTTCATACTCTAAATCCCAGAGTTCCAATCGAAACCAAGCTACAACCCCAAGTTAAAGCAGCATGGTTTGCTTGGGGGGTGTGGCACTAGGAGCGCATCAAGTGCTTAATTTTCTTAAAAGCTAATCCAGCGGTAGCGTTTTTTTGAAGAAAGAAGACTGCCTTGATCCGATCAACAATGTCGTCCGACACTGTAATATTCTTCTTTGGATTTTAGGCACGTGCCCTTTCACATTTGACGAGCAAGTTCTGGTGCGTGCGTCATCACATTTGAATACTTGACGGGAATGTCACACCAATGGAAAATGGCACATAAAGGAGCAATTCCAGAATACTAATACATTGAATTGATATTGCTATAAAAAAGGTATCAAACATGGCATTTTGTAACGTGAAAAAACTACCGATTACAGCTTTAAAGGGGAATACCACCCATTTTCAGCAAAACTATACCCCCTGATAGTTTCAAGGTCCATAGAACACATTCCTACTCTTCTCTGTGTATGAGAACAGAGCAGACAGGCTCCGTGAGTGGCTGGGCTGTGACATACCCAATGTGCATGTTTTCCACGCCCCCTAGAGAGCCTGGATCCCCCTAGAGATCTTGCGCACTTGTGCCATGTTTTTACAGCATAAAATATAGTCATATGCTATCGTTAACCACCTAGATTTACATTTGTAGCAATTTTCTCTCCCTGCCTCACTCTTCAACCACCGAAAGTGCAGGCTGGTAGCTTCACCTGTGACATTTATGCCCATATTTGGAGTTCCACCTCCCCTGTCTCTATTCATTGGCCGATGACTCTATTCCAATTCACGACTTCACCCCAACCGACCAACACCACCCGCCGACCCATCTTATAAATAACAACAATGGCATTCAGGTGAAATTAGCTACTACTTACGCTTTCAAAAATAATAACCATTGGGCTATACCTACAACAAATGCAGCCCCAAGCACAATGTGCTCTTTTGGCATGAACGCGCAGCCTATTAAAACAATGTCCCCGACTTCCCTCGATATGATCTAAAGCAGTTTGGCTAGCAGAATTTTCTATTAGCGATGATGCTGCAAGTGCATTGTAGTCAATTTCGTTTGCTGCACCCAAGAAAGTTGTTACTTTAGTAAGACTGTCTAGACATATTTTTTCTGTTGCTATTTTTCTCTTGTACAAAGTTTTTATCGAATAATAATATACTTAGCCTACACCAATAGGGATAACTTTCATGGATTTTTACACACTTTCTTGCCACCTGACAGCTATTGTCCTTGTTTATAAGTTTTACAGAGTAATGAAACAAATGGCACACCAGGATGCCAGCAGCACCCTCCACCACCCCAACTGCCCAAAGCTATGATAGGATTTGTCGTTTCCGGCTTTAGGCCTGCTGTCTCCACAGAAAGCACCTTTCAGCAAGGTGCACGGTAATAATTAGGAGTTCTTCTGAATTTTGGGCTTGTTTACTGTTGATGGGACAACATTTTTCACAGTTTTGTTGCACTTTCGTTCTTTAGACGCTATCGTGACATCGCAATGAGAATGTTACTAACCGTTTTTTTATATTTTTACTTAACCGCTATTCTGTTAATTTATGTGGGCTAAACGCTGGAACGGAAACGTTATACCGTTTTTGTTGAGAACGAAACAAAATTAAGAATCTTTGTTCCTAATCCCTGCTAGCTAGAGGGATACATCAAAGTATGCCTTATTTCTAAACTAAATGCTATGACAAACCAGCACATTACTGAATAGCCATTGGCTATTCCTGTCATTATTCGTAGGTTATGACATGGTGTGTGCGTGTGTGCGTGCGTGCGTGCGTGCGTGCAGCCAATGTTATCAGCATGTGGGGTCCCCCTAGCAACAGCTGAATTCGGTTGAGATCCTGTTGTCTGAAAGACGGTTTTGTCATTACTTGTCACAGAGAGATGGCCATTTTGAGAGGTCAAATGGCTAGTCATGGCCCTGAGATATTCCGCTCTCATCATTCATATTTCACATGGCTGACCTTGAACAGTGACACAAAGCAGAATGTTTCATCTTGACGCATATTGTTTCATTGGAACAGAATCACTTCTCATTGCTCGGTGGGACCTTGAATTCTGAAATATGTACTGGCCTTCTGAGGAGAGTAACGTGGGAAATAGAATGCACATTATTCTGTTAAAAATATGAAAGAGGGGAATGTTTCTGGCTGGACAAACTACATTTGTCTGCCTCGTGAGGTTCATTGGTATGGTTTATGCTTGGCATGTCTAGATGAACACTTTTTCTCATGCTGTTTTTCAAGTAGTCGTTGCCTTTCTTTTCAGATAACTTACTTCAAAGAATGCTTACATCTACTTCTTTATGAAACTGTGGTCCAACTACTGATGACTTCAAACTACTGTCATTTTCCAAACAAATACAGTTTGTTTTATTTGTGCACACTCAGGATGTAAAACATTGTAGTAAGCGGTCTAGCCGAAGGTTTTAGTAGAGTCCTATGTCCTTGGCTAGAGAACATTGAGGATCTTACTAACTGTATTCTCATTACACAGAAGACAAAGGGACCAAGCTGAGCATCACAGACCTGATAGAAATGGCTGCCCAGGTGGCTGCTGGGATGGCATACCTCGAGCTGCAGAACTACATCCACAGAGACCTGGCGGCCAGGAATGTTCTGGTTGGGGAGAACAACACCTGCAAGGTGGCAGACTTTGGCCTGGCCAGAGTCTTCATGGTGAGGGCTCACGCATGCGCATTGACAGAGGTGGTTCAATTGCACGGATATAATCACACCATTACTCAAAGTTAATTGTCCCTTCTAAAGATGTTGCATAACTAGCGTAATTTAAAATCTCCTTGAGCAAGACTTGCATTGCGTAAGATGCAACGTTGCCGAGTATTGAATGGCTTGGGGAATACAATACGGTATTTAAAATAAAATTATATTTTTCTACTTTTTCACTCCATATTTACATCACAGATATCATGTTTTTACTGATTCATTTGAATGTCTCTATTTTGATAGTTATATTGTATTAGAATCCAATATTCTTTTGTAACTGGTCATCAGACAGCCAGTGATGTAATGGGCATATGGGCACCCCCAAGCAACGGCTGAATTATTTTAAGCTTTTGCTGTCTGAAAGATGATCTGCCATTTTCCTTGTCAGTGAGGTTGTCATTTTGAGAGAATAGAGTAGAATAGAATAACTTTTATTTTCCTGAAAGAACTTCAGTTGTAGCCACCAGCAACAACAAAAAAGACATAGACAGTGGGGCAGACCCACAACACACAAACAAACATATAAAATGCCAATATATATACAGCCAAACGTCATGATTAAAATAGCCCCCGCTGTCCCGAGATGTCCAATGTCATCAACCAGTCCAACACACAAACTCCGCCTCGGCGCCTCCACGACTTTCCTTCATAGGCTACAATATATGAATTTATAGAGGTCATGTGAAATGGCTGTTCGTAGACCTGAAGATAATTTATGTTTAACCAGCTGACCTTGCAAAGTAACGCAAAGCAGAATGTTCTCTAAATTCGTGAAGGCTTCATTCAAATGAATGAATTTAGCCTCCACTTCCCATTCACCTGTGGGACCTTGAATTCTGAAGTATGGAATGGCCTTCTAAGGACAGTAACTTTGTGGGGGAAGTAGATTAAAAGGGACATTATTTGGATCTGTTATAAAATGTTAAAAAGGAAATGTGTCCAGTTGGACAGGAGTTCTAACCTGAAAGGACAAACCTCAACTCCTATTTTACTGTGTAGCGGCTTGGTTCTTTATAACCAGTGGGTAGTAGTGCCTAGAGAAGTGGGTATACTCTAATTTAACAAATCGATGACTACTAATTGATATGTGCACCAGTGGGGATTAAGAAGTGAGTATTCTCTATGCCAACTAAGAAAGAAGTGGGTATACTGTGTATACCCTCCACTACACTCCTGTTTATAACTGAATAGGAGCATAACGACCTTTATTCTTCTCTACTTACAAAGCTAAGGGGTAACAATGAGCCCTGTCTCACATAAATAGTGGTTGCCATTAGTGTAATTTCAATGGGGAATACCGTCAATATTTAAACAGCCATTTGGGACTGTCACTGGTGGGGAACATTGTCGCAAACTAATGACACCAATTTACCAGTAGTCTTACAAAATTCACTTGAAACTGTGTTGCATTCTCTGTTATTCAGTTAATGTCACCCATGAAAAGCATGCCTTAATTTGAAAGAAAAAAACTTAATATTTTGCTATTTCATTAGAAGAAGGGCTGGGCCCCTCTTTCTGAAAACCCATGTTTAAGACGTTTCTCTAAATTATTGTAACTAATATTACTCTTAAATTCAAGGGCATAACTTCATGAGTACCCTAGAATACTCATAGGGAAGATATGTACATTTGTAATGGAATTGAAATAGAAATGCTGTTCTAGCAACCCAAGGTATTTCTTAAACAAAAGATTGTGCAAAACACACAGAATCAACAATTGAAAATATCATTGCATCGCCACTCGCTCAGTATTTCAATATCCGTGTCGGAATAATCAGAGGTTAGCAGATCAAGACTACACATAGTCCAAGTAAACAAATACATATGGCATAAATACAAACATAATTCTATAGTAGGGGGCATACAGGTAGGTGTATAAAGTCATAGTTCCACATTATTAAAGAATTACTCTAGGTTTCAAGCTCCATTGACCCTAATTTTAAATATTATATGAATTAATATACATATATATTGAAAGTATATATGAAAGTATGAATATACTTTAATTGGCTGTGACAAGAATCGATGCACTCTATTATGATATCGCATCACACACATTTTATTTTAAGCATAATTATTACACTATTTGCCCACAGATTTGACACACTGGAGAAAACACTTACACATATTTAAAAGAACAGATCTGTCACAAAGATATTCCATTGCTTTCGGGAAACAGAGACCTTGGACTGATAAGAATGTTACCTCGTTTAAAGCAATTGAATCTATGAAGCAAGTTGCATTATTTGCATTGCAAGATGAGAGAACACTCCGGTAACTTGGTCCGTAGGGAAAGCAAACCCGTTCCACAGCATATAACATTCAACATTGTGGAGGTTCTTTGCAATACATTTTTTATGGACTTTTCAGCTTTGACTATATTCAGCTTTGCAGCACGTTCTGTTTGCTTAGGGGTTTTCCATATTTTGGGGTTTACTAAGAGGATTCCCCAGAGAGGTTTGCAGTATAAAGTAGTGCAAAATTTAAAGTGATTAGAGGTTGCTTTTGAAAGCTTTCTGTGTAATACTAACACTTGTGATTTCCTTTGGAAAAGATGGATAATGACAATGTGTACGAAGCCAAAGAAGGAACAAAGTTTCCGGTGAAGTGGACGGCGCCCGAGGCTGTCCACGGCAACAAGTTCAGCATCAAGTCCGACGTGTGGTCCTTCGGCATCCTCCTATACGAAATCATGACCTTTGGACAGATGCCCTATCCAAGTAAGGATTCCTTTTTGCATTTTTTGCCTCTGTGCACTACTCAAGTGGGATATAGTGTAAAAAATATAAAAATTAAATATTTTAGCAAGATATTGCAATAATAGGTAGTATTTGGGTAAAATGCAAGTCACTGCCACTTTTAGATATTGCAGAATTAAAAAATAAACTTGCAAAGAAGGATAATTCACTGGTTTGCTCGTCAGTGTCAGACGTTCTTTGAGGTGGTCAAAGCTTAGCGGTTGGGGGAGTGAGAGAGGATGGGGGCCATATTGTGTGAGTGATCTGCCCTGTGGCTAATTGCTCTATAGACATCTGGTGCACATTTTAGTCTGTAGTTAAGCCTTGTCAAAAATGTACTAATGGAAACATCCTACCGTTCTGAGCTGAAAAGAACGAAAACTTGTCATTTGAAAATATTTGTGTTGGTACTGTGGAAAATGTGATCAATTTGCCTCACTAGGATTTTTTTCTATGATTATACTAATCTAGCACAGTCTTGTAAGTGATTATTAACTGATCTGACCTTATAATTGTGAGATATCAGTTTCTATAGAGGGGAAATTGGCATCTTGAAGGTTGTGCTTTATCTTGCTCTTGCTCATCAGTTTTTTTTATCATCATCATCCTTTTTCTTGAACCAGACATGACCAACTTCCAGGTGGTGCAGAAGCTGTCCACCGGATACCGGATGTCCTGTCCACCGCGATGTCCCACTGTGCTGTATGACATCATGATGGATTGCTGGAATGAGAATGAACTGGAAAGGCCCACGTTTGAGACGCTGCAGTGGAAGCTTGAAGACTTCTTTGATTTGGACGTGACGTCTTATGACAATGCCAACCGCTATTAGCAAAGCAGCCAAAGTACGGGTATTTTTTATAAACCGTATCCAATATCAGAACTAGAAGTAAAGAAATGGTACTTGAAGAAGGATGGCAAAGACACTACATGGCCAAAAGTATATGGACACCTGCTCATCCAACATATCACTCCGAAATCATGGGGCATTAATATGGAGTTGGTCCCCCCTTTGCTGCTATAACAGTCTCCACTCTCCTGGGAAGGCTTACCACTAGATGCTGGAACATTGCTGTGGGTATTTGATTCCATTCTGCCAGAAGAACATTAGTGAGGTTGGGCACTGATGTTGGGCGATTAGGCCTGGCTAACTGTTGCTTTCCAATTGATCCAAAAGGTGTTCGATGGAGTTGAGGTCAGAGATCTGTGCAGGCCAGTCAAGTTCTTTCACACCGATCCCAACAAGCCATTTCTGTATGCACCTCGCTTTGTTCACAGGGGCATTGTCATTCTGAAACAGGAAAGGGCCTTCCCCAAACTGTTGCCATAAAGTTGGAAGCACGGAATCACCTAGAATGTATGCTGTAGTGTTCAATTTGCCTTCGCTAGAACAAGGGGCCGTAGCCAGAACCATAAAAAACAGCCCTAGACCAAGGGGTGTCCAGATACTTTTGGCCATATATTGTAAGTAATACCATTAACCATTGAGGTTAAACGTCAGGGGACCGGAATTCCTCCTATTTTATAGAAGTGTTTTCTAAATGGCTATCGTGGAATTGTGCAATGAAGAAACCACAAGGGAACAAAATGTAATTTGGGTGTTATGCTCTTTGTTGTGGAATAGAAAGAAGGGGCATAAAAAGACTGCAGTAGGGTGTGGTCTGTTCCAGGTACAATTGGAGTGGTACAGAGCAGTTCCTCATCGCAGTTAAAGCACAATTGAACTTTGGTAGAACTTGTGTTGTTGTGTAGTTACCTGGCCATGTTATCCAAATGGTGGCGAAATATGCACCTAGTTGCTCAAAATTACACTTCTAGCACATATACGAGCACATATTTCATGGCCAGTTATAACTACACAAGCCAAAGTTCAATTTTGCTTTAAACACACATTTGCATGAGCTGCTTACAGCGAGTCTGCTGTTAATGTGAAGATTGGCGTAGCTATAGCATTATCTTCATCTAGTTAGAGGCCGTGTCTGAATGGAGTCTAGTATCAGTAGCCCTTCATGTCACACAGCCTCGCATAACGCATTGCTGTTCTTTTGTGACAAAGGTTACCAAGGTTGCGATCAACATTTTCTGCACTTTTGTTTATTTGGCAGTAAGCATAGCAGGCATACTTTCAGGAGCAAAGGGCTTAGTGTGCTTTCACTGCCAAGTATTTGACATTTGAGTCATCCCCATTTAGCATAAAAAGTGCATTGACTGTTCTTTTCTTGTTTCATTCCCTGAAACCTTTTGATAAATGAAGATTATCTCAGCTAACTGGTTTACGTCCCAGCCAAAGACATAAATTACATTTCCATAGTTAAAAATATTTTTGGCTTGCGGCGAGATTCGTGATTATCCCGAATAGGTTTTTAGTAAGTATCTAATTATTTGGGTATTGAATTGTTTTGTGATCCGTCATCAGCATGTGCATGTGTCATTATGTGCACTCTCTTGCAGAGGGATTTGGTAGAATAACCAGACAGACAGCAAGATCACATCACATAATAACCTTACAGTGACTTTATATCTGGAATACCAAAGTGACTATTATAATTTAAAATAATGCTGATGAATATGCTTCTTCCTCCCTAAATCTTGGATGGTGACATTCTTTAATAGGTTGCTAGACTGAAATATATTTGCAAAATAGCTATGCACATCTAAATTATATAAAACATTCATTTGAATATTCTTTTATGATGATTATTTTGTTTTTATTTTGTTTTATCTCTTTACATGTTGAAGAATATACAGCACATTTTTTGAAGAATTTGTTGGTATTTAAAATGTGAGCTTCAATTATGCATTTTGTTTTACAAAAGACGTTAATATTGTTTTTAACTATGTATAAATGTACTGTATTTTAAAAATAATACACTATGCTATGCTTAATTGAACTCACCAACTACCCTTTAATTTGCATTGTGTAAAACATAAAAACATTAGATGTTTATTAATTTGTTATTTGTCAGTGCAGTAAACATGATTCCTGTGTTGTTAGAACATCATTTTGGAAGGAGTGTTTTAATTTCTGCTGTATTAAGTGAATACCTGCAGAGATTGGTAATTAACATTTAATTAAAGGTTGTGTCATTTGTACGTATTGCCTTAATCATTTGTACATAATTGTAAATCATTTGTTACAATTCTATGGTGATGCTAAACTTATATATTTTTGTAGTTTAAAGACAATTAAACTACTAAAGTGATCATAAACCTTTTGTCAGTTACGTTTCTGTTTTTATCAAATTACTTATTTTCATAGATCGTGGTCATCACTCATCACAGAGAAACTTTACATGAAACGTGTGTGCAGCTCTCTACCACATGGTGGTGCTAACACATTCTTCGTGTACCAGTCGTTCCTGAAATGGCCTGAGCCATATTTTAAAATGAACAAATTGAATTTTAATAAAGTTTAGCCAGGTTATTCTAGCAATGACGGAATCTGTCCAATTGGGGGGGGGAATAAACATTTCAGAAAAGTGTAAATGTGATTCCTGTGTGCAAAGGTACAGTATCATGTGAAATGCATATTTAATGTGAGATATCTGAACATAATGGACAGTGATGTACATATTGTCATTGCCAGGAAGAATGGCTTTCATGAATATCACTTACAGTTAAATTAACTACACCAGTTTTCACCTGCTCTTTCTTCTGTATAATAGAAAATGCTACTATGCCATCTGATGTGCAGACAGATTTAGAGAAGGTGACCAGTGCAAGGATTGCAAAGACTGTCCTAATTGTGTTGTATCTTGTCTGTGTTTGTAGAACCTGTAGTTACTGTGCCAAGAAAACCCCTGGAGATGATGCAATCTAGTCTTGTTATTGTTAGTGTGAGGCTTGTTAAATTATGTAGTTCTTCCTTGAAAAAAGAAAAGAAATTATGGCCCACTGTCTATAATGATGCATGGAACTTATAGGACTAGGCATCATAGACAATGCTTTAGACGTTTTGTACTTTATATTAGAAATACCAATAAACAAGATTTACAAACAATAGCACAATCTGTGTGTGTGTGTGTGTGTGTGAGAGAGAGAGGGGGGGAGAGAGGGAGAGAGAGAAAGGTTTGAGGGATTTAGGGACAAGAGAGCGGTAACCTTTTCAAATGGCTCAGCAGTCGAGGAGCTGGAACATGGCATTTCCCATAATCCTCTGCGGCCTCCACGCACCAGTAAGGATTGTAGTTTGGAGGCTGTGCCGAACCTGTATGAAGTGAAGCTAGGGACCAGGAACACAACTCAAGCAACTCTTTGTCCACTGCTTACCCTGGAGTATACTGGACCACTGGGCATAAGGCTGTTTGGTGGAGATATCTCCTAACTGACCCTGATTCCTGTCACTGTTGAGTCTTGATTCGCACTGCTCTTTTTTTTTTGGAACTCGGGTCCATTCTCTGTCATTGAATTAAGGAACGCCGCCGGCCCGCTACGTTACGACTTCCCTTGCTCTCAAATGGCTCTGCTACAGTCTCCGGTTTGGCTGTCCTCGATGTTCATTTAAGGCATTTGCCTGTTGTGTGAAATAGCCCACGTCTGCCAGGACAAGGCCCTTAGACCAGGCAGGCCTTTAGGCTTTTTAAAAATTAGATTAAAAAAAATACAAATGCATTTTTCTCTGTAAATAGAGCAATGTATTACACCCATATTTCCCATCACACAAGCTTTACTTGTCCGGTGTTAACGTGATAGCATCTGGTCTCTGAGCATTGGGTTCCATGCAGAACATGCAGCAAAGTGCCACCAATAAATGAACAAACACATTGCACAATGAGCAACTGTCCCAGCATATGGAAGCTTTGCATACTGACCATCGGAATTCAAGCAAGGGAACGCATCTGCACTCTTCTGTATTGCAAATACTGCACTAGAAAAATAAATCACCAATGGAGTATACCTGAGAAAACGGGACAAATATGATTTAAGCAGGTGTGGTTTGTCACCATTAAAATGGATAAGTTTGAGTATTGCATCCTGAGTTGAGCACCGTTGTATTCTTGATCGCTGATTGATTAAAACATGAAATACTTCAACCAACACTAAAGCTAGTTTGGAAGCTATGAAAGTCACACACGTTTTTTTAAACAAATCTAATAATGAAATAATTAATTTACGATGAAATGTGATGAATACCTGTTTCCTACTGAAAATTAAAGTGGAAAAGTATAGTAATATTTCATATGAAAAATGTGTTCATTTTTTTAGCAAAAGCATCATTGCCAATGCTCAATCCCTTTAAAAAGTAATGATTGAAGCCACTGGAGAGGTTTGTAAATACTGGTGATGTGCTTTTATTAAACATCAAGCATTGGTGAATTTAACCCCAATCAATCTTAAGTTATGAGCTCATTTGCAATACTAGAAGGACTCTTGCAATCAGTCACGGCGTAAAATGATTTATCTTCATTTATTTTTTGTTTTGTTTTGAGAAAGCACACGGGTAGAAGCCCACTCTGGAAAATGCATGTCTGTTCATATTAAAATGTATATTTCTCCCCATTTACAAAAAAAAAAAGCCCACAATAACAGCAAGTATGTTTTTCTGTTTATCCCTGTAGGACCGTGGTAGATTTGACTGTGGCCATAAATTACAGTCAGACATGAGATGATTGCTCTGCGAGTGGAAAACAAGTGAATGAGACAGGTTTAGAAAGAATTATTCAAATGAATCAATCGTGTTTGCATAGACCAGAGGAGTTCTGAGAAGACAGGGGTCGTTGAAATGAGATCCGTAATTTATTCTTTTTCAACATGTTTATGTGTACATAGTTAATTCCTTTATTCATAAAGACAGGCTTGATGTCCTTTGCTATGTGTTGCTTTTTGAGTGCGAGTGTGTGCGTGTGTCTGAAGGCATCTTTGATTGACTGTGACACAATAACTGTATGGCAAATTAAATAAAAGACGTTTGGCTCACTGTTCAATAGGCTTTAACTCAGAATTTGGCCACATGAGTTACGCACCTCGCATTAGCATTACGAGGTTTCCATATCAAAAAATCAATTTTAAAACAATAAAAATGTATTGAGTCGAAAATCTTTTTTGTACCACAAAAATGGAAACAATAAAAGTAATCGTAAATCTTTTTCATAGTAACGGTGCTTGGTAAGTGTGACAAAAATAAAATAAAATGGAGTTACATGAGACAGTGTGTGGCTGTGAAAAAATAATTTGGTATAGAGCATGATTTAGAAACTGTCTTTTATAATGTTGTTTTACTTTTATATTTTGCCTGCAAAATACCATGCTGCCTTTCCGTCAGTAATTCTTACATGTTCTCCATGAGGGTTTTTATTTCTTACAAGAGCTATCACGTTTAGTTTTTTAAATGTAATAATCATATCTCCTCATGGACCATAAATTCATCATTTACCTTTTCAAATGAACATATTTCAGACAGACGAACCTGAGGTGCTCGCTGTCTAGAAACGAACCCGAGTTGCAGCTTATTTGTTTGCCTTCCCAAGTTGTTTAATTCGCTGATTGATCCCCTTTTAGAAATTACATTCCAGCCATTTTCCTGCAAATCAATCCAGTCAGTTAAAGACTTAAGTCTTATCTGCAAATGTTATGGCTCGTCTGAGGGCAACCGCCCGGAGAACAGAAACATAATCAGAGCTTCTCTGTCACAAACCATAGATTGGCCTTTTATTACGTACGAGAGAAAAAGCGTACAAAGGGGTTTTCCTATTGCTTTCAATGTTTCTTCTATAATGAACAAAAAGCCAAGCAATTTGTCTCTAGGCCTTTCCCAAGACAGAGGTAACAACAGTCTGATGTAAAATGTTAAGTCAAGCATCATAGAGCGGAATAGAATAGTATTAACTAGTTATAGACAGTAGCATGATGAAATGGTCTCTGTGCACAAATAGAAGTAACTGTAATGGCGTATTGTCCTTTATACAACAATGCTGTTGATGTGAAAGGATAGGTTCGACCAAATCAATCAATGTGTGGAAATATATACAAATAAAATGCATCCTTCTTCGCTGTTATGTGAACTTGCTAAGTTATGCTAGCTTGTTATGCTAACTTTTAATCAGACATCAAAGATGCCGTATTTTGCATGAGCGACAGGCGACAGCAGCCCTTTTCACGAGGACTTTGAGTGTGAATGAGAATTGCTCTTATTATTAGGAATCGACCGTGACAATTCAGCTGAGCTTGCAAATGCCGGCGGTGCAGAGATAGGCAAACACGACACCAGACTGAAAGGTAAGAGAAGCGAGCGTGCCGTAACACGCACACAAAGCCAAGTTCTTCAAAAGGAGACGTTTCGAGACGCCGTCAGCCAGACGCATTCGCTCTGCGCCCTAATTCAATTGCGGCGTCTCCCCTCGCCGAGCGGAATAACCGGTGACTTACGAAAGCCGGGATTTGCGTTGACTTTTAAAATATCTTCCCCCCTAACGAATGTTTTGTGTCTGGGAGCAGAGGGGAAGCGTAATTATATTACCAGCGAGGGGTCGGCCCAGGTTCAGGAGGGCAGCGAGCATCTGGGCGACATGATGGATGGACTCCAGCGTGGCCGACCGCATTGATCCCGCCACCTCTAATGGCCTTCCGAAGGGAATCAGGACATCCTCTCGGAGGGACAAGATCATTCCGGCGCGAATCGCCTGCGCCGTTCCCCCGCGCTCCGTGTTCGCATCTTCATCACGTATCGATCCAGGCGTGCGTTTCGCGCGCGGGGGGGGGGGGGGGTACTTTAACCTCACTGTGGGGGCCCTCGGACGGCCGTCAAAGTCAAGCGTGCCCCTCTCACCGGGCGTGCGACTGAGGCAGGCCCTCCTATGGAATTCTCGGCGGCCCTTCCCTGGGTCCACAGGGGGCCAGGCCAGATGTTTCTCTGAAAGAGAGGGACACCCTTGTCACCCAGGACAGCGTCCTGCGCGAGTCTTCGTTCACTGCCTTTTTTTCCGTCTCTGATCATGTCAGATGGATATCATTGCCTCGTTCAAGTCTCATTGAGCTACGGTTTTTTTCTTTTATTATTTGACATACACCTACGTATAATGTAATTTTTATACAACAATAATATATATTTATGCTTCATACAAAATGTCAACATTTGCCTTTCAGGAACAAAATACTGTAGACTTGCAATACGTGGATTTGTTTCAGGGGAACATGAGCCATAGCGTGAAACTTTTCGGCCCTGCTTCAAAACAGGGCCGAAGCGTGCGCTCTATCTGGGCTGTGTTTTGTAGTGGCAGTTGCTATGCGATGCGTCGCTCAAACCATGCCTTTGCACGGATCGAATACTGTTCTATGGAAATGAAACCGAACCGTGTGGAGATCAGGGGTCTGTTCAGCTCGGTACGGGTCAGGTCGGGTCGGGTCGTATACACTGGCTATGGAAAAGCGGCATAAGTGCCTCGTGTCAATCTCTTACTTTTACCTGGACTTCGGCAGTGCAAACAAGTCCGTCTTAACACGTGTTTTAGTCTTGTAATGAAACTTTAAATCTTATGTTTCCCCCTCTCAAGTAGAAAATATTTGCTTTGTTTTAAGTTACTATTTGCTTGGCAAGTGAAATTGTCTTATCTCATTGGCAAATCTTGAAATGAGTCAACCTGTCATTGGCGATCTTTTTGTCTTATTTAGCCAAAAAGTCATAGAAATATGACTTTAAGTCTAAATATAAGAGTAAAATACTTGTTACAATTGACTTATTTCTGGGTTTTTGCAGTGTGCGGAAGGGCTGTGGGCTGGTCAGTTCTCAAGCACCAGCCTTGGCGAGTGGGCTCAACTGAGGGTCAGAACAAAGCGCGGTATGTGGAGAAATACGCCTGCAGTGCTGCTTCTCCCAGGTGTAATGTTTCACTATACCTTACGACCTGACAAAGACCTGTGTGGTCGAAACATTGTCCTCCTGATTGCGCAGTAAAACGTTACATTTGGGAGTAACAGCAGTGTGCAGGCTGCGTTTATCCTCATCATAAATTGTGAATCCAAAATCCAAGGGAATACACGGCATCTGGAAGGCCAGAGTTCAAGAACGGGGGTACTGGTACTAGTACATGCTGTAAAGCAGGGGTCCTCAATCTTATCCAAAAAAAAGGCCAGTGTGGGTGCAGGCTTTGCTCCCAACCAAGCAGCAACACACCTGATTCTACTAATCAAGGTCCGTAGCAAAGACTCTAATGGTTGATTAGTATATCAGGTGTGTAACTCCTTGATTGGACCAAAAGCCGGCGCCCACACCGGCCCTTTCTGGATAAGACTGAGGAGCCCTGCTCTAAATTAAAAAGAACAGAGTGGTAATTTACATTAGCATACTTGATTCATTTCATCAAATGTTTTATTTGTCATTGCATATTTCTTATCTCACCATGAATATGAGTATTGTCAGTACATTTTCAACATTAATAGTCTGACAGTAAGACCATTTCTTTGTTAAAGAACGTATTAACAACAGTACCTCGGTGCTTGCAATCTATTTATTGTAAATTCTAAAGATAGCACTGTTTACACCTAAGACTCAAGAATTAAGAATTTACATAAGAATTAAGGTTGATAAGAATTATGGTTGATCATTTTTAGCTAAGTAAGTATCTTGTAGGGACAATGAAATGAGTGAAAGAGTCAGTCCACAGATGTGCGCGGTTCAGCATGCTCGCTGCTTTGTGAGGGGTTGTTTTGGAATGACGGGATTCCTCTCGTTTGAGGTGTTCCATTTCATGGCTCCAGCGCTTAAACAGCTGGAGAGCACGCAGCGGCCCTCTGGAGTTTCCGCAGCGCTCCAGGTCTCCAAATGAAAATGGACGGGATAAATGCCCTTTTTTTTCTACCAGAGCGCTCTCCGCATGCTTCCCGCATGCATTCCCGTGCGCCTGCAATCTGCATAAGTGAACAGATGTCAAAGGTAGTCATTTGGTGGATGCGTGAGGAGCATGTTGGAGCTAATGAGGGGGAGGCGCTCTTGCTGGAGTGCGCTAGGCTACAGTGCCGAAGGGCTGCCCTACTCCCTGTCACCGTATTTAAGCATTAAAGGCGGATGCCCCAGAACACTTCGTTTACAGCCCCCGCATGCTACTAACAGGGGCAGAATTACCCAGAATCCTGCTGCTTTGCCATATGGTTCCGCCATTTAGTCTCAGCAACACATTAAGGCAGCAGTTTGCAACTCGTATGACAGGAATAAAGGCTGCGGACCAGATGCATGCAAGTAGGGCTCCATTAGGTCTGTGGAAGCGCTGAATGGCTTTACCAAAGACTGTGGTTAAAAATGACCCGCTGCTTTCTCAATGGACCTCCGTTTTTGCAGCTTGACTGCTGTTTGCCCTTGGCAGGATCTGTTAGCCTACTGTCTGTGTTTGAAGTTGTTTTACAGTTGGATTTTGGGAATTAATTATTTTTGGTAACTAGAAAAAACACAAACCTAAGTAAACATCTTTTGAAGTCTATGCTACGAATATAAATGCTGCAGTAACACAAGTCCCATCTGTAAATATTTCAAAAATGATTCAGCTGGATAAAATTATTCACATACAGAAAATGTTGCTAATTTGTAATACGGAGCGGATACTGTTAAAAAGTAATACACTGTTATTCAAATGTTGATTAGTATAATTTATGCTCAGCCACTGTCTATAGGCCAAATGGGCTAACATTTGGTCCCGTCTGTGTCACAGGGATGTTTTCTAATTAGCTTTTTTTTAAATAATTAGTATTGCACATTATTAATGGTGCAATTATCATCCAAATCATAATGATCATAATCATAAGAATGGAGGGCATCTTGCTTTACTTTGGAGATGAATAATTTTGCACTAGAAGGCTCACCACCACACATCAGCTGAGGCGGAGAGGGAGGAAAGCCAATTAAACTGGGGGCCATTAAAATGGCCGGATTGAAAGAACAAAATAACGTGAACGATTCTGAGCGCACATAACTCAAATCCAAATCAAAACAATCAATGAAAATTAACTAACCACCCACTTTTGTAGCTAGCTACCCAAATTTCATTATTACCTAGCTAGCTAGGCTCCTGGCCAGTTGAAGGCAATATTTAAAATTTCTTGTCGGGCTGGAGAGCTCTGTGTAGCAGAATAAGCTCCATGTTGGCAAGGGCACCCTGCACTGTGGCTTCACTATACAGTATGTGAACTGAATCTTAAAAAGTAGATGTTAAAAAACACCAATAGATTTACTGCTCACTGACAATTGATAAGAACTAGACATATTTCTGAAAGAAACACAGGCCTTTATTTTCCATGTTAACATGCTACAAAGATTTTCCCTGCATATTTATTTGAGGAAATAAACAGACCATTGATGTGCAGTATATAAACACTGTGTTGCATTCATATTTCAAAGAGCTGGGAGAGACTGCAGCTCATGAAGACTTGAACTTTGTGCATTTCCGTGATTGATCCAGACACAAAACAAAAATTATGAATTGCTTGTCTTATATGTGGCACGATGTTCTCAAAAGAGGGCGAAACCTTCAGAACGACCCCCAGAGCTCTCGACCCCGCACACTCGTAATCAACTCGGACCCATTTGGAAAATGAATATAGCGACAAATGTTGATCAAACCTAAGTGTTCCTTCTGCAAATAAGTGTCCTGAATGAAAGCCAGAACTATTCTATTCGACTCCTGAACAATATAAGTTCCCCTTGCCAAGCACTCTGTGACATTGTCACAGATGTCCGGGCTCATCAAATGGCGTTCAATGACTGCTGTGATTGGTGACAAACCTGGCCAAGAAAGCACTTGGAAATTTTAATCAGGCAGACGCGGGTCTCACTCTGAACGAAGGGGCGGTGCCCTTCGACTAGGACGTCTTCTTGTTTTTCGTATGATGGAATGGGTTAGCTATGGTACTGTGAGACACCGCAGAAGCGTCATTTGACAACTCTGTGCAACTGCATGCACATGTTCCTCATTTTAGCAGCAGCTTCCAAATTATATTTTAGTTTATACATAGTGAATGATAATTTATGAATCTAAAAATGTACTGATTCGTTGAAAAATATGCACATTATGGTTGTGACATGAAGAATGCATTTTTATATATTTTGGTGAATTTACAGGCAATATGTGCAATATGTTATAATATATGCATAATAGATTACATATATGATCATATAAATATGTAATACTTATATTATTCAAGGAAAATACACTAGTATGTAAATATACATATGATATTTTTTACACATTAGTTCAGTGTCATATTTTTGGATTTTAGTATATGTTACTTTTTGTTTTAGGTGTCTTCATCATTGTGTTTCTATAGGCCAGTGATCCAGTGGTGCCTATCTCCTCTACGGATGTGGGTGGCGTTGGTTCCTGGTGGAACTCCTCCGCCTTCGACAGGTTTTATTTTTGGTCCTGCTGGGTGCCCGCACACCCTCCTCAATACAGTCCGAAGACCGAATTGTGGGAGCCGGTTAAGTCGCCGACAACTCGACCATGAACAGGTAGTACTGGATACATGGTACCAGTAGCAGACAGAGTCTGACCTGACTGGGAGGTGATGAAGAGGTGAAGCCATAGAAGAGGTGAAGACATTTCAGTACTTGGGTTGAACTTTGAACGAAGGCGTAACATCGGATAACGAGATCAAGAAAAGGTTAGCCATAGCTACAGGTCGACTAGCTAAGACGAATAATGGAATGCCAGAGGTATATCCATGCCACCGAAAATGAATCTTTTGAGATCGCTGATCATTTCTATGGCACTGCACGGATGCGAAACATGGACGCGCAATAAGAAAAGAGAAAAGAGGATAGCAGCTTTCAAACTACGTTGCTATCGCAGAATCTTGGGCATTACATGGAAGCAGAAACTGACGAATATGGATGTGAAGAAGAGAGTGGAGAATCTGATAGGAGAATACGAACTAATATTGGAGGCAGCTAGACGGCGGAAACTACAATGGTTTGGTCACATTACCAGAAAACCAGGAACGTTGGCTCACACGGTGATGCACGGAATGGTGGAAGGTTCTAGAGGCAGGGGAAGACCAAAGTCGACATGTCTTTCGGACATTAAGCAACGGACAGGGAGGAGCACAGTAGAATGTGTGAGAGAGGCGAAGGATCGGGAGCGATGGAGAAGGAGGGTGTTGACATCAAAGTGCCCCCAACGGCCGAAAGGCTATACAGGATTGACCTGACCTGACTTTTTGTTAGGATAGATAATTTATTGTGAGGTTACATTTTCTGAATTGCTAGACAAAAGCGGTAGTCTTTTTTTTTGGTGATGTTGTTTCGCTGATTTGTAAACAACTTGTTTTGGTGGCTGGGTCTGCAGAGAGAGTGGTATTACACACCGTGCCACTGAATTGGGAATTTGACAATATGGCCCTGCTGTTGTAAACTGCCACAGTTGTGGGCTGTGGTGCAAAACCAAACAAAGGGGAAAGAAACACACACACACACACACACACACACACACACAAACTCTCTCTTTCTCTCTCTCTCTCTCTGTCGTAGAGCATTAGAGGCACACACCCACATAACGTACATGACAAAGTGTTTTCATCTTCTTCACAGATAAATCTGGAGACACTTGTGACTGCCAGGCTAAGATTGGCTTTCTCACTTTTTCTCACATGATATTTCCGGTTTTTTTCCCCCCCTCACTCCTAGAGAACCACTGATATTTCCAACAGCCTGTAGGCTGAAGGCTATCAACGAACGTGCCCGAGGCGAAACAGAATCCTTTTTCTTAAACAAGGTTTTTTAAGATTAGTTTACTTTATACCGTTGCTCAACCGATTGCAGGATTTAATCGTTCCACGAGGGAAATTAATTCTTGCTCAATGGTCCAGAGTTCCCTGTAGATATTCAGAATTGTACATCAGCGGGCTGTTCTCTGCGAAACGCTTGTGCGCCGGAATTCCTCTCGACCTGCCCCAGATCCGACTAACGCTATCAATCCTGCTTCCCTCCCTTCTACTTCATTGTCTCTTTATTTCTGCACTTTCCTGCATGGGGAAGCTTGATGGATTTGGCTTCGGGAGCAGACAGACAGGGAAGTTTGGAGCCTCTGCAAAGTGTTTGGGCGCGCTGCACACACTCTGACACAGACAAATGACTCGCTGGCCCGAGATGAATCATTTGACTTTCTCGAAAATCGCGGCTGTTTCCTCGCAGACGAGTCGCCCTCGTCATGTGTTTTCGCCGGCGAGATAATGGTGTGACACTCACATCTGTTTTCCTTTGGCCTGAATTACTTATAGTCCCTGATGGTATTGTAACCTCAGCGGTTGAGAAAATGATATCCGAGTCACTTGGAGCACGACGGCAATTCCTCTCAACCCGACAGTGAGAGACGGATCGTACTTATCGATGCAATTCCTACTCTCCCAAAACACCGCATGAAATGAACCTTTCCATGAATGCATTCAGGCTATCTCTCTCAGATGTAGTCCCTCAAAAATTATTCACACCCTTGATAAACATGAGCGAGCAAAGAAGGCTGTATAAAGTAAACAATAGAGTTAAAGATCTCTGTTCTATGTTAAAAATTTAAGGAAACATATTATTTTAAATAAATACAATTGCTGAGGGACACAGACACTTTTTTCTCTGTAACTTTTTTTCCAAAAAAGAAAGGTGTCAAATTATTCATACCTGTTTTCAGGACTTTGTCCACCCTCCATTCACAAGGATATGTTCAATAGTGTTTTAGTAAGGCTGGTGAATGTATTGGAAGGGATCCTTGACCATTTCTCCATAGCCTGCCCTTCTGGACTGCCCCTCTTCAATTCAAACCACACGTCATAAATCACGTTTAAGTCTGGAACCTGATACGCCCATTGCAAACAGTAATTCTGCGGCCATTTCTTGGTTGATATTGAAGTATGATGAGTCATTGCTTTGCAGAAAGAACCATTTGTGGCTAAGTTTGAGCTTCTTGGTGGGGGGATACCAAGTTTTTGGCGAGTACTAAATGTCTTGCTACTAGCTAGAGTTCCACTGATTCCATTGACATTAACAAGAGTCCCAGGACCAGCAGATGCAAAACAGGATCTCACAGATAACATGCTTCACATCCTGTACAAAGCTTTACAAAAATACCTGCAGAAAAGGCGAGGAAGATACTAAGAAAGGGGGCCCATTTTTGTTTTGCTTTGCAAACATTTTAATTGCTAAATTATTCAAATATTTGCCATGTTAAACTTTTGCACCAGCAATGTATTTGGAATAATCTAGGGTCATTGGGAGTGAGTTTCAGACAGGGATTTGGATTTGGCAATTAGCAGTCCTGATACAGTCATCCTGCTCATCTAAAGCGGCAGTGTAGTATAATGGTTAAGGAACTGGGCTTGTAACCGAAAGGTTGCAGGTTCGATTCCCAGGTAGGACACTGCCGTTGTACCCTTGAGCAAGGTACTTAACCTGAATTGCTTCAGTATATATCCAGCTGTATAAATGGATAATATGTAAAACATGATAAAAAAAAAAAAAGTTGTGTAAGTCGCTCTGGATAAGAGCGTCTGCTAAATGCCTATAATATAATGTAATGTAAAGCCCGTAACCAACTCTAACTGAGAAACCCTGCAGGATCCCAGGGTCCTAATCCTCTGCTAGATTTCCATTTTTAATGAAGTTCATTATTCTTGTTACTACTATTTGAACATTTTTTATGTTTAGCCTTATTTTTTTGCAGAACCTTTAGCTTGATGAGTTTTTAAGATTTTCTGGAAAGGCATGCAGTGAGACAATTCACAGAAAACCAACGCTATGATCTGAGCCAAAAACTTGACTTTTTACCCCGAGAGTTGCTGTTCATTTTCTACGTAAAGCCATATGTTACTTCGGGATTTTACTTTCAAATGCGCAGTTCATTGCAATCGGTTTATGAAAAGTGTCGATGAGAGAGAAGAATCTACTTTACGCGCATGAGTGCACGTGCCTATCATTTTGCCTTATTATTGAAGTTCAGTCAGGAAACTCTATCCAACATAAAGCCGGTAAAAGTGCTGAACATGAGCCCAGGTCCGTTGCCTTTACCCTCTGTCTGTCTTTCATTCCATTGTGAAGCTCTCTTCAGTGTCTCAGTGGCGTAGCCTGTGGAGCTCCGTCTACATGCTCATTGCAAGCCGCGATGTCGGCGGTTCGAATCCGGCCGCGTGTCCTTTGTCGCATGTCTTCCCTCTCATTATTCCTGCCTCTCTATACTGTGCTGTCCAATAAAGAGTTGACAAGCCCTGAAAAAAATATTTTTTAAAGGATAATGTCAGGCGCCAGGAAGATCGCTATATTAGAGTAAGGGCAAGACCATGTTGCATTTATAATTTCCCCCACCTGACCCACAGCAACCTTCACACAAGTGCAAACGCATTTTGTTTGCTTTGCATTTTCTGGGTTGAATAACACGGCATTCATTGGCTGCACATTTACTGTGAACACAGGAACAATTCACAACAAAAAGATGGAAGATATCTCTTGTTAAAGCACGGTGCGCACCCGCTACGCTCATGTCCTTGTACCCGGACTACATTTCAGCAACTTTAATTAGTTTAATGCCATTACATTTGCTTGTACTTCAAAGACATTATGTACTTTCACAGTAAGTTTCACAGCGGTAATATCAGTCTGTGTATCTTCTTTTATAACGTAGCCTCTTTTATTTATCAAGGCCAGAGTGAGATTTAATTACCAAGAATCGCGCATTAGTGTTTCATTCTTGTGGCACTTTTATCAGACTAATAAATTGCAAAGCGTGTTATTTATTTCATTCGGCCTTCATTACAGCTTCTAGACTAAAATGATTATTTGAAGCCCATGAGTAAATATTCAAAACTGATTTATCTGTTGATGCAGTGTCTGTGAGGTGCAGCCTATTATTCAGAACTTTTTAATTAGTTTTGTCCGTGATTTTAAAAAAAATGTCCTCCCCAATAAGGAACGTCCAGATTAGTTCATATTCTTTTCGTGTCGCTACATTTTCTTGTCCTCTGTCAATTCGTAAGAGCGCAGAGAAGCACGGGCTTCTAAAGCCACGTCTTTTCGCCCCGCAGTCCACCAGCTGAGCTGCGCTGCGCAGACTGCGCAGTTATCGCTTCGTTCATTCGCGGCTGCAGCAGGCCAGGGGAGTTTCTCGTGCGTGACGAGACGAGAACGATCCTGTTTCCCGAAAGCTTTCTCAATTACGCGCAGCTCCCACGTCAGTTACAGGCTGCAAACTGATAATTTTTTTATTTAAAAAAAAAATGACACCTGTTCAAACCGGAACTTTTATTAAACCCCCAAAATGGAATACTATTTACTTTGATCAGACTCTCAAAGTTTTGAGAAGATTGGTGTCTGTCGTGTGACATGACCTTGTACAATCACAGATATGGCTGCTATGTTGTCAGTCACTAATGAGACTAAAAAGTAATTGAGCCTGATTGGGCTGGCCCTCTGCCACATCATTAGAGTGATAGATAGAATTGGCAGATCGAGCAAGAAGAGGAGGACAGCACTCAAGCCATCAAGCAAGGTCATTTTATTCATGCAAGAGACTCATTGGCAATGTTTATTTCCAGTTGCTCCTGTGCGGTGCATTGAATGTCAATTAGATATTTTTTATTAATAAGGACTCAGACGTCTTACTTTTAGAGATAACCATCTTATTATCTGTTCTATTCTAAATCTTAAAGAGTAAGAATTATTGTAAGTATGTTTATGTTCTATTTTCCATTGAAATGAGTTTGGTTTGTTGCATCTGAAAATAAGGTTCCACTTTTAGAAGTGCAAAGTGTTTTTTGAAACATCTCTTTGTTTTCGGTTTGTTTTCAAGGTTGACGTCCGTGTTCTTCAAGTATGGCTCAATACCAGCATGGGAGGGAGCCAAGAACTCTTTGTGTTCACACAAGTATGCAAAAAGCGATGAAACCCGATTCCAAAAATGAAGCCAAATTCCCTCGTCAAATGGATCAAGAGTACTGTTTATTCTTTCAAGCGGTGTCTGTTGAGTTTTCTTTGTTTAGCTTTTTTTTTTGCGTTCCATTTGAACTTGACGCTTATATCCTTGTCCCCAGGGGGGAAAAAAACAGTGCTTCATCAAGTTTTTGTGTTAAATGCTTTATTCAAGCAAATTACGATACTTCCTCCCCCCCAGTAGGGTATGTGATCACACACATGCTTGTTTGCTTGTCTATCTGTGTTTACGAACTGCATATGTGAAAACATTACTGATCGATTAAGATTAAACTTGGTTGAATCTGGAATCTTAATTTGAATTTGGGACTATATGTGAATTAAAATGGAAACCAGTAATTGCTAAATTGTCCATGCTGGAAACTACGTACATAGTGTGTGTCATAATAAAAAAACATGCCGACTAAATTTGACCCCAAAACTAGCAGAATTTGAGACTTTTCACAGTATTGCTTCTAATATTGCTTAAACAATATTGGTAATACCTCCACTTCTGACCGTCTGAAATGACTAAATGATGGCCATTTCATCTCATGAGAGTACTGGTTGTAATGATATAAGCGATATAAGCCAGGTAGCGGCTGCTTTTCTTTAAGATTTGTTTTTGCACAGCACCAGTTTTTTTTCTATTTTTGGTAACCTAATCACTTGTCTTTTTCATAAGTCAGTGTGAATCAGTGCAAAAAAAAAAGAAAGAGTACATCCATCCTAAGCAGAGATGACGATGACCCCAGAGGAAAACATTTTATCACACAGAAGTTAATTGGACATATTGCAGTGCTTACTCTTTTAGTGACTGCACAAGTGTCACTTGAATTTTTGCGGATTGCCACATCACGTACCTGCATGTTTAATGATCAAAGTGTCAGGATTGCACACTGTGGCCTTTTCAACACGTTTGGAAGGAGCGCTGTCAGGTGTGCACCTCGGTCAGGTCCTACAGTATATTAAAAGATTGAACTGAGACTCAACTCAATACACCAACATTAATTTAGCTTCCTTTAAGACTCATCAAACATCTGCTTGTGTTTTCTCCAGCATACGGTTTTATTGATAATTGCTGTAATTACTGCACCTTGGCTAAGCTTTGGTGTAAAAGTTTACTCTGAGGAAGTGCAACACTACTGAAATAAGAAACATGCTAGCTCAAATACTGGGGGAAAGATTACGCCTACTACATATATTACGGCTATGAAAGCGAGTGCACTTTGGTTGAACCTGATTCAAATTACAAATGGACTACTGAGGGATCTAGGCGCTCGGGGTGGTCACGTTACATACATGTCAAAATACATGTGTACATTAAATTGAAACGTGAGTTCAGATGCATATGGCCTGGTTTTGTCACTTTCTAAGCTAAATTTGACTGTGGTGGTAGCTGCTGGACAGCTGACCTAAAACTTTATGCTGTTGCCACAGTTCCATAGATTCCTTCAAGGGGACTATTTTTTTTTTTACCCTAAATTAATAACAACTGGAACACGTTTTAAAATTTTTATATGACATTTTGGTACTAGTATGGATTTATGCAGTGTGCAGCCCTCAGTATATATTATTTCTAGTCCAGAAATTGTACTAATTGCTATGCAGCTTATTGCCCCTGCAAGTACAATGATGATATTCGAGTTCTGGAAACTATGTAACTTCAGTAACAATGAGCCCCTAATAAAGAACAGCACCAGCGGACACAACACCAGTTGATAAAAAGGTATATTTATCATATAGCAATTTGCTGTCTCCCCTTAAAGCAGGGATGACAACTCTAGGTCTTGTGGGCTAGTGTGTATGCGGGTTTTTGCTGCCACCAATTACCAATCATTTTATAAGCCCGATCATTTACATGATCTGATATTTTGGCTACATTCATATGAACAGAAGCTGATGGATGTTCCTGTGCCCGTATGCATGCATTGTAGCATTTTATTGTGGTCTCAATTACGAGTGAATCGGTGTTGGTGTATATGACTAATTCGCTGATTGAGCCAGGGTAACTGGTGGTAGCAAAAACCTGACTACACAGCGGCCCACAAGGCCTGGAGTTGCCCATCACTGCCTTAAAGGGATGGCATATGTCCTTCCCATAGAGCACAGGTGTCAGAATCCACCTGTTCAGAATCCACAAGCTACGGTTTCTACCGGGTTTTGGTGTGTTCGAGCGCTTAAGTGATTCATCTAAGTCATCGATTGGTTAAAAAGTCCAGACGCCTTGTTTCCCACGTCTAAACTAAATGGTTATTGAAAGGAAACCACAAAAATCCATAGTCTTCCACGGCTGGGAATTGTGACCGTGATTTAGAATGCAAAGAATGCCGGTATTTCAACATTGCACTTGCATTGTATCTTTCACTGCTATTCCATTGATTTTACATGAGACAAAACAAACAAATGTCTGAAAACTGTTTTTTGTTGTCTGACCTCTGCCACTGAAACACTACACTGAACTGCAATTTCATGTATCAAGAAACTTTCTAAAACCACTTGGTATCCATTTGGAGCCTGAATGATTGCTTACTACAATTACTGTTGCTCAGCAGGTCTGCCACTATAACCAAAAACAGTATAAAGCTTAAAGTATTTCACACAGGTATTCAGGCCTCACCATGGTCCTTCTCACAACTAAGAAAACATTCCATGCTTTCTGGTTAGAAAGCAAGCTTCATTTCTAAAACAGCATATAGGGCCATGCCTGTAAAATAAAATAAAAATATATACAAAAATTATATACAAGAAAAACATGTTGGGTGTATGAATTTCACACAAAGGTCGTTGTCCTTCACACGGCTTAGGGTAAACTATGGCTCATTGACACTAGGTTGATAAATGCTTAGTATTTACTTACTTGAAAGCTCAGAAAGACTGGTATTTTCTAAAGTTTTTTTTTGAATGTGCAGGATAAGAGTCTAAGATGAAAAGCCTCTTTATGGGATTTTTAAGCACTACTAGTGGCACTTAGATTGAATGTGAAGTTATTTTTTTGCTTCTTCTTTGAAATTGATGCATGATGCCATAGTCTGAAAACACCCATCAGGTTGTCAGGGGAAACCCCATTCTGCGCCTACTGCCTGTTACCTAATGCATTCAAATGGGTATTAAGTATGCTCATTTGGTTTCAATATTTAGCAAATGGGTGAGAAAGCTACAAGGCAGTTTTCTCCATCATTTGAGAGGGATTTAACAGTCCTCTCTGGGTGAGGACCACATGGCTGCCACTTGCGGGCGGCTAAAGAAACGTTTTCATCACGGCTTGATCCAGGGTTATTCCACTTGTGTGGGGATCATTTTGGAGTGAGCGATTACAGTGATCTAATTAATTATGGTAATAAAATATAACATCATCATAACATAATTGCAATAGAGCATTAAAGCTGCAGTAGGCAAGTTTGAAAATATACGAGGCAAAAAGACTTCCCCCTTTTGCACTCCCTCCTATCTCTCTCCTAAGCCCCTCCCACCTAATTATGCTCCAGTGCACGCGCGGAGACAGACAGACAGGGAGGGGTTTATTCTACCGGGAGGATATTTTGCTTGTAGATAGTTGCCCTGATTGGTAGCGACATAGCTAGCTCTGATTGGTTGGTTTTTGGAAGACCGTCTTGAGATTTTTTTGACAGCATAGTACAGAGCCCAGGAAACCGGATTTTTTCTCAGAACACTTGATTTATTGATAGCTGCTGGAATGTAATGAGCACATTTAGCAATTTTGCCAAAATTATATCGAAAAAATCTTGCCCACTGCACCTTTAATTAGTGTGCAAGGGTATACTGAGAAGTCAGCAGAATATTCCTACATGCTCACAGACACACACACACATACATACAGTATACAGTAGGTTCTCACATTTGCACATGATTACACACTTGTCATATTATAATAGAAGTTATTTGGGATTTTCCTTTTATAATTGGAAAATGCAAGTTATGTCCTACACAAAAACTAGCCCTGACTGAATTACTTTTCAAATAGATTACTTTCCATAGAATGCCCACTGGCTGGTGCCTTTTGTTTAATTGCATGTAATAACTGTTATCCAAATACACAGAGGGCAATGAGGATGAAAGTGTTTTCATTTCAAAGACGGAGACCAGGAGACAGAGAGAGAGAGAGAGAGAGCGAGAGAGAAGTGAAATTTATACATTAAATAAGTAATTTACCCTATAATATTGAGGAGGGTTTTATTACAGATGAGCTTATAAGCATTTTTTATGTCGTAGTGAGTGGTGCACCACAGCTGCGGTGTTTCAGGTAGAGGAGGAAATGAGAAAATGTCCGACAGACTGCGGGGGAATCTTACTGCGCTACGCTGCATGGCCGGGATATTCAAGCGCAATCTCCGCGTAAATTATTTAGGCTGAAAAGCTCCCTCGGAAGCCATGCAGAAACATTTCTTGGCGTGCGGTTTTTATAATCCCGAATCTGCGCTCGCCCCGAGACATTTTTAGGAGCTTAATTACAAGCGATCAGTAAGCAATAGATCCGAGTGTCGATAGTGGGGACTGTGCGAGGATAGAAGTTAGAACTCACATCAAGTGACACACGGCGTAATTAATGAGCGTTTCCGTGGTTATGGGATGCAGACGAATACTAACTATCCATGTGCAATCAAATTAGCATTCCTGGCCTAAAGTATTTATAAGATTGGTGTTCTGGATTGCACATTCCAAGCCAATATAGCCGCGTGCATTGGGACCATAATATATGATATCGCAGCATGAAATTTGTATTCTTCCTTCAATTTCACGTTGATAGATATTTCTCTCACATTTCATCAGACCGAACTTATGTTTACCATTGATTCGAAATTATTTTTGCACGCTTTACTTCTCCTCGATGCTGTGCTCGGCAACCGTGAAAAATAATTGGTGTAGCAAAAGCAAACTACAGTATATGCTAAAGTCAACCTCTCTTTTTTCAGAGCTTCCATTTTGGCAGGGATGCCTCCTCTTTAAATTCGAAGGACCCTCCTTTCGCTGTGATCTTGTCATTAATGTGGGGAATTTGCATTTTAGATCGTACAAATCACTGGATGAATTTAAGCAGGCTTGACATTAGGAAAGTGTGAAGCACTCAGACTTAAAGGTGTGGCTTTAATAGCCAGATCTGTTATCCTCCGAAGAACTCTTTGGGCTACTTGAGGTTGGAAGGCGGCCTTCCTCGACGGCGGTTGGCTGAGGAGTGCCCTCTCTCAGTGAATTACAGGTTGGTCCAGGGGTGAGCGGGGTGGAGGAGTCATTAACTGCGGCGGATACAGGGGCTGAGAGCCTTTTTATCGCCGCGCTCTGATTGAGTCCTCCACCGCTCAGCGCCCACCCCCCTAGCCCGCCCTCGCACGACTCTTCGAACGCACTTCAAACCAAATCCGAGAGCCGGAGGATTCCGGACACAGCGGACTCTGACATTTGCCTCCGGCGGACACGCGCCTGAGGGCAGTCCCCGGGAATGTTGTGGTCTTATTGCATTTGCCAGCCCCGGTTGACCAATGGCCACGAACCCCACAGAGAGAGGTCATCTCTACCGGCCTTCGGTACCGAGGGGTCACCGGGACCTGGCCTGAACCAAATCCATTGCTGTTTTTTTTTTTCCATCTGTCCAACAAAGAAATTTAAAAAAAGGTCAGGTAAATATGGACACGGTATTGCTTTTGTCTTGCGGCTATTTATTTAATCTGACTTTTGCCGGCACCCCCCCCCCGATCCGTCCGTTTGACCTTTCTGAAGAGTTTCTGAAACATTTCTTAAAAAAGAACGTTGCATTGAGTCAAGTTGAGCCCCAGAGGACAGTGACAGCCATCAATGAATGATTAATGCAAGGCTTTGTTCTGCTTGAGAAAGCTTTTCTTACAAGCTGTATTCAGCCACAGATGAGGAGCGAGGAACGCACGGACGACACTCAGGGAATAAATAAGGGTTTTAGATCCCATAGTAATATTTCAAAGGGTATCAACAATGAAGACAATTTCCCATGAATCATTGCAAATAAAGACAACATGAAAAGAGAGCCCACCAGGTATTCTAGTTTTACTCTGTTGCTAGTCCTTAACAATGTCAAGGGACCCAATACTTTTTATATTCTGTGACAGTATCTTATTTAATTCAAGAAGAGAAATTGTCAGATACTTTCTAAGCAACTTGTTGATATGCATAAAAAATATATGAGTGACTTTAATTTTAGAGCGTAGACTGTTGAAAGTATTCTTTTTTTTTTGCAATAAAGCAAAGACTTTGCAAACTACCACACACAGTAGCAAGAGATAACGGTGTGAGATGTCATTTGAAGGTGAGAATATATTAATTGGAACAGCTTTGCTATGGACAATTATGCGTCAGATTTAAGTGATGAAATGGAGCCCCCATTATTCCAGTCCATCTGGTTCAAAGTTGATTGTCTGAAGAATGAGTGCCTGGGCGCTGAGACGCGTGGCACGGGCGCTACGTGCTGCTAGCTTGAGTCGGTCGGTATCTTGGCACTGACCCCGCAGCAGACCGCCATCGTAGGAGGCAGAGGTGCAGGATGGTACCAGCCCGGGGGAGTCTGTGAGGGAGTCATGGAGTGCACACCTTTGACTCGGGCGGTAAAATCACAGTGAATCGGGACAGTCTACCCTCGCACAAAGGGCTTGTAGTTAGGCCTCTACTCAAAAGTAAACATGGAAAGTATGTGGATGCGCTAACCGTTGTACTAACCACTTATCAACTTTCTAAATTCTGTTGACTATGCTGTCTGCTTGATGTGTCCAATCGTGTCCAACGATGCTTTTCTCGGGAGTTTCACTTTTCAGTGTTGCAGAATAATGAAGTCGTTTCAAGCAACAATTAGCACTTTACTGTACTGCAGGGCAGTCCTTGATGGTAGAGCTGTGGCACGTCATAAGGCCTACTGTTGATTCTGCTGGCTGTGAGGTAAGTGAAAGTGCTGTCTGAAGCAGCGGCCAGCTGAGGTGTGCAGTATTTATTGCGAAAGGCTCAAATAGCCATCAGCGCGAAGGGCGCCCGTGCGGCATCGTTGATGGTCCATTTGGCACCGGCTAACGAGGTCTGTAAGGTGCGCAGAGTTCAATAATTCATAATCTAATGTAAATGCAGAGAGTAGTTTTTATGTGCTCCCCCAAAATTGCTGGCTTGGTTCAAGCACTTATTCTTGTCCAATTTCAACAGACACTATAAAGCTCACCTCCTACGGCCTCCGACCGAAATAGGCGCCGCCATTTGCTGTGTTTTGAAGTATAGGGAGTACCGTTGCATTGTGGGACATTGCACATATTTTCCGATACTCTTGTTTAAAAGGCTGGTGGTGTTTCGATCTAGAAGGTACCAGAGGGGTTAGATCTCGAACCTTTGGGTATAAGACTGAATGTCAGCTCGTATGACATCACATTTCACTGCCTAACTTACACTGCCCGGCCAAAAACAAAGTTGCACACTGTAACATTTAATTGGGCCACCTTTAGCTTTGATTATGGCGCGCATTCGTCGTGGCATTATTTCGACAACCTTATGCAACGTCACAACATTTATTTCCTTCCAGAGTTGCATTCATTTTTGGCCGAGATCTTGTATTGACGACGGGAGAGTCGAACCACTCCGTAAAGTCTTCTCCAGCACATCCCAAAGACTTTCAATGGGGATAAGGTCAGGACTCTGGTGGCCAATTCATGTGTGAAAATGATTCCTCATGCTCCCTGAACCACTCTTTCAGAATTTGAGGCCGATGAATCTTGGCATTGTCGTCCTGGAATATGCCCATTGATGGGATAACCTGGTCATTCAGTACATTCAGGTACTCAGCTGACTTCATTTTATTGCTGCATAACGTTGCTGAGCCTAGTCCTGACCAATTGAAGCAACCCCAGATCATAACACTGCCTCCAGAGGCTTGTACAGTGGGCACTATGCATGACGGGTGCAACAGCGACTTTTTTTTGGCCAGGCAGTGTATTACCATGTCCATTAAACCAACCACACTGTCAAACAGAAATGTTTGGTTTACTCAAATGCTCTGAGGAAACCGGTATGCTTTTTTAAATTTATTTTTACTCTTTTTAATTGAGTTATAGCAATTTATTATGTTTTTTAAGTAGGTACTGCATGGTCTATTTAGTAAAATTGCATTTAAGTTTCACAGTATACCTAAAATTACTTTTTAATCAAAAATCTAAATCCTCAATGGGGAAATAACGAGAAAGCTAAAACAGGAGACCAACCATTATATGAGAAAATTCTAATAATATAAAAACATAACTGAAAGGGCAATTTTACTGACTGACACATGATTTTCATTACCATGTGTCATTCCATTTTTTCCCCTCCAAATTTGTAATCGCCAACGGGGCAGTTATTGATATGCCACCTGCACACTGAACAGTGAACGCTGCAGCTGAAGTGTGTTGTGCTGAAGAACTGCTCTCCAATAGCCCAGTGACTATTTCCACAATACCGTCCACACCTTCAATACCTGGGGGCTAGCGCTGAACTGAGGAGAGGCGAATCTCTCTCTGAGGAGTACCAGCTGGCTGTGGTTAGCTGGTAGCCTGTGTTATTGGGTTGAATTAACGCATTGCTAGCCCAAGGAACCCCGTCTGACTTACACCCGGCCTACCCCTGACACAATGAACCCAACCCAATCTGTTTTAGTCTGTTTTAGTCACCTAATGTTTTAGTCACCTAACGCATCCTTGTTTTAGTCACGTAATGACCAAGTCCAAGTCTCGAACCTGAGACCTGATCACATTCAAGGCCAGACGCGCGATTCTCCCGACGCTTGCTCTGCAATAATACGTCTGCAAACTGAATTACGGCTCTCTGAGGAAACCACGTTCAAAAAAAGGAAATAATTTAAAAAATCGTGCCAACTGTGGATTTCATCATCTAGTACAAATTTGTTTTTGCCTGTGGAAGTGTTTGTCACTTTAATTGGCTTTTCATGGGAGATGATATTTTCAGAGGAGAGGACACGTTCAAATTAATTTTTTCCACGCTGCGCACATTTGAATGATAGAGCCTGCCATTTCCCCGTACTTCCTTCCATTTGTACATTGTGCACAAGATGCCTGTTATTTTTCATACCCTCCCAGTAAATACGGGTCGTGAAGAGTTGCGTTAAATTAACACTTGTTTTCCACTGACACCCCATCTCTCTCTCCCAGTGCTACCTGCTACCAATTGAACAAAGGAAGTCTTAAGTGATTTAACTTAAGCAACTAATCGAAGTGATCAACTTAAGTAATCAAAGAGATCGCCGTTCAAAAATTAACATTGAAGGCATGAATGCTGTGGATAAACCTGTCTTTCCCTGCTATGAGAAAAAATATATATACAACACAAGCAACATGATCTTCACATTTTACATTAATTCATTTTGCGGTCTCTGTATTTTAGAGCCGTTTACAGATCAGGCCTGCTGATGATGCTCCTTCAGTCCAGTTGTAAGGACATCCTCAGCACAGCCATTGCTTGGTTTCAGCAGTTATACAGTAAGAGAGACATCATCTGACTGTTACTGTATTATTATGTTCGGCCTCTGTTACTCATGAGGAATTCATACCCTCCACAATGGACGTGAACATTGAAAATGTTGTACCTATGAGACATATTTAATTTCTGTATTTCACAAACGCACACACACGCCTACATGCACACACATATGTGTAGAGAAAGAGATGAATAAGAGGGAAAAGAGATAAAGCAATAAACAGGTTTTATATATGTATATGATAGACATACTGTATATGACGGATTTGTACAATATACTTACCTTTGAAAATCAGTATACAATAAGGATGACGATGGCTTAAACGCTAAAACATGACAGATAAATAAATAAATGTAGCAAAGTATGCCTTACCCATCAGACAAAGAGCCCTGTCCAGAAGACAAAACAATTAATTAATTAAAGCTGATAATGACAATATATTTGTCATGATGCACAATACGTGTTACTCTGAAAACTCCATTTCCCAAAGCAACTCGGTGCCCCCCCCCCACTAAACCCCCCCCCCACCTTCTTCCGACACACAGCAACACGGGGCGGAGCCTTCAAGTGCGGCGAGGGTGGCATTCGATAGCCAGATTGAACTCATGAGGAAAATATCCATGGCTCCCTACATGTTGAAAGCCCTTGGAGACAGAGGGAGGTGGGGGTGCGGGATAATTGTTGCAGACGCGTTCAGCCAGATTCTCTGAGGCAGTCAGACAGGATGGCATTCCTCTCGTGACGGCGCGGCTCCCAACCAGCCTTGAATCTGCATAAAGATGAAAACAGGGAGGGTTGCGCAGGAGAAGCGACTGGCAATTAATGCGTACGTAAAAAAGAAAACGTGCCGGAAAATGCCATATGTTAATTTGATCTCCTGTAATGAGACAACTGGGGGAAAGGAGCTAGGTAAGGCAGTTCCTATACCGCAGGGGTGGTATACCCACTTGAATGGGTGTGTGTGTGTGTACCCCTCCCCGGGGCGAGAACACACTCAAGGAATCTGCTGTATGTTGGAGATCCTGGAGATCCTTGGCGCGCGTGGGGACGGAAAGAAATGTCGAGGAGAAACAGGCCTCTCCATTGTCTCTCTACACAATTATTTTTATTAGGAATCGGTCGGGACATGACAAGGAGTTCGGACTTTTTTTTTTTTTTTAATGTCTCCTGGGCTTCACCTCTGCCCTCCGATTCTGACGAGCCGGGAACTAATCAGCCGCGCCGTTGTAATGATGGGAATTTTCCATGCGCAATTAAGCCCTCTGCCTGGAAGCTGCGTTCGGCGCACACGCGTAGAGGAGTGTCGCGTGGGAGAGTCGCGGCGCCCTATCTTTGCGAGGACGTTCAGGCGTAATGACAGCTCTCCGGTGGCATTTAGACTGGTATAGCGGGCGGGTTGTGAGCGGAACCGGGGCCCATAGGAGATGATAGTCTGTTCGGGTGCGCAGCAGCTAATGTAATGTGATTTAAAATGGCGTCGCCCCCCCCCCCCCCCCCCCCCTGGATGCTGTGACGCAAAAGCAGCAGAGCGATCCTGACCTTCACTGACATTGCACACTGTTCACTGTGCAGAGTTTATACTGGAGGTCACATACCTGCCACAGTCTGTTTTTCCCAACTTCCTCCTCTCTCTCTCTCTCTCTCTCTCTCTCTCTCTCTCTCTAGCTCTCCAGTGCATCAATCTCTGTTAAAAGAATGAAAATAATTTGGCCACCTTGCAAAGCCGCTGACCTACCATCACGCAGTACCAGGAATGTGTTTTTTTCCCCCAGAAAATACATGAACGATCATCACTTCTGTATGGGTCTATTAAAGCATAAATACAATGTATGCTTGAAAACTGCGTATGAAATGCATTCAAAAATATATACACATGCAATAGATGGTATAGGCATTAAAATAGCTGCTCTATAATATACTGTGTATATTATTTATTTTAAACTTAGAATGAACTTCATCGTCCACTCACATGGAAATTGGCCTCTGGCACCACAGCACTTACGCAACATTCAGACACTCCTATTTAAAATCCCCTTCTATTTCTGTCACTCAGGCTGCTTAAATACTGGGCAAAATAACAATATACTACTGTATGTAATTACTATTATATTATTATAATTATAATCTCCAGACTAATGAATCAGCACTTTCATGGTATATTATTTGTATCTATTTTATGATCCCAACTGTACCTTTGAAGCTCTGCCATAAGCTACACCTTGTTTGAATCACGATTAAATCTCCCAAAGCCTCCCAGTTTAGACCACTATTGCTATATTTTTAATAATTTTTTATCTGTGCCTCTGCATCTGCTTTCCCCTGCGGAAGGGCAGACGTGCGGACGGGCAGACGGGCCTACAGCAGAGCCCGACGCCATGCTAATGCTGGTCCCCGGTCGCGTCGGCGAACGACGATGACGCACACTGCAATTCAGCGCACTCAGGGGAAGGCCTGCACACATTTCTCACTCTGGCGGGCTGCTTTCATGTCCCGTGCTCCTGGAAACACGACGCGTTCATCTGTTTTTGAATTCCTCTGCTATACTGCTGAATAAAACGAGGAAAGACAATGTCGATTCAAACTAAGTAAAGGGCCACTTTGTCACATTGTGAATATTATTTGTGCATTTCATTCTTTTCATCCACTTAGGTAGGTATTTTTTGGTATTTTCCCGATATATCAGGATATCAGGCATTTCAATCTGAGAAAAGAAAGTCTTTCTGCCCCTATTCTACACTTGAAATACTGAAAACGTACGCCCATCCATCCATTATCTAACCCGCTTATTCCTGGTAAGAGCACGGGGGAGGGGGGGTAGGAATGCACCCCGTATATCTTGGCCAAAAATCAAGGATTCCTTCAATTCATTACAAGACTGCTTCAACCTGTTTTCAGAATGTCTGTCACCATTACACGGTGTTGCTCTTGTCAATTAAAAGTGAAGCCGAACTTCTACAAGTGCAGAGAAAATGTCAGTTATAATCTCGAGGCTGTGTAACTTTCAAACAAACTGACAGCGGAGAGAGGCGGAGGGGAGAACAAGTGCGCCGAAATGCAGTATTGACATCGCACGCCTCTCATTGGATAATTTATTTCCACTCTAAGCATCAATTAAAGCCATTTTAGAGGATCGTTTCATTCAAACCAAATGATTGAGCATTATAAAAAGATACCTCGACAGACAGTTTGCAATTCAGTGGATGGATCAACGTAATAAAAGAGCAACGCATCCATCATCACCTCAATTACCTTTCAGACCAAATTAGAACGTGTCTCGCAAAAGTTCAAGGTTGCCCTCGCGTCTGTGTCCATCACAGCACAA
Organism: Synaphobranchus kaupii; assembly: GCA_029718625.1. Classification (NCBI taxonomy): domain Eukaryota; kingdom Metazoa; phylum Chordata; class Actinopteri; order Anguilliformes; family Synaphobranchidae; genus Synaphobranchus; species Synaphobranchus kaupii. The sequence continues at coordinate 16,446,417 of CM056381.1, read as the reverse complement.
ATGATCCTGGATGTCTAACAAAATTTAAAACTGCTCACTTTCATTTTCCTTCCCGTACGGTGATGACTTGAATTCACAGAAGGAGCCAAAACTACCATTTACTGCCATGACCTGAGACACCTCAGAAAGGCTAGCAGCTCTAATTCTAAGCACAGACAAAAAAAAAAAAAAAAGTGTGACACTTTAACTATGCTCATTTCATATTGTATATGGAGCTATTTTTTGCCAGCGGTGAGCTTGTCAGAGTTAAGCAATAAATCCCAGATCCCATATACTGACACGCCTTACAGTCTTTTTCTTTTGAGCTGGCTTAACTTCAGAACATTCCCTGCTTATCATTGGCGGTGCTTTAAGTGCATTCTGCAAGGTGTGGGAGATTACCATATGCTTCACACTGCCTTGCTAACGTGTTCCTTTAATCTGCTTTTTTGACTGGTGCTAAAGTAAACGGCGCTTTATTTAGCTGCCCAGGTTGTGAGGTGCTCTCTGCCCTTGGCTAACATGTTTCAATAGGGTGTAAAAAACGTGGCGGTGCTTTGATGTAGAGCCTGAGCTACAATAGTAAAACACCATACCATTCAACCCTGGATTACACAGAGAGGGATCCAGGGAACCAATGTAAATCCAGCTTCTTCAAGTTCTGTAATATTATTGTCAAGAGAACGACAATAAACCGTATCTTTTTTCTGCAAAATGTATTATTATTCACTGGCAGGCTAAGCCCCTTCAGATGCTACATCTCGTTTTCAAGGGGGTCCTTTCTCAATGTCGTGGTGGACCAATATCACAGGGCATAATTGGTCTGTTGTATTGCCACTTCATTCTCTTTGCAGAACTCTTCCCTGGTCATCATAAAGACCACGGCTCCTCGACTCTCCCTCTCCAGTGCCCTCATACAGCGCTCCAGCTCCTCCCCTGTCCTCCATTTTCTCCCCACGCCGCTCGCTGTAGTGAAACGCTCACAATTACTGAGAACATGCACATTGTGAAATGTTGCACTAATGCTCTTGTGTGCATTTCTGCAATTCATGTACATTGTATACTTCATAATGATGATCTGTGTCACCCAGTAACATTTTATCTGGTACCTATGAGGAGGAGGAGAAGAAGAAGAATTAAAATAATAATAAGAAGAATTAGAAGAAGAAGAAGAAGAAGAAGAAGAAGAAGAAGAAGAAGAATTAAAATAATAAGAAGAAGAAGCAGAAGAAGAAGAAGAAGAATAAAAATAATAAGAAGCAGAAGAAGACAAGATTAGATAGCAGAGTAGCCTCTGACCATTTGAGTTTCAAACACCAATGCATTTCAGCAGGTCTTGTTCACTTAGACCTGCCTCGCCTGCATGCTATGTGTGCTCAGGTGGCTAAAGCCAGACCAGTGCTTCTCCCGCCAGAGCCCCTGCTCTTTAAATCACTGTCCGGCTCCGGTGCAGTCAGCTGAGAGAAGTGGAGCATGCCCGCTGGCCCCCGGCTCCCTCTAGCCCTCCCAGGGACGACTGCACCAGCCAACAGATAAATTTCCCCCTCCTTCTAATTACAGTGCTTGCCATCTCTGTCCCCCCACGGGAGTATATCACCTCACCCTCCCCCTCTTCTCTCCTGGTAAATAACATCCCCACCGTGGTGTGTAAGACCATGTGACAGAATGTCCTGGAATATACACCTCTGGGGCACTGTGATTGGGCATCATCAAAGCGATTACTTTTTTTTTGTCGAAGAAATTAACATAAGTAATAGCTGCCCGTGTATTTTTTCAATTAACACAACAATGAAATGAAACATTCCAGCCGCCTTTTTTTGTTTAATCCTCTCTATATATTGAAATAAGGGAGTTATTTCAGTGCTGCTCCCTTTAAGGTCTCACCCAGCCAGAAAGGAAGGGGCATGGAGGTAGTTCATTTCATCGTCTTGCGGACTGGCAATTATCCCAGTTCATTTCGAATACATAATCAATTAATTTCCTTGATGGAACAAAGTCATCAGGATTCTGAGATGCAACATCTTATCCCCTTCCCCTTTCCTGACACTACGCTCCGCATATTTAGCAAACTTAAATCATCTTAATTAAAGTTTGCCTGCTTTCAATAAGCAGCGGTAATTTGCCCTGACTGCATTTGTTGTCTCGAAGCCTCGCGTCAAATGAATTTATTCTTCGTGTAAAGCCTCACAATGAGAACATTTAAAAGCAATAAATTAGGTTTTGTCTTTTTTTTTTTCTTTTCCCTGGGAATATTTCTCCCTTTTATGCAAGAGACTATTCCCTGTGTAGTAAACACTTCCTCATTATAATTATTAGCTCAGATAAGCCAAGCACATCAGTAAATTCTTCTATTTTATATTCTTCTAGTTTATTCTTCTAAGCAGCAGTGTATTCCAGGCAACCTATAAGCATTCACGTACAAACACGTACAGCAAACACAGCTAACATGAGCTTTCCATATTAAGAACCACCAGTCAGCCATAGGTGCTTCCTTAAAAAGACCTTTTAATTCTTTAAACATAAATCATACAAACAATTTGGTACAATTTTGGTATCTTTATGATCCTTATTGGATATTCTAAAGTATGATGGTATATTATTGTTATTTTTGTAGACTAATGTATTATCTTAGAAAAACGTTGTGATTATTTTGTGTTCAGGCAATATAATTTATAATAACAACGTCTAAAGATAAGCAACACCTAAAATGGCACTTTTGAAATATTAATATTTGTACTTTTCAAAATGAATCAATTATCGTACATAAATCATTACTACCCTCATTATTTAGAACATCCTACATGGTTTATAAAGATACCAGGATGTTCTTGGGACAATGTACGGTTAAAGAATTACAGGGTCTTAAAGGGGGCACCCATATGGCAAAAAAAATACCATATAGGCAGTTTGACTGAAAACTTCGCCGAAAGTATTTGTGACTCAAATCTAAAATGTGTCAAATGATGGCATGGGGAAATTCACACAGAATTCCCCGTATGCAATATTCCCATGAAGGTTCTACAGTGAAATCTCCCACCCTGCCTCTCAGCCGCCTGCATTAGTCCCGTGCGTAGAGAATTCTCATTGAATTCCTCAAGTTCAATTCAAAAGTAATTGTACTTTCAAGTTTTAAAAAGCAGTGCCATTAATATCCTTGGTCATTATGCGCATTTAGTGTATCATGAGGGATCACTGTTGCTCCCTCTATCCAGCTATTTGAATGGGAGAGTTCCACTAGTTAAATTACTTCCGTTTAGTCCCTCAGTAGAGACAATAGACTATTTTCAAGTGAAAATGGTTAAAGGGATAGTTCGGAATTTTCTACATAATGTCTCACTTACGACTTACCCATGATGTAGTTGATTGATGGAAACCATTTTCAGCTAATTCCATGCTGTCCCTTCTTTTGGACATACACACGTTGCTAATGCTAGCGCAACTCTAAGGTAACTGGTAGCATCCACTACCAAATGCACTTAAACACTCCACAGTGCACCGTTACAAAGCAAATAAAATACGACGACAGTCTATCGGGGTTATTTTGAGTGTTTATACCATCATTTTTGAAGTCAAACTATCGTTGAATCCTTTACTTTGTGCTGACCTATATTCTCTGTGGAAGTACGGCGGCGGAGCGAACGTGGCCATTGCAACTTGTTGCTCTTCTTTGTTATTGTAGTCGACCAGTGCCGGCACTACATTCGTAGGTAACGTAAAGTATCTTCCACACCATCATTTTGATGTCAGAATGGTCACAGTGCAACTGGTTTGTGGATAGAACTGAACAGATGGTGTATGACTTTATCATACTTGAAATGCCATTAGTTTTCACAACTTAATTTCCACCCCCGTTTCCTCAGTAACATAAGGAAGCTGTCAACAGTTTCAGTCAAGGTGTTTCAGGGTCATAGTCAGTAACAACCATGGACTGGAATAACTGTTAGTTCTTAAATTAATAATAGTGTACTTTTCTTTTTTTTATACAAAAATATTAATTCAAATTTATTTAGTATTATCTCATCATCTATTTCCCCCATCGATTTAAGAAGCATATATTTTTAATTTTTTACTTTGAAGAGACAATGTGGAAAGGGTAAAAATGCATTTTTTTAATTATGAATGCACTTTTAAAGAGATTCTGACTAACAACAGCCAGCTTTGCCATTGTTCAATGTTTTATATTTCCTAAGTCAAGTGGTTCTTTATATCGTCTTTATATCGAATCACTAATTCACGGGGAACATCCTCAGTAGTACTAAGGAAAACCTGAATTCCTCTGTAACATTGATAGCGTTGCAGGTGCTTGATGTGGTTTCACAACCAGGATGACAGGATGGGGGTGCATAACCACAAAATCATCAAAAGCTCTATGCTAATTAACACCCCGCCTGGTGTGCATTACCCCAGGACCCAAAACAAAGAGCGAGGTGAGAAAAACTGAGCCGAATGTGAGATATGGCACGAAACACAGGCGAGAAATACCTTCCTCGTCACGGAGTCTTAGCCCAAGTGCTCGGTGTTAACCCAAAACCAAGCACCGTGTTTTCATTTCCTATTCACTCCTCTGAAAGGGACTTTCATCTTTAACGGCGGCTGCGATACAAATTACTATCTTATTAGTACTCCAATTACAAAACAAATTAAAAAAAAAAAATGGCATCATGAAACATTTCGAAAATATTTATTTTGTGTGATACAAATGAGAGGGGCACTGCCCGAGCATTTTGGCTTTCATTGGAAAGCAGTGATCTGGGGGTTAACTCACCTCGGGGTTAGAATGTTAAGCCGCTATCATGAAACTCTTTTCCAATTCCTGTCTCCCACACCATGTAGTATCCATAATGGTCAGGGAGTGAATCTGCGGCCAGACTCCAATAGAAGGTACGGCAATGAAAAAAAAATCAATAAGCTCCGTTTCTTCTCTCATTCCAATCAGCACACAGATAGAGGCAGTCACATAATTCAGCTGCATCAGCTACCGAGGTTATGACCACAGGGAATCATATAGACAGGACTATCCGATCCCGGTCGCAATTGCGAGGCATTGTCTTTTTCAAGGTACATCACAATGATTTGGTGTCTGCGGCTATGTGATCTAAGTCAATTTGGTGTGGTTTTCCTATCGATGGCATCGCTGGAAAAAGATATTACGTGAACACCAAAGATCTTTGACTTTAAAAGGACACATTACATTACGCCATACGCTTTGTCAAGGTTGTTTTTCATCCAAACTTTAAGATTTATTAGGTGTTATAAAGTATGTGTATATGACATATTACTTATGAAGCTTTATTAAGTGTGCTTACATACAAAGCATTATTTGAGTATGAAGAGCTTTACATGAAGTGATATAATTATCTGTTAAGACCACTGATGTATTTTCTGTAAACCCACCCAATGCATTTAGACATAGAAAGGTGTTCTTCAGAAAGCTGTTTAGCGTATGATGCATAAATGGGTTGCCATTCTAACAGACATCACATGTCAATATTTTTTTAAAGAAAATGTCAAGTGGTTGTACTGGTCTAAAACAGAATGTTAAAGAATATTTCAAAAGGCTGAAACAGCCATTTCCAGCTTCAATTGTGTTCCTTTCTGAATTAGTCCTGTACCCTAAAACATATGAATTTCATAATTGTAATTTGCTATTGTCAATAATGATCCTTGAATGACGTAGAGGTCTCAGGTTAATGATGATTCTGAGGCACTGGCTCCCGACATAAAACTAACACGACGGCCAACTGTAACATTCACTGATCAATTTTAAATTTCCAAGGTCAATTTATTAGATTTGTTTGTTTTTTATAGAGAATGCTCTTCTAATGTATGCTGTGTTTTCACTACCCCCCTTCATGTGCCATGTGCACAAAGCTTGTCCTCGGGCACAATCATATTGCGTGAGATAGTAGCCTAAGAAGCAGTCTCGATCCCATTCATTCATCAGTCCCAGTCATTTTTAGTCATTGGAGTTTTGAGTGAGATTCATTTCTTGAGCTCACTCGATATACGGACCCATAATGTTGGATAGTGCCATTCTCATGTTTCATGTGCATACAGTTAAATATGTGCATATTCTGAACGGTTTCTGCAATTTTTCCATGAAAGACCAGCGACTGGTTATGAATCACAGAACTGTTCAAAGGGCGCGCTAGACAATTCCAGCCTCGCCCAGTCTATGGGTAAATGACATATTTTTTTGGGATGAATCTTATATTAATGCAAAGGCAATGGAGACATGAAATATTACCATTATGGTAAATGGCAAATCCATCAGAGACACGCAAGATGAATGGCGTGACACTCCTTCGGGCGAAGATTAATGTCCCTTTAAAGTGTTTCCAAAGAATGCCACACAGACGGCCGGGAATATGATTAAATTATATCCTGCATTACCTCAGAGAGTGCGTCTCTGCGTTGGACACCTTGAATTGCACGGCTCCGGCCATTACCAGGGCAACAATAGGAATGTTTATATCGAAAATCTATGAATTCACTTTTTCAGTATTGACATGTTGTGGCTGTTCCCCTTTTGGCTTTTCCCCACGGGCGAATAAGGGTGACTGATCATTAAAACACATCTGAGTAGACCTCTTTTTTGGTGCCACGAAAAATGCATACTGTTCCTAGGACTATAAAAAGCAAGAATTGTCCATATTCCAGAGAAATGTCATGTCGTATAAAAATAACTCCGTAAAAAATAAGAATGTGTTACGCAAAGAAAAATCAGTTTTACTGTGCTCGTTGGTCCTGAAAATGGATAGGTAAGTGAGACCAAATTCAATGAAGCACCAGCACACTTAATGAGCTGAACACGGAAATGCAAACGAGGTATACTCTTTCACCCCCACAAACTCCCGACCCCCCCCTTTATCTCATTCTCCCCAAATGCCTGGGGCCACATGTATAAAACTCTGAGTAAAACAATGCGTAAAAGAACGCTCAGGGAGAAAGTCGGAAATCTGCTTACGCTTTTTCTCCCTCTGCCTTTTCATTGATGGTGTCGCCACACCTGACTCCAAACACTGCGTACGTATGGTGTCCAGCGTGTGCAGAGGTACGCAGATTCTCTTATTTTATACATCTGAATTACTGCGTGGAAACTTCTGAGGGAATTTTTCTGCTCAGCACTGTTTATACATGTGACCCCAGGTGTCTCTTGGGAGTCTGGGGTCTCAATTCTCCTTCTGCAGACTCATAAAAACAAGAATAAACTTCAGCTTCAGCTCTTTACACAATTCTGCGGCTGTCAGGTTTTGGGTCATCACCAGATGACCGACTACCTGTTTGCTCATGCCAATGTCTGGGGAGCATAATAAATGTAGAATAGCTGGAACGAACGCACAGCAAAATGTTCAATGTTAAGTGTTTCACTATGAGAGCGTACATTTGATCCCTCTTTGGACTCATATAATATTTTACAGTTTTATGAACACTGAGAGTTTTACTGTGTGTCACCCCGCAGCAAATATTTTGGATCCCAGCTGTTACTTACTCAAACATGTGACATGAAAGAGTTTTAGTAAATTAGTTACTTTAATTAAAATGCACGCACACCAAAGCAAGGCTATATGAAAGCCGCCGACAATTAAGAACATTTAAAATTAAATAAAATTATGGGTAAATGTGTTTATTTTACATGTCGTTTTTTCAGCTCACTACTAAGCACTGCTCTAGCCTTTGCGCCACCCTAGGTGAGATGGCAGACTTGGGGGCACTCGAATCTCATACCAGTCTCCGACTTAAAACATAAATAAATTGAAGGAGATGCTTCAAAAGACATCAGTTTGTTTGAAATGAAACTAATTAAAACGTTTTTCTTTGTTACCGTGACAAAGGTTATATGATTATAGATAGGTCTTCACTCACAACATTACCAGTTTTTCTTTTTATAAAGCTCTATATATTCAGACAGGAGACTTTGAAAATAATTTAATTTCAAGGGAGAATAATGTTGTTGTGCGTGGGCTTTCCACATGGATTGCATCAAGCACTATTGGTGCTTGTAACCTGAATAATGCGGCATTTAAAAAAAAACGTTTCACATGGACCTCTGGGTGCATAAACATCATTTTGATTTGTCCGTAACCGTGGTCTAAAAAAATTTCTGTAATTGGTGACCAAGCAGTCCCTCTGCTGTACACACGATATGATTCATTGTTTTCGTATAAGTGTGTGTGTGTGTGTCTTTTTTTACTTTTGCCAATGACTGCCAAATTAAATTTTAAAAGCCCATAGATGATGTGGACAACCTTGCAGACATCATTCTATTCAGAGAATAGGGTGAAGTTCATTGCCTTGTTTTATTTATTTATTTACTTATTTATTTATTTTGTTTTTGCTTTTTTCTTGTTCCATTGTTATACAAATAACGTGTGGCGCTGCCCATCTCTCATATAGCTTCATAAAAATAATTATTTAATGCCGTTTTCTTTTTGGGATAAGATTAATGGCAGCCATACTATAAGGTTTCAGTACATCTGTCAGAGTAGAAGAAGAACAGCGAGAGAAGGACCATGAAAAAAACAATAATGGATCCCCTGAGTATAGGACCACGGCCACTAATAGCTCACTATCGTAAAATTGAAAGTAAAAAAAAGGATAGGAAAACAGTAATGATGTCAGGAAACATTTCCTTTAAGGGAAAAGCCACTTAAAAATTTATTTTTAAGTGGTTGCATTTTATTGTGTTTCCATTCTGGATAGTAAAAAAGGTCAAGTAAAAAAAAAAACAGCCAGGAAGGTAGCACGCGGAAGATAAACAGAGAAAAAACCGTGCTCTTACACAGAGTCCGCAGAACAAATTCTTCCCTTTCTTTGTCACGTTGCTCCATCGCTAGCTTAATAGCACGATAGCGTGAAACATTGCTAAATGGTTCCAGTAAATGAGAACGCCGTGAACAAAAAAAAAGGATTCCAACCTGAAAATGGACACATTGGCACAATGAATATGATCTATTTACTTCATAATGAAGGCCTCACCTATTCTATTAATTTTAATGTGCCCCCCAATTCCATTGCTAAGTCCCCAAGCAGATGTCTCATTTTCAGACCACACAATTACTGCCATTCTTCTAAACAAATGGGTCCAAATTAGTCAAATTTGCACATCGAGATTTAATGTTAATCGTTAGTTTCTCTTTCAACCCCATGTATATGCATGGGGATATGCAAAACAATTCTGACCTTATGGTGTTCAGCTCATTCTCTTCTCTATGCACCCTCTACCATGTTCTGCCTGACAGAAGGATCAATGTCTGTCATTTTTCCAAAGCTGGATGTCTTGAAGACTCATATTGCCAGCTTGCATCTTTTAAGCAAAGTTAGTAATTAACACGGTTCATACAGTATCTATTTAACTGTCTTAAAATGAAATGTACTATTTGAAATACGTTTGTAAAAAGCTGGATAATTTTAATCCTCCGTTTCAAACATGTTACTTTCTATTTCCGTGTAGGACCTGATGGGTTTCCAACGTGGTTTTTTCATTTGCATATTTTTAAATAAAAATGATTTAATAAAATAATTTTTAATAGTATGAATGTGGGGAGCTCAAAGCAAAGCCTGAGGCACAATATTTAGAATATTTAAGCCACTGATAAAATCACAGGCCAATCACAGTCCCCTTTAAATAGCAACCGGTTAGTGAAATTGTGGCTATGGTGGGAAACAGTCCACCACTTCAGTCACATTCTTGGTTGTGCTGTAATCAGCCAACCATTGCTAATTGATCATGATTAGCCCAGTAATGCCACTGTACATAGCCCAACAGTATGGTGTCAGTCAGGAACCACTGTCAACATTCTGATGGTCTCAGTAAATATCCCCCAACAGATGTTTTTCCGTGTGCAACTGACAGTGGGTACGCTGAGGCATAGTCAAATTGACCCTATGCCAACTACTAGCATTGGCACACAGTTGGATACACCTAATATAACCAAACATGACATATCAGTCAAGTCAGCCTACTTTTACCAGATATTGGCGCGTTAGAATATCACAAAAACTAGACTTGCTCTTGCCAAATAGCAAGCCACACTCAAAGCATACTTGAATGATTTGTGTTGAGTTATTGGTAGTGGCTAATACACAAAGTTGCACGCTCTAATATTTCGTTGGACCGCCTTTGATTACGGCGCGCATTCGTCGTGGCATTGTTTCGACAACCTTATGCAACTGTAGCGGGTGTAGCTCGGCTAGTTCGCTAGTAAGCACAGTGAGGTGCAGTAAAGCGAAGGCCTTGTAGCAGGTTACCGTGACAACACTCTCTGGCGACGCAACCCTCAGGGTCAAAATAACGACTTTACCCTTAGCTATCGGCGATGTCATCTTTAGCCGATTGGTAACGCGTTCGCTTACGAGTGAGAGGAGCGGGGTTCAAATCTCACCTTGGACTTCTGAGTAAAAGTAAGCTTCTCTCTTTCTATACGGTTACACAACGTCACAACATTCATTTCAGTCCAGAGTTGCATTCATTTTTGGCCGAGCTCTTAACGACGGGAGAGTCGAACTACTCCATAAAGTCTTCTCCAGCACATCCCAAAGACTTTCAATGCTCAGGACTGGTGGCCAATTCGTGTGTGAAAATGATTCCTCATGCTCCCTGAACCACTCTTTCACAATTTGAGCCCGATGAATCTTGGCATTGTCGTCCTGGAATATGCCCATTGATGGGATAACCTGGTCATTCAGTACATTCAGGTACTCAGCTGACTTCATTTTATTGCTGCATAACATTGCTGAGCCTTGACCTGACCAATTGAAGCAACCCCAGATCATAACGCTGCCTCCAGAGGCTTGTACAGTGGGCACTATGCATGACGGGTGCAACGGCGACTTTTTTTTTGGCCAGGCAGTGTATTGTGGCATTCTAATTTTCCGTTTGGGTTTCTGACAAACTTAATGTTTGCCCTCTGATGAAAGTACCAGGGGACCACCCTTGGCTGAACTGGTTCAAGTTGCCTGGGATACCTTGCCTTTCTCTTAGCTGCACATATCCCTGGCCATTCTGATGTATTATATTAAGAGGTTTTATTATATAAAAAGGTAACCAAGTAAAGTCAATTCCCATGCATGGTTTACAATTAAATAATTATTGTGACATCAATTAACGTCAGCACCAACACATGCGAGGCACTGGGGTTTGTTATCCCTTTGATATTAAACTATGAAAAATATTAAAATATATTTAAAAATCTCCGAATTCCCCTCTGACAGATTTGTATTTTCGCTTGAAAATTGAACTCTTAAATATATTTAAATTTAGGGGTTGAGTCTCACTTGCCACTGCTCAAACTACATGCCATTCCTGACATTGTCGAATACAACCCTGCATGAATTTTTTAATCACTTCACTTCCAGCTCTAATCTAATCCTTGTCTCCTCACTCCTCCGCATGAGAATACTTATGAGGAGGATGTCAGCCCCACTGTCTGAATAGCTGCAGACATGTTTAAGGATCTGCTGCGGAGACGAGGCAGCTCAAATGTCCCCTCTTTAACTGGCCACTGAAATGTGATGACCTGTTTGCCACATTGCTTGCTGGCCTTAAAACGTCATTGGTTTTGTTGGAACCTGTATAACATACCCATTTCTATTCCCCTACTATAGAATTGCAGTGATTAAGCTCCACATGATGATGGACTATCTTTAGACTCAATGTAAATTAGATATTTTATAAAAGAAATTTATGACATAAAAAAAACATTATATAATAAGTGCCTTTCACTTAGCTATATTGTTGGTAAGTCTGACATGGTACTTATTGGCACTTTGGCAGAGCTGCACCATGGGAAATTTTTCACCATGGCGATTCAGTTGGAAACAGCCAGCAAAGGCGCGCCGCATGCGTGATTTCACAGGGACTTCACAGGGATTTCACAGGGACTTCACAGGGATTTCACAGGGACTTCACAGGGATTTCACAGGGACTTGCGGTTATCAGTGCCCTGCTGTTGATTATAATGGAATGACAAGGCCTTATTGGGCTGTCAGCCATTACAGATGCACAGGCCCCTCCCCTGGAGGCCACCCCCACGGCTGCGGCAGCTGGCTCTCTGTCCGCCGGTCTCCTTGGATACGTCCGAAAGGCGGGCGAGCAGAAACGGAGCCAAACGCAGCAGCGGAAACAGTGGCAGCCCCGGCCGGGCGCATTTAGAGGGACACAAAAAATAAAGACGGCAATTCCAATTTATTGCGTTGGTGTGTTTGTAGCCTCAAGGCTGCCCAGTAAATAGTTAAAGATCTCACTGAATTTTCCTCAAAGTGAGGTCATTAGAGTACTAGGTTTTCCTGTGGACGATGCTAACGGGGCACGGCAGATCTGCAGCCAGCTGCTGATGAATCAGTGGGAACCGCGGGCCTAATTTTGTTCATTAATTTTATCAACAGCAACCCGGTATGCAAAATGCCGCAGTCTCACAGCCCCCCCCGCCACCCCCCACCCCCCCCCCCAGACAAATCTTTTGTCTTTTGCCTAAACAGCCCCGTAAATAAATGATGAATAAACGGCCGAGGGGTCCTTGGTGAGGGGGCTGTTAATGTCACACCGCGTGACTCCCTCTGTCTAATGACCAAACAACACCAAAGTCATTACCTTACCATGATTTTCAAATTCCGGATTTCCAGAGATTGGTGGCGGCTATAATTTTGTGACGCGCCGTGCGGCCTCTCGGGCTTTCCCATCAGACGTGCCTTTGATCGTGGCTGTACTCTGTTTCCGTTCCCCCGGGGAGCACGTCCATACATCAAAGTTGTCACCGGATGCCAGGCCGGTCTGTTTTCTCTCTCGCTCTTTCTCGAACATAATCTCACCATGTTAGCCATTATCTTGGGGATTCAAGGAATGAGAAAAATATACATAATATCAGTTGCATTATTTCTTGAATACTTATTGTAATGGTTAAAAATTTGGTGTCATCCATTGATATGTGTACCGGATTCAAAAAGGCTGTTGTCTTTTCGATACACATCCACCTTAAAATTAATTTAAAGTCGCTAACTGAAGCGGTTTGAAGGCTTGAAGGCTTTTTGGTCAAACGGCCATTTTTAAACAACTACTGAAAACGCCCCAAATATGGACACGGCGAGTGACACAACTCATCTGCAGCGCGAGGATATTGAAATCTGCGTATTGACTGCGTTCCTGGGACGTCTGTCACTGTCGATCAACGTTTACAGTGCCATTAATTTCCCAAACGGGTTTGAATTAATTAAAGGCAATGGCAGCCATGCATAATACATCAACAGAGACTCAACAAGCCTCCTCCTATCGATTTGTCAGCGCACTGTACATCCATTCTTCACGTTTAAGGCGCCATGTCGATTGGCTTCCTGTATCCGCCAGCCTCCGTGGTGTTGATACACAAGTGTCTCTGGGCCTTGCCCTCTGTTAGGGCCCAGAATGCTATCTGTACTGTGCGGTATTGAGGAAGAAAAAAATGCAATTCATTCCTTTGTCCTGTGCGTCTACTCGTGTACCAAATGTTCATATGTTTGTTTCCAGCAAATAGCATTATCTCTCTCAAATTAGAATCCTCATTTTTACAACACAATTGTAAGAAGTACGGGTATATTTTAACGGTCATAGCGCATGGTCTAAATTAAACACATGGCAGAAGTGCATTTGAAGACCCTGGTGCTAAAAGTACAAGTCACATTTTTAGACAATTCAAGTTGAGCATAGAAACATGTTGTATTTGTTTAGCTAAGTCCACCCTATAAGTACTGTTAACAGAAAAGGTGACTAAGCAATGCATAAAAACAGCAAAACCTTTAATGGCTGATTTTATGGATGAATGATATTTTCAGATTAGATTTTCTCAAAATAGACATTTTGTGACTTCAGTACTTTTAGAACCAGGTTCTTCATTTAGTGAGTGTCCAAATTTGAGCAAAAAGTAAGGTGAAAGGTAAAATTGGCTGAACCTAGCCTTAATTAATAATAGGTGCGTCTTGGGCATAACATACTGTAAAATATGAAAATATTTATTACATATGAAAAATGATAAAACATTACATTATAAGAGCATGTTTCTTTATCTAAAACTTGAATGTCACAGCTTACATTAGGTTTATGTATGCGGACACGTATCAACCCGATATAAAACACATTTTAACAACAACATTGCACCATAACTATAGCCTACTATTTTAAAAAGTAATGCCATTGGGCGGACAATGCTGTACTTCACCCCGTCTAAGAACTGTTATCCCATAGCGACTGCAGAGTCCAATTAACTCAAGACTGAAACACTGCAATGAATATTGAAACTCATGACTGTAACCTGTAGATATAACAAGCAAAACCTGAACTTGAATGTGTGTCGAACATCCAAACTGTCTTTACTACGGTATCATTATCAGTTTATCAGTCTACATGCTTATTAATTGGCCCGTATACACACAATAGATCATTAGAATAGAATAGAATAACTTTTATTTTCCCGCTAGGGAACTTCATTCAGTTGTAGCCCCAGCAACAACAAAAAAGACATAGACAGTGGGGCAGACCCACAACACACAAACATATCAAACAAAGACATTCAATATAATCATTGCATTAATCAAACTAATTAGCTAAGTGAATTAAAGTGGAATACAGCCATGATTAAAAATAGCCCCCGCTGTCCCGAGATGTCCAGTGTCATTATTAAGCAGTCCAACACACAAACTCCGCCTCCACGACTTTCCTCCATACACACAGTTATCTAAATTACTATTTAATGATTATTAAATGATTTTCCAATAGTTCTAAAAAAAAAAAGACTTATTTATTTTAGAAGTCTAGACTATTGTCGAACTAAACACGGAGTTATGATTTTACGCTTTAGCAACTGCTAGCCATGCTTTACCTATCTTGTGCGCACTTCAGTAGCTTGTGGCTACGTTTACAATTTATTTATCCGATGCAGCTCCCGGGCTCCATACACTTTAATCTGACCACAACATAGACATGCATATTTAACTAGACAGGAAAGCCCTGGGAGTAAGCCTGTACTGTGCATGTTGAAAATGCAAAACCTTGGAGCTCCCATGAAAATGAATGGGGAATATCAGACCTTTGAAGGCGAAATGAAACTTCCCCAATGATATTTTGACACTTGATTAATGATCATTATGTATCATATGAAAATCAGATTGTGAAAATATGTTTCTCTTTAGGCAAATGTACAATAAATACATTTTAATAAATATTTTCCCAAAACCTCTGCACCAGAACAATCATTGTCTCACAAACTGGTACTCATAATGAAATTTATGAATGCGAAAAAATTGACCGATGAGGTTTTTCATTGGTCGTTAAATCACCTTGGTTTTCTACATCGAATTCAATGGGCAGCAAGCCTCGACTGCGCATGTTGGATAAAACCCTCGTCCCATGAATTCCTAGGCTTCATCTCCTGGCTCCCCTTTTGGCTTCCTACGTACACTCTTTGGACCGAATGGACTCAAGCCGAAGATACCCCTTGTAGCCTTGGCTCCCGACACCCATGCCCAGCCCACATAGAGCGGAGAAGCGCAACAATGCGGTGCACAAACGCGAAAAAAGTTTGATACAAAATCAAAACGAGGCAGGGGAATGAGAACGATAGCCGATTTACAGATTGACTGGATGAACGATACTTTGTGAAATGCGTCCGTAGCTTGCGATTGCGATCTATGTGAAACTCCAAAAAGAGCAGGAAAAATCTATCGCATCTAGCAGATCTCGGTTCGCACAACTTTCTTGAAACAAGCTCCGCGTTTCCAGGGGAGTGAAATGAGGTCTCCATTTTAAATGTAAAATGCAAATCTGGTTTTCCAGTTTTCCAGCTTGTTAAGCTACAAAGAGTCCTCAGACATATCAACAGTGTTTTATAAGGGGGAACAAAATTTGTTCAATTGGTGTCTCCATATATAAAGGTGGCGCACTGCGCCATGCTGTTTCGAAGCAATCACACACCGCGCATGACGTTACGGCTGAAATTGATTTTGGGCCGTTGCCTGTTGTGTTTCCTTCATTTACCAGATAAACAGCGCATGGAAGCTAGCGGGATTTTAATTGTGCATCGCAGGTGGCGTCGCCTTCAGGGTGAGTGACACAACTGACTTTCTGTGGTTTGTCTTTTTTTTTGGGCAGAACAGTTCATGGCCGGTGACCTCAAACAATGGCTCTCGCTGTCACGTCCTCGCCAAGCTCGCAAAGACTTAAAGCACAGAACAGAAAATGGCCAGTCTAATAATATTGTATGAATTCTGCAATGAGGTTCCCGCTTCCTATCTGCTGTTCAGGCGAATATAAAAATCAGACTGATGTTAACGTTCATCTGCGCCGATCGCTGTGGTGTGGGACTTGAACACGCGCTCCCCCTCTTCACCTGAAGCGACAAACGCATCCCCCTTTTCCTAGGCTTGTCCAGTTTTATTCATTGAAATGTTGTGGCGTAATGCGGGTGTGACTCACCCTTTTCCTGAGCAGAGAGATTATGCCCCCCCACAGTTCTGAGTCATCTGAGGGCCGGAAGGTCAAAAAGGTCAAGTTAAATCACGGATGAGCCCAGTGCAAAACCAGCGATATGGGGATTTGATTAAAAAATATAACAACCTATTATGGCGATTCCTCACTTCACTCTAAGGAGAGCAAATTACTACAAGGGCATTAGACAGGTCCTGTACCCTCTTTGCAATTGACATGGTTGTGCCTGTAAGTGCCCTGGAAAATGTTCATAACCTGACCCACAAGACGGGAGGCGCCATTTCTGTTCTCAACAGGGGCACCTGACACTCAAGGTCATTTGGAGTCATTACAGAACACTAGGACAGAAATAAATTGCAGTCCCTAAAAGCATTGAGTAATTTCACTCTCCGGAAAGACCGAAGTTCACTCTGCGTGGAAGGGTTGGGGATATATAGTTTGCGCTGCAGTTGAAAGGCGAAGAGCGCAGCAAACATTTCCCGGACCAGATCACTGCCCTTAGGACCAGTTTGAGCAGCCTCTTGAATGCAGCGTTCATTTGTTGAAGAAGGGCACCTTATAGGTCATTGACATTAAATTTTATCATGGTTTACCTCACAATTTGAAAATGTGAGGTAAACCATATCTAACAGGAGCTTTTCATCGAACCAAAACATCCATATCTAACAGGAGTTTGCCATTGATCCAAATATTTCCAAGAGTAAAGATCAAAATAAGGTACCTCAAAGAAAGTGTTTAGTATGTACCAAGCACACCCTTCATGATTATCCTTTGCAATGATATATAAATAACATAAGTTATAACTGTAGCCAACTAAACATCCTATCTTTCTGATCAAAACACAGGATGTCCTTTAACAACTCATAACTCATTAATTCTAGTTTACTAAAACTTGTTTCTAAGCCTGTTAGTATGACATACCTTATGCAGACAGATGGCAAATTAGGACATGACTACTGCCAGAGATTAATCTTTTTTGGCAGGATGGGTTTCACTTCAATATGTGGAAAAACTCTGTCGACAGCATTTTCCCTTCACATTGGATTTAAGTGGAATATGAAAAAGGCTTTGCTGCCATCACATGACCTCATTTCATCCAGGCTTGGGATAATAGCGCTCTCAAACTCCACCTAAGCAAGATCAGTCCGTTCTGCATGGGTCTTAAAAAATTATGTAACTTTGCACGATACCTTGGTGGTGAAATAAAAGTGATATGAACACTTACCGATACATTCATGTTCCATGATGATCACCCATACCATAATAATTTGAGAAACGTGGCAGTATTTTTTTTTATTATTAAAGAAGTAACAAGACTACTTTGATAACAACATTTATTTTCACAAGTGTAAATCAGGTTTGGGGGGGGGGGGGGGGGGGGGGGGGGGGTAGCTAAACATTCAAATCATTATTTTACAGACTAGATTATGAGATTTCACAGTTTACATCAAACTCATTGGCCCTCATCCAAAATTCAGGAGAGATTTGGCCAAGAACAGCTTTTCTTAATCACAGAACATAATTTCCCACGATGACCTTTTCATGAAGGCACCCACTCCATACCAAAGCCCATCCTCACAAGGGTTGCTGAGGTAGCGAGTGAAAAGCTTTAGTCTGGTTTAGGGGGTTTTCGGGGGCGGCCTACATCTCCATCACCCTCCTCCTCCGCGGTGGATATTTAAAGGTCCGGAGAGCGGTTGCAGTTTGATCTCACTTCGGCGGCAGTGATTAAATGGACACACATGGCTTGCTGTGCTGCGGAGAGAGGGCCTGCCCGTGGTTCTCCTCCATTGGATTAGGACCTGCTGAGCACTGCAAATATTTGAAATGTCAATCCATTTGATAATGTCACCGGGCCTCGCAGACCAAAGTCTGCACCAAAGGGGACCCCAGACTCTCGGTCTGAATATTAACAGCTCTCGCTGCTACTGACAGGGGCCAGGAGGGCACCAAACATGGCCCCCGCCATCCACCCACCCCTTCCTCTTTGTCCACAGAAGTCTAGAGGCCGAAAATTGAACAACCCAAAGAGGTGCTGCAAATGACCACAGTAATATGTTAACAGATGGTGAGTGGGAGGGTGAAGCCTTTCAGTGGATTCGTCTTCACATGGACAAAAATCTAATTTATATTGACACAGCCTATGTGACTGAACTCATCCGAAAACCACCTGCTATGGCGACCTTGTATCTTGACTGCTGCCAAGGAATTCAAAGTGGCAATACGTTCTAGAGAAACGGAATTTTTGCTGGCTCGCCACATATATTCAATTAACAATGTGTCAATAGAGCGTTCGTACCCACGCATTTCTAGGCAGATAAGTTTTGCCATACAGAAATATATGTGTACGGGAAAACAGGGAACAAGTCATTGCTACAATGCTGTTATTCTACGCAACCTCACACAACCTTATTGCAATGTTATAAAAGTTACAACAATGTTTTGTGCGAGCAGGGATGACCTTTCAAATAGTTCTCCTGAGGAATTTCTAATACGGTGCTTTGTTGATATTTTATGGTAAAAATATATTCTGAATTCAACCGATGCTATTATCTAGCGATTTGTCTGCTTATAAAAAAAGTCAAAATATGTAAATGGTAAACCCTTTTTTTCAGTTCAATACATTCAATTGAATTTCCCTGGCTTCAGACACATAATTTATCAGCATTGGTTCTTTATTATGTGAGGGCTGTATTTAGTGCACCGCCTAACCTGTCAAAATATCTGAAATGCATACTAAGCATTTCAAGCACCTGCCCCTACAACAAAGTCAATAATTCTTTACTTTTCCCATTGATCTTCATCAATCAACTATTCCAATAATGCCCCTCCATGACTGTAATTGCGAGAGTTTTCAGGCAGTGGATTCTTTGTGCCATACGTTCACACCAGTCAACAGTACCGTGCTAAAATGGTTCTGCAGCTGGTTCTGTTGGATGGTATACTGAAAAGAAACTTTGGCTGGCTGGTAGAAGGTACCTCAGCGAGCACGTGTTCAAATTGGCGCCATCCCAAATAGATGGCGGTAGCATACATTTTTTTGCAATTGAATTTCCTTTTCTATGAAAATCAATATAGAAATTTAGCTGGGTATATTTTGAATTTGCACAGTTTATTCCATTAGATATGCAAAAATCCTGGAGAGTTTTTTCTTTTTTTTAAGGAAAGTGAACAGTCCACCTTCTTATTTCAGACAAAGCAGACAGAGCCATGGAAAAGAAACAAAGCCCCGTTATGGTGAATTTGTACATGGGTTGAGAGTTGGCTGCCTACAAGGACTGTGCTACATGTTTTTTAACAACTAGATATTCTTGACACGATAATTTAGCTTGAGTCAAGGCAAACATGACTCATGACTGTATTATTATGATACAATGTCAACAATAATTTGTAAATAGGTAATTCATTTTAAGCACATAATAAAATGCTTTTTAATGCTCGATGACATGATTAAATGTGGCTATGATGTGTGGGAAACAATAGCGTGCAAATTGGTTTAATCTAATTGAATGTTTAAAAAAAAAATGAAAATAAGTTGGTGAAAATGTGGCGAAATCAAGAATACTGAGGTTTAAGGATTTTGTAGCAATGTGGCCCACAATTGTGGTTAGTCATTCCATAATTGGAGAAAAAGTGAACAAAAAAAACATAAGCAGTATATACGTATACTGCACATAGCATATTCAATGACAAATGAACTTTTGTTGAGGTCCTCACTGTATCTGGAAACTCAAGCTCTTCAATTGACCTTCAAGGACCAATGAGCAAACATAAAACATATGCTGAAATATAAAATAAATATATGCACTTAACTCTTGTGGAGACAAAATGTAGGAAAAAAGAAACATGCCCAAGATGCTGAGAGCACGTCCTGAGGCCGACGTCTTTTTCACAAGTGATTTCTCATTTTGTTTCACGGCCGTTTTCCCATCCGACGCGTTCGTCCACGTTCCCGCGCCAGATGGCGAACACGCGACCGGTTGGTCATGGAGCTCCCGTCAAGGTCAATGTGGGAAACTCTCATGCGAAATCTGAGCGCCAGGAGCTGAGAGCCAGCGAAAGGAATGACATCGATGCTGACTCCGGCAACCTGAAAAAAAGAAAAGAAATGGTTGAGTCGCCTCGAGTATGATTGCATTCACGGAAATAACAATACGTGCTTTTAAAGACAGGATAAATGTTAATGTATGCCACCCTACTCTGAAATGGGGGCAATCCATCACTTAGTGCATATCGAAGGAGAGAGGAAATACGCACACATTTCCTCCTCCTCCTCCTCCTCCTCCTCCTGAGCATTTTTTTCTACTCTAATATCTAACATAACACAAGAGTCCTGGCGATGTATAAATCACCCAGAGCCTGCTTCTTTTGCGTTGTGCGCTGAGATGTGGTCACTGTAATATACAAATGATCAGGTTTTCCTCTCTGTTTGATCAACATTATATAAATCAGAGCGACAGGGAAGACGGTGTGCGCGTGTGTAGCTCTGTTTATGATGGTGTGTTTGTGGTGTGTTTCCCCAACTCGTTCTAACATCATTTTTCAAAAGTTGGGGGTAAGAATGTACATTTGCCACGACGCCATGATGTAAATACGGCCTTGTTTGTCGGGTATTTTTGACCACGTACTAGCTAATTGTTTTGTTTTTTTTAGATTAATTCCATGAACATTAACATAAACATAAAAATTTTAACTCAGCCATGTTGCATTGTATCAGCCTCAGCATGGTGGTGATTCATGAACATAAATCTTCTGAAGCAATATGTGTATAATGGAAGAGCTAAAGGCATTCTCCCTCAATGCCTTTCAACAACAAATTCATTTCTTGTGTATTCTGCAGGAGATATATGGAATGCATTCATAATCATTGTATTTACCTTAAGGTAATTTGTCCAGAATCGTGTTATTAAAAATGAATGAGGTTTAGACAAAAGAGTAAATGTTAGTAAGCATTAGTAAATGAGGGAATTATATTAATCAAAATGATTTGTTGTTTTTCCAAAAAATTATTTTTGAAATATTTACGTGGTTATTGTTGCTGACATGCAAGGATGAAGCGAGAACATATATTAACCCAGGGCATGCTGGGTGGACAACTCCCATCGTTTATTGGAGAGATTTTAAAAGAGCCACAGAAATCACAGCCTTTTGTAAGTATTTTTGACAATAGTTTTTTTTATCATGTTCTCTTTGATACCTTTATGTGATGACATATTGCAAACATGAAACTAATTATTACTTTTATGTGTTATTATGGCCTTATTGTGGAAAATATACATGATTTTAATTTTACAAGTGGGCAGTATTTTTTTCCCCCCCACTGTTTGCATGCAATGTCCTTGGGGACTTTGTTAGAGCGATGGGCCATGCATTGTGGGAACCCTGTTTGCAGAGATGATTGTTTTCACCGCCTTTGTGCAATGACCTTATAAACACTGAACATTTGGTCCCTCAGTGTAAGTGTTTCATCGATGGTAAATAAATAAATAAATCAGCTCAACTCAGCTCTAGGCTATTGACACAAGACTGGATTGAGATCCGGGAACGCGTGCACATATAACGCACCATAAACGCGTTTCGGTTTATAAGTCATGCATAATGGATTTCATATCCATTCTTAATGGCGTAGCCCTGCCGTTTTTCAGTGCTGCGACCCATTCAGTGTGGTTGGTGAATCGTCGTACGTATATTAAGTTTGTGCCACAATCACCCCCCTTTGTGGATTGGAAACGAATGGTTAAAACGATCCCTCGCTGGAGCCAAATCGTCAGAGGATATAAAAGCAATTGGTACCACGGCATTATGCAACCCAGACAGAATACCAAAGCCATTGAATACTGCCAACACAATTAATGCTGTGCTTTCATGCATGATTTCAACCATTCACAGAAACATAAATAAGTGTGTTTCACACTGAGGGGAAAGTTTTCTTGCTTTTTTCTTGTTCTTTTTACCGAAGGCATTCTGTGTGTAGCTAGCTGGAACCCTTCCCACTTTCAGAAGACACAAAGGGTAACAAAACATCAGATTTAAAATTATGTAGCACCCCGGGTTAAACGGATGCTCACAGGTACGATCTTTACTGATGCGTGGCATGTGTCCTCCTCCGCCACCAATTAATCCAGCAGACAGCCCTTCCGGACTTTATCTCTGACGTTGATTCTCATTTTTTTTAAAAACTCTGATGCTTTCTCTCAATGTTGAGCGCAGTTCAAAGGCAGAACCTTCTCAGGACTAACCGCAGTGCGCATCAGTACTGCAGCACCCGTGTCGGGGAAAAGAAGTGTTGTAGAATTGGGGTCCTTGCTCAGTCATTATTGCAATACAGAAACCTTTAGGCCTGGTACATACTCTACGCAAGGAACGCGCGCAACGACGCAAAGAGCAATGCAGGGGACGCGTTTC
Source organism: Synaphobranchus kaupii (assembly GCA_029718625.1). NCBI lineage: Eukaryota > Metazoa > Chordata > Actinopteri > Anguilliformes > Synaphobranchidae > Synaphobranchus > Synaphobranchus kaupii. The sequence continues at coordinate 16,423,580 of CM056381.1, read as the reverse complement.
TCGCGTTCTTGCGTAGCAAAACGTGTAGTCCAAATTTTGTAACGCGACGAAAACGTGTGGTGCAATTCCACGCGTTTCCATTAGAGGCGCTACATGTAAATGCTGTTCAATAACTGCAGAACGAACAACTACACACAAAGAAGTAATCATTTCCGGTGTAAGATTACTCGCTCCAAACAGATTAGCCTAGGCTGCCAACTAGCGGACAGGGTGAAAAGAAGCCGGTAAACGCGCGCATGGTATGTAAGCAAAGAGCTTGTGTATGTCCCGAATCTGCGTTGACGTTTATGTTCCTTGCGTAGAGTATGTGCCGGGCCTTACAGTGTACTGCGAGGAATTACACGCATCTACTGCACGTATTGTTGCATCATGTTGTTTGAGAACATGGAACTGTCTGGTAGCCATGGAGCTGGAGGAGGAGCCAACAATGGAATCTTTGGAGGGGCCACTCATGTGAGGGTACAAACTCTTCTTCACTCCACCCACTGGATGGGGGGATATAGTTCTCATCAAGGGTGTTAGAGCCCTCCTAAAAGGTGTTCATCCTGAGTTGGGGGTGGTAGACGCAGTACTACTCTGGCCTTTGGCAATGACATGTTGAACCTGTCTAAAGGTGTCACATCTACGGTGTTCATCGATGGACATACTGTTAATCACGATAGGAAAATAGATTTTTGAGATGTACCGTTCTGTTCGAATTGCGGAAAATCGTGTGTGTGTGTGTGTGTGTGTGTGTGTGTGTGTGTGTGTGTGTATGCTTCTCTGCAATGGCTTTTTCTAAAAAAAACAAAAAACATTTATTGCTTTTTTCCTCCATATTTATCATAGAAAATATGTATTCTTTAACCCTGAGTGCTATCCACAAATGCCGGAACATTTTGGACAGATTTTTTTTCTGTCACTGCGGCATCACCTGGGAGACCAAATTGATTGACACATGGGTCACCATAGCATCTGTTGCAGTGATTGGCTGTGCTGACATTGCTGGCTTCCATTAACCTACTGAGAACCTTCACATTGCTTTAAATGCTGTTATGGCTCTTAACAGCTTAAATTTTTTTTTCTACTTGAACATGAACATGAGAAAGTACAACACCATTATGACTTAAATAATTGTAATATTGTATATAATATAGATGTTGAGCAAGAACAACACCTTCATAATTTGTAAACAGTATAATTATAATATTTCCCTGTCCATCTACATTGTTTATCATTAAAATTATTTCACAATACAACCAAATTAGACTTAGTCATATAAGAAGACTCACATTGTAATAAACCTGCAGCAAAACAATGTTTTTTTGTATTTGTTTCTTCCAGTTATATCCTAATGAATGATTTGTTATATATATTATAGATAGCGGATGCAAACACTGCTATATTAATTGCACAATATAATTAAACAGTACACCCCAAGATTACACCACGTGGTGGAATCATCAAACAAGTTTGCTAGTTGTAGCTCTTTCTTTGTACAACATTATATTATTTTGTGTGATGAAAACTGATGGTGATTTTGATGTAAACCACTTCTGTCCCACAAAGGATTCTGTCCCACAACTGATTAAGCAAAGGATTAACTTCAAAAGAACAAACAAGATGTTTGAGTAGGTGGCACTTTAAATACTGTTGCTAATATTCAATAAACCTTTTATGGAATAAAATCTCTCTCGAGGATAAGGCTTTGACTAAGTCTTTGTCTCAGGTAGAGAGAATCCAGCTGCTATGCTGAAACCAAGTCATGCGTCGCCATCCTCAGGATTAACCAACCAGACGGCCAAAAAGCGTTCAGGTGAACAGAACACACAAACATTCCAGCTGAGCATTTCTGCTCTTGCAATCGTCTCACTTTCCTCATATGGATCCAAGTCTTTCACATAACTTCCTGTTTATAAACATCTCGCTAACCTCTAGAGGCCTGCCTTCCAACCTTGATGGATTGATTGAACCAATCCCCCTCCCTCACTCCACCCCACCTCTCTGGTGAGTCACATGGGAACGCCAGGGTCAGCGCTTTACGTTCAGGTCAAGAATACTCAATAGTCTGACAGTCAGCGGAGGAAACGGCCTCAGAGCACGAGGCCCTGATAAGCTCCCGCTGAGACAAACGAAAATGACTGATATCACAGTCGAGGAGAAGTGTAGAGCGCATTTGACAGTGAGGTCCATGGGATTTTGCCTGTCATAAAAAGCTAAAACTTCAACTGACAAGCAAAGCAAGCATCCTGACTGCCTGGACCAGTGGAGAATGGGAGCCGCAAGGACCAGATGGATTTCAAATACTGCTGTATCGCTCCTCCGTGCATGAGAAGAGAGAGTATTATGTCTGGTGCTGGAAGAGTTTGGTCATTCGATGTCCGGTCAATTTACAGCAATTCAGTAACAGCGGCTTCCTGTAATTGCTGTAAAATTAAAACTAAACCATCTGAAAGCAAAGCACTTTGCTCCAGAAACTAGCAAGGGCCTCATCTCTGTTTACCTAAAGTTTCCGGTACACTTTAAAAAATTATCTCCTAAGAAAACGGTGAAAAGACTGGCAGCAATGTTGCCAGTGAAAAGTTCCCTTTGAGTGTGTCAAAAATGTAAACAAATCAATCCCATACACGAATGGAGAATGCAGTCAAGGTGCAGAGTGCAGACTGAGTTTTATTTGTACCAGTAATTTTATTACTTCCTCCCAAGTGCTGAGTGAGTATTTCCACTTTTATAAAGTCGGCTCAAATTTGTATATGAAAAATGCCTATTTCGTATTTCCATTTATGAGGTGCATAGAATTGGGGGCATTCTAAAGAGGATGTGAAGTCAACTTTGTTAAAATGACAAATTTCATGTATTTTATGGAGGCATTCATATTATTATTGTTCAACATCACACCACATTTTATGAAAGCACAATTAATTTTTGTGCTGTGAACACAAATTTGGTTTATTTGGGCATAATTTGCTTCCGATCTGCACAGTGACCGCACCATGAGAGTCTTAAATGAGAATATGTGACCGTTATCGTGCTTGAAGCACTTACCAGCCAATCTGAGCGCGGTACAGACTTGCCATAAAACCCATTTTATAAAATTGGTTATAACATCAGCAAATTACATCCAGTGTTTTAACTTTTATTAGCACTTCGGGTGATTGCTACATAGTTCCTCACTGAATCCAAATATTTAAAATTACGACGGGGGCACATTGCAATGAGGAAATCATTTCTGAAGCGTGTGCGTCTAAAGAGGTCCCTGTTAAGGATTTGCAATCCATTTTCCTGCTCCTTATTAACTTTAGAGAACAGTAGGCCTATCAGCACAACTCCACACTGAGCACAGGGCGTTTTGAGATGGAACTGTTGGCATGAGGTGCTCTTACTGTAACAGCAGACAAAATGGCAGAGGTGTAGTGGTAATGTCACAAAGGCACAACACATTCAAGAAAGTTGGTGACAAATCTCTGTGTGCTGAAACAGGCATAGCACCTGTTTGATGTTATGTAGCACTAGGCCTGACATACAATGTGTGAGTAGCACTCCAAACAGACTCACAATGACCAGCAATCAATGGCTGTATCTACTTGCACCCACCTTGTTCTTAATAAGCAACGATATCAGTTGTTTTCAGGTACCTCTAGTAGCTATTGCAGCATATATTGAATGATCAAGGTCATTTTGGATTAAAATAAGGAAACTTATGTTATTGATTACCATGCTCAGGCCCCTCAGCACTCATTGTGCTTTCTTCACTGGTTAGTGAAGAGACATGCATACTTGCAAAATGTAGGCGTATCCTGTGAGCCATAGTACTATAAACCCACTACGCAACCCAGAAGAGCAGTGGCGACTATTTTAGCCACTGTCTCCTGGTCGCCCCCTGTCTCACTTGGTGTTGGGCCATTGCTTTTGGCTAACACATCACCAGAAAGGACAGAACCACAGTCCAAACATCAATGGGAGTTATAGGCTTTGCTTCAATGCCGCAAAAGCTTTCTGTAACGGCACCATTTTTTTTTTCAGTGTCACCTGGAGAAAAGAAAAGGAAGGATATTAAAGGTTATCCGAGCACCTGACGCCCAGAAAAACAGCTTTATTAATGGTCTCCTCATTTGAAAAAAATAAATAAATAAATAAAAGTGTATGAAAAACAGATCAAGCTATGCGGGGTGACAGCTGAATCTTGGCTGTTGATTGAACCCGATAACTTGAGATGCTGTGATGTGTGCACAATGAGGGGACTCTCGGCCGCCTTTTCATGCAGCATAATGACACGGTTTGACAATACTAAACGCGTCCGGAGTCTAAGGATTCACTCGCCATTCTCTCTATTTTTAATAAAGAATTAGCATTTTGGAAATGAATGGCGGCACTCCCACTTCCGCTGAGTGACAAAATGAAATGCATTAGTTCATTGTGGCTCGCCTTGCCAGCCGAGTGTGAAGGTGAATACTAATGTCTCAATCTCAGCACTCTACCGCTATTGATTTTCCAGCGCGTCCGTTGCCATTTTAATGATTATCACGTGAATTCATTGATATATGCACTTTAATATACATTATAGAATTACATCCCTCTCCCATTCGACTGCGGTATCATTTTCGCGTTGCGGTGGAGATGAGAGACCTCAGCGTGAATGTCGTATATTAGAAGTCAACGCAACATGCAACATATGAAGAGACTGCTGGAAAAAAGTGATTACATATTCGCTTCACTCTGTGGGATGTTGTTTGGGTCCATTATAATGAAGAGCACATATTGTCATTGGAAGGGTAATCAATGACACTGATGGTACCACTCAATGTTGTGACTCCACCAGCCTTTCAGAGTCAGATCAGATATCTGGATTCTGTTTACACGTTGTGGCATTTCAACCATACGCTCTTGCGGGAGAACCCGTGAACATGTGATCCCTTGTCTATGCTGACCCCTCCACCAACCCCTGAGCCAATTAAAACTTGACATTTCTCAACCCCATTTCCTAATTAGGAAGCATCTTTACAACGCAGGTTAATTGACCAAAAATGGGAAGGATCTGTTCTTGTTAACTGAAATGGACTCAACATGCCCTCATCCTTCCTGTCTGGGAAATTAAAGCGAGAATTAATGTGAGGTTCTTTCTTCCTTTTATTGCACGTACACACACACACACACACACACACACTTTGCCAAGTCTTGATGGCCTCTGTTAAAATGGAAAATTCATAGTCTTATATGACTGTCATACATAATGTCACTTCTGGATTTATACTTGTATTTGTCTCTGTCATTTAAATTCAGTTTTTGGTCACAAAATAGTGTACAGCGTGCGCCAGCAATGCATGTTTCCTGATATTCAATGTCTGTTAAATATGTCCATGCTTGTATTAGATGCCTTGATTCTTGCTCTTATAGAAACATATTATCCAGGTTTTCGTTCACTTTATAAGGCTGTAATTTATCACAATGCCATACAATGAATTCAGCATGGCAGTTCAGAACCTATGTTACATTTACATTTTTCTATATTTCCATTCTATAAAGTCTTTCCTGGTACATATACCTTTACAAATCTAAAAATGGTTTGTACACGTGATGGTGTCACACTATCCCTCTTCAAAATCTCTCATGATAATTGCAGTATGATGTGTATCCCTTGTAGGGTGCATTCACAGTAAACCTACATTAGATACATGCATGTAGAGGACAGAGGAGGTATTTATAACCTACAGTAGACTCAGTGGTGCCATTGTACAATGAAGGGATCATAGCAGGTAGTATAGCAGGATGGTCTAAACTCAATCACCACGTACAACACGTAAACACGTTCATGCATACATGATAATACAAAGGCTGTGGGGCGTGAAAGATATTTCTTTGTGGATTAAAATTGTTCTTGGTGTCAAGCAATTAACCACGGACAGAAGATGCGGCATCCAGATTCGGATGCAAACCAGCACAAGGTGCTAAAGGGCCAACAGTGATTGGGACAAATGCGGTTGATTGATAATTATTGTACACTCTTGCCAAACAATTGCTCTGCTTTCTGCGGTCATTGTACGTACAGCGCGTGTCTGAAATCTTCAGGACTGACTTATTCCCGACAGCTCCAAATAGAATTCTTATACTTTAAAAAATGATCCTAGGTTGGTTATAATCAAATGGCTGTAAAAAGGTTTAATTTTTTACCAATTATCAATGTTTCTATTAGAAGTGATGACGTGTATGCCTGGGGACTAGGAAAATGCAGTAAGACTCAGCAGAATCTCGCATCCGAGCTTGCTGCACCCGTTCCATCCCCATGCATTCGTGCTGCCGCGATTTGTTTTATGACACGCCCAGAGTGCGGCGCGCAAGAGCCGATAGGCTGAAAGCGAAGCGACATCCCTCAACGCAGAACATCGCCAAATGCGGTGGTCGAATCCCCGCAAGAGCAGTCGTACGATTTGATTGGCCGACTGTCCGAAAACGATAACCGATGTAAGAGAACGCACGTTTTATTCGCAAAGCGCTGCGGACGCACGGGGCGGCATTTGAGCATCGTTTAAGAAAGAAATCCTCAAAATAAGACTCATTACATGGTAGAATTTATTTAAGCAAGAGATTTATTATTAAATTAAATAAAAAAAAAAAAAATCTTGCTAGGTAAGAAGAAAAGTCTGAATTTAAGTTTATAATAGCAATTAATATTTATTTTTTTCAGTGTACAAATCTATAGAGTCATGGGATAACCGTCATTCACACTGTCAGAACATTTTGGACCGCAATGTAAGGTGTAAGGTGGGACCAAAGTATAAAACAAAAACCCTGCGTGAGATCATGCAGCAATGAAGGAAAGATGACGCTCCACTGACTGACACACTTTAGAAAGTTTTTCCGTGTCATTTCTCTCCTTGGCCTCTGACATAATCATCCTGTACTTCTACATATTTCGGGTGCCCGCAGGGACAAGTTATTATATACATAATGTACCTCCTAGAAAAATAAATAAAATAAATGCAGGAGTACACTTTATTTCTTCAGGAGCGATTGCAAGGCGGCGGCGTCACGGTAACAACCCCTGGCGCCGTTTTGAAGCGCACTGTGTGCTGTAAATCTTGCTTAAGTTTCGACAGGACTGGAGCAAAAGCTCAACCCGATCGTTCCGCCATCACTGTGAGGCGAGAGCATTTCGGGCCTGAAGAATGTCCCGTCGCGAACTATTAGGAAGATTGAAGATTCAAACAACAGCCCCGAGAACTTTCGCGAAGAACCCCGCACGGTCCCCTCTTACCAGATATCACGGCGACTTTCTCCATTTGTTAAACTAGGGGCTGGGGGGTTTGAGACGGATGAGCCTGACGGAGAGGTTAAAAATGTCATTATTAAACTGTCACTTTCTTTGGTGTTGTTATTTGTGATTGTTCGGCGGCGGTAGAGAGCGAGCGGCGTGATGCACCGTCTGTCACGGCGCTTAAATAACCTCAAAGATGTTCTCATTATTGACTTCTGCGGGCACAATCAGCGCCTTTACTGCCTTTCAGTTGCCCGCCTTACCCTTTCCCTTAATAAAGTCCAGCTAGGTGTTTGGCGGCACTACTTTCTCAGCAGCTGAGATATAAAGGGAGCCGATCACAACCGGAACTCAATTGCAAGTTTTATTTTTATTTTTTTTGTTCCGTTGGTTTGGTGAATAAATCGACAGCGCCAGGAGGGAAGGACAGAGGGAATGGACAGACGCCACAAGGCCCTTGCCGCCATTTCTCACACGTCCGCGGTGGTGGCGGCCACTTTGTATACAAGGCCGCGGTAAAAGAAAATGGATCTTGATTGTCACGGTCTGTTGCCCCGCTACAAATTTCCTAAACCGTATTTCTTTCTAATATTGTTAGGAGCCAATAACTCTTGAGGGACAAGTGACGGGGGTGCCGGAGCGGAAAGTGATGCCCCGAACCTGACAGCACCGGTTACTGAAACAACTCATGCCTGTAATTAATTTCTGTCCTTAAATCCACATCAATAACATTTAGCCAGATTAACCGGACAATACTGATAAAGCAGTGGCCTTTATCGCATCCCCACATAACCGCAGAAGGGATTTAAAAGGTCACGCCCAACCCACAGATATATACACTTTTTCTGTGGACAGCGCCAACATTGATTTAAATGAACGCGCAATAATGACGAAAAAGACATTGTTGTTGATAATGAGCAGAGATAAAGACTATTTTTTTTATGTTTATCATCAATTCTACCTTTTTAAACAAAAGTAGTTTTGAAGAAGGTAGAGTTGCGAAGGTATAAACAGCACAGGGTGTCTGTACTACCACAGGGTTTAATTAATGTCTATTTATAATAATAATAATAATAATAATAATTCCTTGTATTTATATAGCGCTTTTCTCACACTCAAGTGCTTTACAGTGAGGACACCTCAATAACTACCAGTGTGTAGCACCCACCTGGCTTTTATCTTTACATCAACTTTGGGCACCAAGAAATCATGAAGCCGCTTGTGCACGTCTGTTCGCTACAGGTGGCTGTTCACAAATCAAATGCAAGCGACTCAGCACAGCAGGGTTGGGATTATTGACTAGTGCTCTTCAGTGCAGAAGTAATTTGTTTTGGCCTGCTCTTTCACCCCAGATGAAATTCATTAATTAGCCCGTCGCTTTAATAACGGACGGTGAACGTGAATGTTATATAAACTCCTCAAAACGTTATTTCGGTCGATTATTCCTCCCCTTTAATAATACCAATTGGTATTGTATTTTATATCGTTGGAAAGCCTGATTAGTCACCTTTACAATGAGGTACAACTTGTAAGGATCATGCATTCGTGGAATGGGCAACACAGCTAACCGTGTGGGTAGCGGCCCAAAAAAATGTGCCAAAATCCCCTGCAATATTCTTCTGTTGGTATTCACTCTCGTTTTGAGCTTCAAGTGCTGGCAGGTGTATGCCAGTCACAGGTGTGTGACTGGCACCTGATTGGCACCTAATTGACAGCACTTGTGTGCATGGGTCCTGCAACTTTGTTGAGTTTGTGTGTGCTCCAAGCATAAACATGCCACGTTTGTCCCTTCAGGATAAGGCCCGTGCAATAGGGCAAGTGGAAGCTGGTGTTCCGGTACGCAGAGTGGCAGCATTATTTGGTGTCAGCCCTGGTACCATTTCCAAACTTAGGACCAAGTTCCATGAGACTGGTGAAGTCAAATACAGACCACGAAGTGGCCGTCCCAGGAAGACAACACCCCAAGAAGACCGGTTCCTCACCCTTGCTTCACTGAGGAACCGTAGGCTTTCTTCCAGAGATTTACAGGCAAGATTTGCAGAACGGTACCACAGACAGATCTCTGATCAGACGGTGAGGAACAGACTGCACATGGCCGGTCTTCGTGCTTATAAGGCTGCCAGGAAGCCTGCAATGACTGCCCTTCACCGTCAGGCCCGTTTGCGCTGGTGTCGACAGCACCGACAGTGGAACCTAAGAATGTGGGGCAACGTCATGTTCAGTGATGAATCAAGGTTCTGTCTGCGGAAGCTGGATGGCAGGATCAAAGTATGGAGACGGCGTGGAGAACGCTATGCAGATTGCTGCACAGATCGCGTGACACCTTTCAATGGGGGCAGTGTCATGGTGTGGGGCGGTATCTCTCTCACAGGCAAAACAGAACTTGTCATCATTGAAGGCAATCTCAAGGCAGTGAGATATCGGAATGAGATTCTGGAGCCAGTGGCGATCCCATATCTCCAGAATCTGGGACCTAACTCCATCCTCCAGGATGACAACGCTCGCCCCCACAGAGCCAGGATCATCACAGAGTACCTCCAGAATTTGGGAGTGGAGAGGATGGAATGGCCTGCCGTGAGTCCAGACCTCAACCCAATTGAACACCTGTGGGATCAGCTGGGGCGTGCTGCACGTGCCAGAGTGACCAACGCAACCATGTTGGCTGACTTACGGCAAATCCTGGTTGAGGAATGGGATGCCATCCCACAGCAGTGTGTGACCAGGCTGGTGACCAGCATGAGGAGGAGGTGCCAAGCTGTTGTGACTGCGTATGGATCTTCCACACGCTACTGAGGTCCCTGATAGTGTAAAATGAATAAAGTGAAAAAAAAACTCAAAACGAGAGTGAATACCAACAGAAGAATATTGCAGGGGATTTTGGCACATTTTTTTGGGCCGCTACCCACACGGTTAGCTGTGTTGCTCATTCCATGAATGCATGATCCTTACAAGTTGTATCTCGTTGTAAAGGTGACTAATCAGGCTTTCCAGCGATATAAAATACAATACCAATTGGTATTATTAAAGGGGAGGAATAATCGACCGAAATAACGTTTCCGAACTTTTTTTGAGGAGTTTAGCTGCGCAGCCAAACCACTGATTGAACACAATGTTTTACGTTTTCATTTTTCAAAGTCCCGTTACTTATTTAACATTGCAATCAACGAGCAGATGCTCTTATCCAGAAGAACGTACAGAAGTGGGCGAACGTCAGTCTCAAGAAAACAAAACGTTTGATAACCAAGGAGGCACAGACGACACATTTATAATCAATAAGTGTTTTGTTAACCTAACAAACGACAATTTGTATTCTGACAAAAGAAAATACCACTAGGCCAATGACCTACCTTTACATGGCTATACCTGTGACACTATCCCAAAATGAAATTCAGATAAAGAAGGAAGGACGAAAGAAAGAAAGTCTAAAGGGGGTCAGGGGAGCCATGGTGCACACCCGCAAGGTGAGTCTTACGTCTCGAGAGGTGAATTATGACACCGCATTCTGACTTGGTTTTGAGATCACTGGAACCAAATGTGAAATAAACAAGCAGCACACGGGTCGAGCATACACATTTATACTTTAATTTAATCTTTAAAAAAAACGAAATCCTTGAGCTCCCCGAACCTCTTTGATTCAGCATCCATTAAGAATTCAGTCCGTCGATTACCGCGCAGTTGAAGAATTTCAATGGCGTAAAACGCCTCGGAGCACTGTAAAACAGCAGTGTCCAAAAGGAGCATAAACTTCCACCATGCCGGGTTGTGACAATATAATCACTGTGAGTATCCATTCATTAACTGAATAGCTCCTACCAATGGGGTCCTGCGAGGTCCAAGCAGCCATTAAACTAATTTTCAGCCATGCAATGTTATGGAAATGAGATTTAATGACATTAACTCACCCAACTTGAAATATGGGGGTGGGGGCAAAACAGACATTTCCTTCTTCCTTTTCCTGCGCTTGATTTCAATTAGTTGCGTGAACATCAGTGCCATGACTTCACCAAAAAAAACCCTCAACCAATTAGAATTGTGAATGTCTCGCCACAAATGCGCAGCATCTTGACGGTAAAATATTCAGTCATTAAGAAAGAATGTCAGGCGCCATCTTAATGGCAGTCAGCTGACGGGTAACACGATTTCCATTTAAATTAACATTTATTTAAACACACGTTTTACCTGGAAATGCACAACTGGATACAATCCGCAGAGCAGTGGAGGGTATACATGCAGGCTGTTGAGCCTGTTGTGTGTATCTAACTGTCAAATGGCTTTAAGAATCCAGGTGACAGTACTGCTTTGTGTCAGTATCAATCAACCAATCAATTGGGTTGGGGGGGGTGCGCTGTTAAGTTGTGCCTGAAGTGTCTCAGACATCAGTTAAAGGAGAAAGGGGGAAGAAGCATACAAAATGAATCACACAAAGAGAATCAGGAAAAAAATCTAATTGACATAATTGCAATCACCGCTCAAAATAGATAAATAAATAAATAAATGACGAAGGTAGACAGACAATATATGACAACATGTCTTGGGATCTTAAAGACTTTTTGTTTTTCACTCGGTAACGCAAAGCAAACCCCAACACGAACACACTTTGGGTCACGCACACCTTTATTTCCTCTTCTTCTTCTCCTTCTTTTTAAATGAGCCACCAATAAAAACACCTGTTACTACCACCTACTGTACCGGAGGGTGAGCTAAGACATCGACATGCTTAAACCCCTCCCCCCGCCCACCTACAATGTTCTTACTATAATACATTTCCTGCACTGAAAATGTAACTTCCTGGGACATGTACTTTATTACCTATGAGTAAGTAGCACATTTCAATAGTACATGCTGTACTGTACATTTACCAGTGGTCCAATTTAAACTTTAGTGTGCCCCTCACAGCCGGCTAATAATCATCCTTAGTATTACCCTTTCTCTCCGTAACCACTTTTTGCCCGGCCTGGGATTTAGCTGACTGGGTGGCTTCTGGTGCTGACCTCATCCGAAGCCAGGGCAAAAATTATCGCCATCAATTCTGCTTTGACCACTGCTATGCCGCCATTAAGTCTTTTTTTCCTAGAGCATTACGGAATTCTGTGCGGCGGTGATATTAACAGCAGAGCCCGTCTTCATATTCAGACTGTCCTCAGCCCCATGAATGAAGATATTGACGTAGGACTGATTCTCCGCCAACCAATCGTAATCTACATCTTCCCCCTACTTTCAAAACAACTGTCAGGTGACAGGTCCATGTCTTCTTTTCATCGGACCTTCTTCTACCAGATAGTGTGCTAAAATTTTCAACCCATTATTTATTATTGTGTTAGATCCCTCATTACATTCTGTTACTATCCATTTTACCCTTAGTTTAAACCGGGCCGGCCAGCAAAGGATGGGCTTCCCCTCTCTAGCTAGGTTCCTTCCGAGATTTCTTCCAATCGGGGAGTTTTTTCTCGCCACCGTTTGTTTTTCTTCCCACTGGGGAGTTTATACCTCGTTTGCCATTCGGGGGTTCAGGCCTGGTTTTTGCCCAATTCTCCTTCTGTCTCTGTACGGTGTCTTTGCGACAGTTCTCTGTAAAAAAGTGCTATACAAAATAATTTGAATTGAATTGAATTGATAGAGTATAGGCTCAGGACGTATTTAATAAAAACCCAAAAGTTTCCAATGGTAAATCCTGATAACTGTAGCCTCCCTGACTTATCTAACAAATGTCCCAAAAGCTCTTCTCTTCCCCTGTTAGTGAACTACAAAGTGCTACTCAGAACCCTTTATGGATGAAAAGCTGGAACCTTTGCCCACAAAATCAGTGGTAATTTCAGTCGTCTCAACCTCATACAAGTCTTTGAAACACCTCCTCTATCTTCAGTGACTCTGCTTGGACCACGTCCAATTTGCCTAGTACAGATTTTCCGCTATCCCATAAGTCTGGCAGTGCAGCCACAGTGCCTCATAGACCTAATCACTCACCTGCACAACAGCAGAGGACACCTTCTATATTCATCTTTTCCTTAATAAACCCTCCAAAGCAGAATCAAAAATGGCTGCAACGAAATTCTAGAATCCCAAGGATCATCATTTTTGTTCAGCCTATTTGATATTTAATGGGCAGACAGGTAAGAAAAATGGACAAAGGTGATTTTCCAGACAGTAAACCACCGCAATAAATGTGCATGTAAAACACGTGAAGTGTGAGAGATGGGAAGCATGGATATACATAAGTTTATATTCTTTTCATATTTTCAGTATAAAATATTGCACCAATATATCTAGCCTGTTCCTTAATGACAAACCGTGCCATTCCATCACCGACATAAACCTGGCCAAGACAAATGCACCAGGCATGTCCCATAAAAACCAATAATGTCCCATAACTGGCATTCTCAGTTAAGGACATTCTGATCACATATTTGTAATCTTAAAACTTAAATGGTTAAAGGTAACACTCAAGAGCCATCCAGGAGACAGTATATCCATGTGCCAGAAAAATTCTCCTAACTTTCTAAACATTCTGGGAATGTTTTGGGAAGCAAACATTGTTAACTTGGAATCTCAGACTCAGTCCTTCCTACCCTTGACCCCTTGCATCCCTTCAGCAAATATCCAGCTGTGTAAATGGATCACATGTAAAATGTAAGCTATGCAAATTTCCCTCGGTGTCTGCTAAACAAATAAATAGCATAATTATGTAATGTATAATCATCTCTCATTGCATTCCTCTGGAATAAATGTGTTGAAAGTATAACAAAAATATTTCATGTATATATATGAAATATCTTTGTTATACTTTTCATATTTTTCATATATACGTATATATTATTTGTATTTTTTTAAGAACTGTTGAAGAGGGATGCAGAGGCAGATTATGTCAAACAAGCAGTGCAAAAGTATCAAATTAAATGTTAAGACAGAATGTAATTGTTCTGCGACTTCCCTTCTGACAGTATCTGTTAATGTATTCCGAAGCAACATTAAGCAGTCTGCGCCGACTCTTCCTTTGTCAATTACATTTGAGCTGCTCTAAGCAGAAAGCAATATCATTATCATTAGGCGTTAGGCATCATACTTCAGCAAAAGTAAACATGTGTCAGCACCTTTTGTCATAAATGGCTTATATTAACAAATGAAGTACAGTGCAGGGAGTAATTGAGAAGTAATGAAACAGGATGTGTGTGAAAGTGGAAAAAAAGCTTGATGAAAAAGACAAGAGGAACATCTTTCTCTGAAGGTATTTTGCGAAATGGCGAATTCTGACGCGGTAATAAGGAGTATGAATGAGTCACTTCGCTCCATTGATGAATATCCCAAATTGCTCTGGCGCCTCGCATTTATATTGCTTACAAGAATTTCCAAGTATCTTAACACTGTCTTTAATGTCTGAGGACTGAACAATATTCTCTTTATGTGTGTGTATGTGTGTGTGTGTGCGGGTGCGTGTGTGTGTGTGTGAAGGGAGAGTGGGAGCAAATCTCAGTGACAGACCTGGTCACTCCTAAACCATGTCAGTACATTTCCCAGCTCTCAACGTATTGATCCATCCAACCACCCACGTCGGCTGACACCGTCATCCATCAACATGGACGGTGGGATAGAAGATAACAAAATGGAACACAGCCCACCACATCTTCGCATCCCCAATCAGCAGAGGGCCCTGAAAGGCACTATAGGACCTGCATGGGCATGAAACTGAATATCTCCTTGGTCAAGGACGCCCGCGATCCCCCCCGCTTCCCCCCGACAGGTGGTCTGACACGGGCCAGGGGCCAGATCAGTCTTCATCAGGCGCGAGAAGAAGGCCTTTACGACTCGACGAAAAGGAGAGAAGCGCTCGCCGTTTGTCTTGATTCCATTCCAGGTGTCGGTGACGCCAGGTGTCTGGCCCGATCAAGGACAGCGCTGACCCCCCCCCCCCCTACACACACACACACACACACACACACACACACTCCTCCTCCACCCCGGTGGCCTTCTCTCCTTCCTTAAGGGATGAAGCCGAATGTCACCGGGATTCTGCCCAATCGATCATCATCGCTGACGTCTCTCCGGAGGACAGATCTCCGCCTGCCCACGAGTTGAGCACCTCGCCCTTTCTCTCGTTCCTTATTACAGGCGATTGCGACTTGTACTGCGTGCCCCGGAGCTGGTGTGCAATGCTCAGAGCTCGCCGCACTAATGGTTTTTACAGACGCCATTTATTCAGCAGCCAACTGAGTTCTAAAGTAGAACGTGACTTTAATCTCCATCCAAACTGAGATTAAAAAGCGGATTTAAGACTAGCAGTGAACCTAAAAATACACTGAATGAAATGTCCTTTTCAGGCAGGCCATTTCATTCATGATCTACCTGCAATTTTGTTATAGATTTTCTCCTGCTTTAATGAGCATATTGAGCCATACAAATAATGACAATAATGTCTTGTCCATAGGTGCTGCACTGTATCATCCAAGCAGAATTATTAAATCTGAATTAATGAAGAAGAAAGAGCAACATGGTGGAATATGGTTCACCACAGAGTGTCCACAATGAGTCAGTGAGTGCTTGGTCTGGGAATTATACCGCAGGTGGCCAGCAGAGGGAGTGAGTAAACATTTACTGAAGGCTTGGGCAGCGTCTGCTTCAAGTCCAGCTGGGATGTTAATTTCTGTATACGCTGCGATCTAATAATCAAACTACCGCTGTGCATATATGTTTAACATAACAGAGATATTTTCGCTGTGACCAGTCAACTGAGAGGGGATCTTTTGATGATGAAAATTCACTTAAATCAAGTCAGCTGTCCTATCTCCACAATACACAGAGTAATGTGCTGCTGTCAGTATAATGCTCATACGTGGCAAGTCAACACTGTAGGAAATAAATCAACACCAATATCCACCTGCTAGGTCAATGTAACACATATTTTGTGTTGCACATATACTACGGCCACACTTTAAACAAAGTCTCCATATGAAGGCTCTATATATGATATATAAAGCCTTCATAAACATGACATAATGGCTTCATAAATCATACATAAGCAAATGTCATGCTTCATAAAGGGTGACATAACACCTTCTTATGCAACATGCTATGTCAGATGTGTCACAGTTAGCCTAGCCTCCTACATAAGCATGTTTTATGTCGCCCTGTATAATATTTAGCCATTAGCCAGGTGACATTGTTGGTTATGTCACATTTGGCATAACATGTTGCATAAGAAGGTGTTATGTCACCATTTATGAAGCATGACATTTGTTTATGTATGATTTATGAAGCCATTATGTGTCATTTATGAAGGCGATTATATATGCTATATAAAGCCTTCATATGGAGACTTTGTTTAAAGTGTGACCTATACTACTTATAATTCTGCAGTTTTCATAAAGCAACTTCAAATTAATAAAAAAAACAGCTAATTACATAACCGTGACTGCATAAAGCAGTGACGTTTTTTTGAGATGTCCAGTATTAAATAGATTTTAGAAACTGGCCTTGCCACTGCCGGTGAGGAGTCGGATAGAAGTAATGGTTAATAGAGTGGATAATTTCAAATTCCATGCCCTTTTCATGGGCAAAGGATAAAACGAGGTCTTATTTTCAGCACAATGGGCCTTAGCAATTGCTGATCTTTTTCTATTAGAGGAGAAGACAGAGAGAGTAATTTCCTACTTGTTTATACCCACCCCCCTCCCCTCTTTTTCGCATTGGGACAAATTGATTTCACTCCTTAAATTGCTGAAATAATCTTGGTAATGTTCTTTCTGAGTGAAAAGAAAATTAATTTTTGCTGCCATACCGATCTAACTAATAACGCGGTGCAAGTACAGGAGAAAATGGGAAATCATCACTCAGCGAACATTGTCGTTATTATTTGCGAACACGTTCGATCGCACTAAAATGGAGAATTTAGAGGTAGCGTGTGACAAAGTTTACAGACGTATACGCTGAAGTATATCTGACTTCCAACAGATTCCTCTCAGAAAGCATTAAAAAGAGGCAATTGGGCATCGAATACTTGCTAATGTCACGGAGGGAGAGAAAAAAGCTCTGCAACTATTTCAGTAAGTGAAAAAAAAAAAAAAAAAAAGATTCTCCGTCCATGCATGTTATTAAAATCATTGAACTGAAATCCTCAGCTGAAAGATACGGGGTTTGGGGGATATAGATGGGATTTGGAAAATGATGTCTTTAACTTGCTCAGTACTATGGATTAAAATACAACTTTTATGAATCCAGCTGCCAGATCCATTAATCATGCTGTCACTCCACAAAATCACCGCAAGAACACTGCAGACGGAAAGCACTTTTCTGCTGTGGAAAAATACTGGAAGGTATTTTTCAATTATTCATTCCGCCAAGAGAACTTCACAAAGTTTACTTTTAGAGTTTCGAGCTACGTCTGGAAGCAGCCTTGTTTCCGATTGAAAGGAACTGCTGCGTCACTTAGTAAGGAGAAAATAACAAAGGGGTGAAGATCCCTTTTTTCTCGTTACAGCTACTTATGTGCACTATAGTTTCAACCAGAATTTAGGAGAATGAAAGCATTTTTGAGATGGAGCATAAAAAGCATTATTTAATTTATTTGTACGATGACATAGTACATTTAGAAAAAAAAAATATATAAACAGAGATAACCCATCCACAAAGTTTGCATCATCAAAACCAATTCGCAAGAAAAAAAAGAGGTTTTGTGGCGTCTGTTAATCAATAGTTCAGCACAGCCCCCACACAGCCTCGTCACAGCGTTTGCGTTAAACGCGTCCTCAAGCAATTAAGGGCTGTCCGGCGCAACGTGGGAAAAATGCATCAGCGACGGGCGACGACGAGTGCTCTCGTCTCTCATCTTTTCGGCAAACGGCTATCTGCTCGCATGCGGGAAGCGGCGACGAGGCGCACCTGTGCGTCAGAGGTTGCGGTGCATGATGGGGCCCAGTGGAACACAATGAGGCCTTTGACCTATTGGAGTGGAGGGGGGGGAGGGAATAAAAGAATAGAAGGGGCTACAGAGCTACAGACACACCCCCCACCGCCGCCACCACTAGCATTCAGAAATTATGGGTCAGAGGTCACAGATGAGTATTTGATCTACTGTATAATGTTGGATTCCAGTGCACCCTGGAGTGTTTCAAATCAGGTCCAGCAGTACAGCTTAGGCCGTTTGTATTGCAAGGGTGCTCAAAAAGGCGAGGCGACGGTCTCAGCATTGTTTTCTTACAGCCGCCATTTCTCTGACGATTATTTCTTTGCGTTTTTCTAACATTGCAGCTATAACAAATGCATTGTTATGCCTTTACGGGAGAGAAAACCACATGTGAATCCATTCAAATGTAAAGATTTACAGAGCGTGACTGATTATCTAGTGCAAGGGGTAGGTAACCCTGCTCCTCGAGTGCCAGTGACGGCCCTGGTTTTTGCTCCAACCAAACCTATAACTACATAATTGGATTCCTTTTAATTGGTTTTAATTAATCGGGTTTAATGAACGCAGGTGACCATGTGCCGGAGGCACTCTGTGTTTAACCATTCGGAATGATCAGGGTCAAATGTTTAATCAGCCGTCAAACGCTTGTGATCAAGCTCAGATGGAACAAAATCCAGAAATGCCACTGGCACTCCAGGACCAGGGTTGACTATCCCTGATCTAGTGAATGCTCTAGTCTAATCAAACTCAGAGTAATAATGTCGCTTGACACCATCTAGCTGGTAACAGAGTAATTAACTGGTGTTCAAGCTACAACGCATGTTTTTTTTTTTACAAATCTAGCCATCCATCTATCTTCTAGCTACATAATCAGCAAACATCCAGATAACTGTCCTATTGCCCTAAAAAACTATGGAGCCCCAAACTGGGAGGAGCAGAATCTCATTAATATGTGAGCGCTGGGATTGGTACATTTGCTTGTTCACTTCTGAACTCCCTCTGTTGGACTGAAATGGAGTTACACCTGGGGTGCATCCCAGTAGTCGAAAAATGCACCCTCCCTTCCTCCTCTACCACCTCCTCTACTCCGTGCCCCGGAAACGGATCTTTGCGTTTTACATTACATTACATTACATTACATTTATTTAGCAGACGCTTTTATCCAAAGCGACGTACAGTAAGTGCGTACAGAGACATCATCATCATTACAGAACAGACAAGGCAAAGCACATCCTTTGCATAATGTAGCAGCTATCCCTAGCTTTTAATCTAATGTCGCTGATTACATCTTAATTACGTATTAATGCTTACATATTAATTAATGTCTCGACGCAAACCGCAATGTCAGGTACATTGTATACTGTACATGCAAATACTTGTACTCAAAACGTTCAGGCAGTTTTGCATATTTCCGGGTAGGAGAGGAGTGGTAGTCGGGGAGTGGAGGAAGGGAGGTGGGGAGTGAAGAATATTGGGACGCAGCCTAGTTTGATGGAGCTTCAGAAACCAAACCCCACTTTGTGCACCATGTACTTTGTTTGTAAACCATCTTTTACACACCAAAGTGTAATACACCCCAAAGTGTAATACACCTCAAAGTGTTTGATATGTCCACAGGTCCTGCAACGTGCTCCATCAATTTTTGGGAGGGCACGTTTCCATCCACCACTTCTTTCACTGCATATACTGGAAAGTGTTTTAACAATATGAGCCATACAGCAGCCCAAGGATTTTACTATTTTAATAAGTCACATTTGACATACCACTGGCTAAAAAGAGAAAAGGGAGTACAGTAGAAACTGTGTATATTATATTTCACTGAAATCCCTCTTTCTAACTGCAGCAAGTAAAGATGTTGTTAGTTTTTAGCTTTTGGTACCTACTGCTAACTAAACACACGGAACACAGTAAGAATGTTGCGCATTAAGACAGAAGTGACGTCACAAAATGTGTGCTGTCGACATGGACATTCTAAACACAATATCACATAGGTATTTCCCTCTAAAAATAACACAAAAAAATAAAAATAGGGCTAATACCTGTAGATAGTTGAGCATGTGCACTGTCATGCTTTCGAAAATGAACGCTTAATCGAAAGCAGATTGTTCGGAGCATGCATATTTCATGTGACCATTGTCAGAGCAATAAAAAAGCTCTAATGTTTAAAGGTCTGGGTCAGTGTTTTTAAAAATATGAATCAAGTTGCTAGAGGGCAGACATTCAGGGACAAAGGGATTGTGGGTAAAAGTGTTTAAGTATATTTAATGTGTTGCAGTGAGTTATCCTCAGGCATTATTTTGCCAGAAAATTATTTTGTTGATAATTCTTTGCGCCGTTAGATATAATTAATTTAGAAGTATGTTTTGCTGCGGGTTACTGTGGCCTCAAATGAGGGTGGAGTTAATACCTAAAATAATTTTTTTCACGTTTCATTTGCACATTATAAATTAAGAAATGCATAATGGTTGGGTGGTCATTAGAAAAAAAACCTTTTTTACTTGGAGTTCGGATTGGAGATCTTCACAAAGCCCTGCTGGCATTGAAATTACTTTCTTTTTTTAACGAAAAATCTTTTAGATTATGAATAATTTTGCACTTGTCACCGTGAACTATAATTACTGTAATTTGTGTTGGGGTAAGTCACTCAGCCATGGAAAGAATAGTTTACTACTTTACTTCGTAGGCACCCACATCCATATCCACAAATGTATAAAGTGCCTTTTCAATGAGTTCAAAGGGGTTAGGATCTCTAATATCACTGTGCGCAAACTCAAAATCACATCCTGGTCTGTCTCAACCTATGCTTATGTGCCATTAAAATTCTATGTTGGAATAAATTATTTTCCATGGCCTATTCCAGATTCTTGCCTAACCCCTGATAATAAACCACTGTGATTTTGCACAAATACTCGGACTAATTACCCCCTGAAAAAAAAAACAGGAATAAGTACGAAAGATCAGGGGCTAGTTGAACAGCACAGAATTATCTCCAGAAGGATCTTAAGAGACTACACAATTATAAATCACACTCTGTTATAGGTTATAATAGGACCAAATAGGCCTTTTGCTCAAAAGGGCATTCCATAAAAGTAAAAATCTAAATTATAATAACTTATTCAACACAATGATACATTTTTATATCTACTCAGTGTAACCAACTTAATGGCAATGCTGGTCTCATGCAAATCCACCATCATTATTTTTCTGGACAGAAACCACTCCTGAGAGAGCCAATGCCTGTAAAGCCTCATGAGGCCTACGTACTTAGATACGTTGATTTGAGTTCGACTCCAAAGCCATTGAACATACGGCAACATCAATAACAATATTCACTTGGAATTCTGGGTAGTCAAAAGACTGTCGTGGTAAATTTTGCAGAATATAAAAAAAGAAACACAAGCTCTGGTTTGACTGTGCCATTCATTATGGGAAATGACCTCAGTTTGTCCCAGCCTGTCTCATCGGACTGCTCATACCCCGTACTCTGAGGTAGAGGCCGAAGGAGGGCCGTAATCAGATTGGATAGCCTGCAGCCCAGCACCGCTACGGCCTTTTAAGGAAAACGCAGCGCTTCCTCCGACTGATTTCATTCTCTAAGAGGCCGTTCGCGTACGGAAATCAAATTCTTTCCCATCACCTCCCAATGTATAACTTGCGCATTAAAAAGCGGCATGAGACAAGTGTTTGTATTCGTGTTGCCTAAGAGGTATCCACTTGCTGACCTTGAGATACGCGATTTACATTCCGTAGTAGGCTACCGCTCCAACGTGCGAATACGCTAGGCACAATCGCAGAAGTCCCAGGGGAGTATCTCTCAATACGTTTGTTTAAAATAACCACTGTTTGGGTGGTTATTTTAAAATGGCCCACCGCTGAAATAGACTCTCAGAAAGACTGTGGGGCGGCGGTTGGGTTGATGTTGGGGTAGGCCCAGGGGGATGGTGGGGTATACGGGGGCGGAAGGGTGCCCCCCCCAACAGGGCTGCGGGTCGCCATGGTTAGCACAGAGTCAGTCGGTGTGGGTGCTGTGAGTGAAAAATCAATGGTCTGACAGGGGCTGCTCCTGAAGAGGAGGAATGGCAGCTCCTCATGAATATTTACGCGGAAGTCTCGTTCTACGGCAGGATCCACCATAGGCATTTTCCTTACTGAATTGTGGAGTCGACATGTGTGTGCGTGTGTGTGCGTGTGATTATATGCACACAGCACAGACAGGTGCCTACACACTGATGTTTATGTATGCTACAGATGCAGTATCTTCCCTCATTAGTTTCCCAGGAAACACACACATCCCTCTATGTCTGCTTTATGCTAACTGTATCCATATCTGAACTTTTTTTTGTACAGCAGTGCTTTCAGGCGTTACGGAGCAGAGATAAGGAGAATGTCCAGTCACCGTCTTTCAGATCTTTATGTGTTTAAGACGAGCTAAAGTACTGTTCGTGTGACATAAATCCTGCAGGTACGGAGCCTGCCCAAAGACGCCTTGTGACACCCACTTGAAGCGGCGTCCCGATGCCATTAAGATAATAGGGCTGAAGCTATGAAGGACTTTTAGGTACATTCAGAAATGGCGCATTTTATATCCACTTATATGAATATCAAGTGGAGCCTGTGGTCTAATTACCTCGTAATTCAAGATGTGTAATTGCCCCCACTTAGATGACTCTCTCTATTTTAAGATTTTTAAAAAATTATTGAATTTGAAAGCCAAGCAACAGACAGCCATGAGCGTGAGCAACATAAATTGGATTACCAGAACACTTCCAGCGTTATCTGCACCACAGACGCAGGTGTACAAATCAGAACAGCAGAAGTGTTTCATTCTATTAAAATGTATTAAAAAGCAGACAACAGAAAATGAAGCAGCAAATTTTGACTTCTGTTAGAAAGTTTTCTTCATATCCCTGGCGAAAAGAGATTCAAACTCAGTTTTAGTAAAACTACATACCGTTTATTCGCCTTTCATCATAATTGTAATTATTTCAAGTCCATTGTTGAATCACAGTGAATCAAAGAAAACAGTTTCTAGGCTTTGTGAACACTATGATGAATGAGAGAGGAAGTGAGAATGAGAGACCAATTTTTTTTTTTTTTTAAAGACTGGGAAATATGAGAAATGAAGGGGAAACTATTTCAACTAGTAAGGTCACATTATATTGTAAATATAACCTGTTTCTATTCACCTTGTCAAAATGGGCAATATGGTAACCTTAATATGATGTGATTTCTTGAGAATATATGGATACGGTCTTCATACAAACAGATCAATAAATGCTTCTATCTAATATAGCTAATGGATCATATGGTAATTGTGACCCATTAAATCTCTGAATGAGTACATGATGTTTATAAAGTGAATTTATGTCCAGGTTTTGTTTTATGGTATTTTACACACGGTCTTGCACAACGTGAAGTAATTTCCATAATTACATTTGACATGTCCTGACTTTTTTGTGTGATGCATTAAGAAATGGAGCAAACAGGATGCATAATGACTCGCTGTTAAAGTGAAGAACATCCCTCGCTAACCTGCGAAAAATACGACGATATCATCAATTAATGCCGACAAGTTTCTTGAGGAAAACAGGTGAACGCTGTTGGCTAGTTCCCGTAATTTAACATCAAATGGCTACCAAAAGAATGAAGCAAAACGCCTACTAATGAAGAGCTTGAAAAAGTTGAGGAAAGTACATCTGTTTGTCTAATTTAGTTTTAGGCCAATTTATCCCCATCAAAAAGCGCTTTCCAGCAGAGATCACACAGGCTTCTTGTGCGCAGGAAGAAGCCAGCCAAGTTGTCTCTCGCTTGACAGATTCAATCTGTTCTCGGGATGACTGAATAATTGAAAGTTCTAGCGTGGTACCATCTGGCAGCTGTGAAGGCCACAGAAAGACCCAGGCTTCTTCAAATAGCTGGCCCAAAGTATCTGCAGAGAAACCAAGCTATCAGTATCCCCGTGAATTAATCTGATATCTTCTGTCCACATGCTAATTAACTGAGTGATATGTTGTTATTTGGCAAGCATATCTAGTCATTTGATCTACAGCATTGTTGGCATTGTGTATTCTTTCCATTCGTATACATTTATATTTAATCACGTGCACAGAGCCAAATCGTACTAATTGGCGTTATAATATAAGTCCTGATAAACTGAGCTTTGGCTTAGGAAATACACACTTTCATTTCACGTGAGTCAACATGTTATCAACTCCCACACATAGACCCACACACCCGATCATAAGCTATAAAAGCAGATGGGTGTGGGTACAGACAATGGTTGGCAATAGTTTGGGGACACCTGGAAAATGATTATGCTTTTCCGCCCATGGACCATGGCCCATAATACTATTCAACAATTAATCCATACAGTATAGGCTACTGTAGAAAGAGTCCATTCATAATGCTGTTTAGCATTTTTCAGGCGTTGTTGTTTATGTTCCCACATGAAAGAGAGGGTCAAATGCTCGTAAAGTGCAGGCACAGTATGGTCATATTAGTGATTTATTTAATGTTTTCACTGTCCTGTAGAAAACGGGGCACATTTACAGTATGCTATACATAAAGCAAAGGCTACGGCATTTCTAAAAGTTAATATGTCTTCGTTTTTTTTTTTGTCGTTGCTAGTTTACGTCCTGAACCAGAGGGGGCAAGATGCTGTAGGCTATTACAAAAGGCTTACCCAGACCCACGATTGAGATCAATGTAATTAACCGTCCTTGTGTTTGTGTCACTAACATTTGTGTACGACGTTGCTGTTCCCGCGCGCCCCCTTCACAAGAAACACGCCCAGCACTCAACATCAGTCGCCTGACTGGTCTGACCGTAGTGTTCTGTGCTTGTGCTCAAGAGCCTATCCGACAGTTTATGGGAGTGTGTCCAGCTGATACAGTTTGTGGTCGCATCACTGTTATTGAAACAGATTCCAAAGAAAGCAAAGAGACGGGTGCAACCGACGAACAAATTCCCGGGACAGCAGTTTTATCCTCACCTTTGCCACCATTCTCCCTCATAGATAGATGCACGTGATGCGACAGCTTCGCAGGCAGCTTCCACCACTATCGCAGTAGAATACCTGTCTTGGTGGAGCAGCAGAAGTGCGGGTGCGTGCTGGACGAAAAAAAGGGGACATTCTTTCGGCGGTTAGAGTTTGAAAAAAGAAACAATTGAGCAAAATACAGTGGAGCGAGTTGTAATGCTGGCGCGTATGTTGTTTATTGCGCGTCTGTGTGCGTTTGAGTGCGAGAGAAGCACCTGGTGACAGCCCGCACAAGGATATGGGGGAAAGCTTTCTGACCTGCTGTATCCCGAATTTTTTTTGTGCATTTCGTCCGTGAGAGGATAGCCGTGTCCCGTGGAGGATGCCGAACTGGTAAGATTATTTTTTTCTTTTCAGTACCTACTTCTTGAGCACTGCACTTGAACAGTGTCGCAGAGAACTACGGTATGACGGGGATTAACGGCAACCTATACAGGGGATTTCAGAGTGCTGAATGACAAGACTGTTATTCATCTGGATAGGAGTAGCCTATATGTTTTGAAGTTAGGCATAAGTACATTATGTCACTGTGTGTGCGTGTGTGCCCGCGCGCGCGCGTTTTATGCTCGGTATTTCTATTCAAGAACAGGCATAACTTACGTTCATTCCGGACATTTAAAAGTAGATATGATTTCGCTCAAATTATTATCCACTATTTAAAAAAAATATAAATTCATTTTTTTCTGAATTGAGAAAGCATTTTCTTTACTGACCAGACATAGACCACTACCATACCATTTACAGGGGATAACACTCTTATCGTGATAGGAAAAGAGGCACACAGCACACTAGCACATATACAATACCTCTAAGAAATCTCACGCGTAGGACAGCCTATCTAGTTTTGTTCTTTTTTTCAGGACATGGATTAATGCAGGTTTTCTTGCATTTCCTGTCAACATATTAAATGTCATGATATTGAGAGGGATTGAAACAAGCAAATCAGTTGCAGCTGCGTGCTATTTTCTCCTCCAGCCAATTTCCAGCAATTACAGGTCCTGTGTCGTATTCAGTGTAGGCTACCCTAGAGTTCCACATGCAGCTCGTACTGTTCAGCAGTTTACAGCTACAGGGACAGAAATAACAAATGGGAAACATAATTGTACATAGCCTACCCACTTCTTTGTACTGTAAATTCTTAATAGAAAATTAAACAACAGCAAGTAATCACAACCACAACAGCAGCAGCAGTAGCAACAACAAAACTACTAATAATAATTATATTATAATAATAATAATGGGCATCATGTTTAAAGGAACTTTTTTGGATCGACTGCCTAATTTATCAAATGCACTGTATGTATGAAATATTACTGATAACAGATAAAAATGGAAACTAGCTTTGCTTAAGTCCTTCCTACAGTATCCCACCTGATTCATTTGTTAATATTTAGCTCAAGTTCTCTGGACACGGTGAGCAACAGCACAAAGACCCAGCTGTTTTTTCACAGCATTTATCTTCATCCGTGCTAAAGAAAAATCAATAGCATCACGAGGGCCCCTGACATCTTTTAGAATATCTCTGATGTTTAAAGCGGGGCGCTGTATCATTCGGTATTCTGTTTGTGTCACTCTGCTGGAAAGTGAGTCCCTTCGCTGTCAAGGCATGAGATGATCTTTAGCAGGGGATTTTAATGGGAGGGGGTTTATAACACGATCCAGAGGACGAGAGGAGTGGTCGTTTCGTGTAAAAGGACATGCCTTTGTATTGTTTGGAGAAATGCTGAGACCATAGGTTATTTTTTAGAGTAACTGTTATTCAGATCAGATATCAGGAACAGCGAGATTGGGGCTTTGTCTTATTTTGATGATGTGATGTGATCTTGTGGCCTTTAAATTTATAAAAGGTTAAATTAAAGCGGGGGGGGGGGGGGGGGGGGGGGACCAGGAACCAAAAATAGAAAAGGGTACCTGTACTCATGAAGGGCATACAGGCAGGTTTGTGCCAAACTACTTAATAATGTTTGTGTGTGTGTGTGTGTGTGTGTGTGTGTGTGTTTGTGAGAGTGTATGTGACAGAGGGAGAGATCATTTACTTTCATTACTTTCTACAAATGCGATTTGTAGTGAGCATCCAGCTGTCACCATTACTCTGAATTTACTTTCTAATAAGAGTTTTTTTTGTAATTAGTGAGTCCCTAACGTCATTTATTAAACTCCCAAAAATAAATAAATAGAATGTGTGGATCGATGCTGAAATAATGATAGATGTTGGAATTATCCTGATTAGTCAAATCCACGCAAGGCAGCAGGCTGCACTGAATGATTTACATTGAGAAACAGACAGAGACATCTGGAAACTCTCTCTCTCTCTCTCTCTGCTTCCTCACCCTCTGGTTTCACCACTAGATTTCACTAAAGAGCCGCCCCATGTCGCCCGTGTGAAACCTGCACAAGCTCAATCCTGGCTTTCATGGAATTAATTATAGATAGAAACGAAGCCCTATTCCCACACCGTCGCCATAGCTCTCCACAGCAGTGTGATATTTCGTCGACGGTGTAATCCCATTGATTGACTGCGACGGACCGCCTTTCGTACGACGGCGACGCGCAAAAACGGCGAAGCTCCACGCCGTTCCGTTAGTCGCGATGAGCCTGCAGGCTAGGCTCGCGCCGGGCTTGAAAGAAAGGAGTTAGGCCTGGAGGCGCGGCAGCGTGGACTGACCTTCAGGGACAGAGTTAAAAATGGAATGCCCTGGTGGCTGATGAAACAGCCGGGGCCGGTGCAGGGCTGCCAGGCACTGTGAAGCTCTCAAGAAAAGAAGAGGGAAAAAACTGCACCTTAAAACTTCACTCCATTCGAGTACCTGGGCTGTGAGCGAATCAGAATCTCAAACCGCTTGTCGTCAAACATCAGAAACTGACAAATTGATCTTGTGATTCGGGAAAGAACAAAAAAAAACACTGACTTTATCTTTTGTCATCGTCTAGCACTTAAAGATTTTGAGTTAATATTGATTTGGCGTGGGTTGCTGTTTAATGGCTTTTTTTTTACGGCTTTAGTGGTTGAGACCTTTTCATGCTAAACGCTCAATTTAAAAATGAGCAACGTTAACAATCTGTGTTGCTGCGAGGAAAGTCATTTATTTAGCTAGACTGTGTTGAATGATGTCTATCCAGTAAATGAGCATTCCTTTGCTTTGTGCTACTCTCACTTTTTAGGATATGATGATATGCCAGCTTTCGTTTAGATGTTTGTTTTATCTTTTGAGAGCTTGTAGTGCTTAAACGAAGCAAACTTTGTTTTGCGATATTGCATTTGAGAAATGTCATATCGGAACGAGAGACTGTTCACATTATCACAGCGTTTGCCATTGGTAGCATTATTGCAGGATGTTTGAACAGGAGATATGAAATGGAAGAAAGTCAAGCAACATTCCCAAAACCAAAGCGTCAATGCCCTCAGATGACATGTATTCCAAATGAAGGTGCTCGCGGTCAAGGCTTGAATGGCGCTCATCTGTAGGAAGCTTGCAGCCTGTTGCAAACGACGTTTGAAGGGTGAGCAGACCTGCTGATGTAACAAACACGGCTGTTAATTGCCTGCCTCCTCTGCACATAGTGCAAGGATATGCTCTCCGGTGCTGGCTCTTTACTCAGAAATGTGTCAGTCCTCTCGGCCGACATCCATATCTAAGTAATCTCCCTGTCGCCTGTGATATATTGCTAAGGTGACCGTGATCATTCTTCACGGGCTGATGAGCTGTTTTTCTTGCTCTACAGACATCCGCTTCCTCTTGTGTTGAGTCAAGTGCCTTCTGTTATCCTTCCTGGAAATAATTTGAGGAGATTTTCGCTAATAACAAGTGAAAAAGAACCTATACAACACATTGCACAAATGCACATTTTGTTAAAACACGTTATGAATAGCATTTTGGTATAATGGTATAATGCATTGGCACCATGAGACTATGTTTTATGATTTGCAGTTTAGTCCTTCCATCCCAAGGCTACACTTATATCATGGCACTACATTGATTCCGTCTCCCTGGATTTTAACCCATAAGACATGGGACATGAGCTTAGTGCTCATGTCCTTAAAATGGCAGAAGAAATACAGTCAAGCCGGAAAGTCTGAACACTCCTTTCACCTATCCACGTTTTATTACGTTACAGACATATTCTACAATAGATTGAGTTCATTTTTTGTCTCGAAATTCTACACAAAATAGCCCATAATGACAAAGTGAAAACAGGTTTTTAGACATTTGTGCTATTAAAAATCAAAATAGTAAAATATCATATGTACACAAGTGTGCACACCCTTTGATATGACACCCAAAAGTGAGCTGAGGTGCATTTTGTTTCCACTGATACTGCTTGAGATGTTTCTACAACTTAATTGGAGTCCACCTGTGATAAATTCAATTGATTGGACATGATTGGGGATTGCCAACACCTGCCTATATAAGGTCCCACAATTGACAGTGCATGTCAGAGCAAACTCCAAGCCATGGGGTCAAAGGAATTATCTGCAGACCTCAGAAACAGGATTGTGTCAAGGCATAGATCTTGAGAAGGGTACGGAAAAATCTCTGCAGCTTTACAGGTCCCAAAGAGCACAGTGGCCACCATCATTCGCAAATGGAAGAAGTTTGGAACCACCAAGAATCTTCCTAGACCTGGCCGCCCGGCCAAACTGAGCAATCGGGGAAGACGGGCCTTGGCCAGGGAGGTGAGCAGGAACCCGAGGGTCACTCTGACAGAGCTCCAGCGTATCCTTGTGGAGATGGGAGAACCTTTCAGAAGATCAACCATCCAGGCAGCACTCCACCAATCAGGCCTTTATGGTAGAGTGGCCAGACGGAAGCCCCTCCTTAGTAAAAGGCACATCACAGCCCGCTTGGAGTTTGCCAAAAGGCACCTAGAGGACTCTCAAACCATGAGAATCAAGATTCTCTGGTCTGATGAAACCAAAATTTAACTTTTTGGCCTGAATACCAAGCGTCACGTCTGGAGGAAACCAGGCACCGCTCATCACCTGGCTAATACCATTCCTACAGTGAAGCATGGCGGTGGCAGCATCATGATGTGGGGATGTTTTCAGCAGCGGGAACGGGGCGACTAGTCCTGATAGAGGGAAAGATGAATGCAGCTAAGTACACCGAGATCCTTGAAGAAAACCTGCTCCAGAGCGCTCTGGACCTCAGACTGGGGCGAAGGTTTACCTTCCAACATGACAATGACCCGAAGCACGCAGCCAAGAGAACAAAGGAGTGGCTTCGGAGAAAGTCTGTGCATGTCCTTGAGTGGCCCAGCCAGAGCCCAGACCTGAATCCAATTGAACATCTGTGGAAAGAGCTGAAAATGGCTGTGTACCGACGCTCCCCATCCACCCTGACGGAGCTTGCAAGGATATGCCAAGAGGAATTGGCAAAAATGTCCAGAAACAAGTGTGCCAAGCTCGTAGCTTCTTTCCCAAGATGCCTTGAAACTGTAATCGCTGCCAAAGGTGCAGCAACCAAGTATTAGGCTAAGGGTGTGTACAGATATGTAACCCCTAAATAACCTATTTTTGTCAGTAAAATAAAATTGCATATTTTCTAAAAACCTGTTTTCACTTCGTCATTATTGGCTATTGTGTGTAGATGTTTGAGGCAAAAAATGAACTCAATCTATTGTAGAATATGTCTGTAACGTAATAAAATGTGGATAGGTGAAAGGAATGTTCAGACTTTCCGGCTTGACTGTAGCCAGA
The DNA here is from genome assembly GCA_029718625.1 of Synaphobranchus kaupii. Classification (NCBI taxonomy): domain Eukaryota; kingdom Metazoa; phylum Chordata; class Actinopteri; order Anguilliformes; family Synaphobranchidae; genus Synaphobranchus; species Synaphobranchus kaupii. Next base: position 16,392,718 of record CM056381.1, on the reverse strand, counting down.
TGAAGACGTTTCTTTGCAAGTCAATGGAAAACGGTGTCCTGTTCTTAGCGATTGTCTGTGGAATGCATACACAATGGCTTAGCTTCCCATCCTTTTTCTTCCTCTCAAATACAAGCGCACCTTCTGTCCAATGCTTTACTCCTTGCCTGTGGTACTGCAAAATGTTCTGATAAAGAACAGGGGAACAATCATAGTAGTTTGCATGGAGGGTATGCACTGTATGCTGCTACATCCTTTATGGGCCTAAACAGAACAATGAGTGCCAGTCATACCATCTGGCTGGCATGCAAATACACTGTTCTGAGCTCAGATGCTGGGTCAGCCTTACTCAGTCAAAAATGGCATTGATTTCTTTGTTGGTAAGCGTATATATATATTATGCATGGTCCTTTTAGTATAAACAGTCTCTGATTAGGCAGCGTGTTTATACTACAACTACTACGACTGCTGCTACTACTAAAAAAGACATATTAATAATTATCACTGTGAGGCCCAACACAGCAAGACGGATACACTCAATGTCATAAGAGTTACAAGAACGGGGTCCTGGTTGCAGAACTGTAATTAAGACATGATGGAGTATGATGCTAAACAGTAATAAAAGAATACAACCGGTTAGAGACAAGCAGTATGCTTATTATCACAAGAGAAGACTTTGTCTTAATCTCAAAGCATAGAATGTGTCTGTTTTAGTTTTTTTTTTTTTTGGTGTTTTCAAGGCACAACAAGAATTATGATTGCCTTGCTGTGGTCAAGACCAAGGTCTACAGCTAAGGGAATTAATCATACATACATCATGCTTGTTGAAGCTCTGGAGAGTGCTATTACCTTGCGTAGTGGACATGCTCACTCATGTTTCTGAACTGCGATACTCAAATGTGCAGCGATGCATACCAAGTGGAATTTTTGTCTCTCATACAGTATATAAAACGGATTTACAATCCCATGTAAACTGGAGAAGGAACCGGAGCTATGCTTCGGGGGAACAGGCCGCCGACGTCCCTCGCGAGGCGCTAACTCAAAATATGCGTTCTGTACGTGGTTGATTTAGAAGATGATCCAAAAACGGATCAAGCGTTCTGTTGTAAGACTGCGCAAACTAAAAACTAAATGCAGACCTTTATGGTTGATTATTAATAACAGGGTTATGTTTATTATTAATAACAGGGTTGCTAAAATGCTGTTCTTAAAGCTGTAATGTATAGGCTCATTCTTAGTTAGAGCCTAAGCAACCTTTTTCCAGCTGATCGGTTCAGTGAAAGTCTTGATCTGTTGGATGCTGCCTTTATTTTGAAGGAATTACTGTAGAGTATTCTGGGGGCAATTGTAACAGGGGTCAATTGTAACACAATTTTTTTGTTACAATTTCCCCCAACCCTGAACACATGAAACTAGCTAGCTTGCTGGATAGAATCTCAGCTCTCAGCTTGTTTCAGATTGGTGCAAATTTATGGTGTTGCAATTGCCCCCTGTTACAATTGCCCCCAGAATACTTCTATGTGTAGGGTAAGTTGATTGTAAACAATCAATGCCTTTTACTTGACTGTTCTGTGTGATTGGTTTGGTTCCTTATTATTGGTTCACAATGGATGGTGTATTTTGAATGACCTATGAATAAAAAGTAGTTTCTTCATTGTTATTGGCAGAAGCCCACCTTATTTCCAGGATATATCTTTGTACTTCTGTTTGCGTGGTAAGTTGCTCGGGATAAGAGTGTCTGCTAAATGCCAGTAGTAAATTGAAGTAAACAAAGGGCAAGATTGGACCAAAGACATTAGAAAAAAAGATGTCTGTTTTCTCATTCTACACAGAATAAAAGGGCAGTACATCAAAATGCTCTGTAAAATATAATATGAATAAACTTGTTCCTGGCAGCATTTTTTGGCAGCAAATGTTTTCACTTATACAATCCACTAGGCATCACATTGATTAATTATACAGTACTATACATTTATAGGATTCTGGGAAATTTTAGGCGCAAACTATATCAAGTTACCATGTCTTGCAGAGATACTAAAGAGTCCAGACAGACATGAGAAACTTTAGCCAGTGTTGCCTTTGGTTATCCTAGCATACACTAGTAATAATAAAAGATAACGAGAAAGGTTTATGCACCCAGTTTTATAAATTTAATGGATGGGCAATGTCATTGGTAGCATAATAAGTTTGCGGTTTTGTCTTATTGTTGCCTTTGTTATCTTGTAGGCCAAGCAGCTCACTCTTTGGATGTTTCCGTACCATCTTGATCATCCCAGCTTACACCAGAACATCCTGCTGCTTATTGCCAATTTTGAAAAAAAAAAGTTTCAGAAAGTGAAACACTGGGAGATTCTTGCTATCTGTCAGTCTGATTGCCCGATGAAAACGTATGGCCTGGGAGTTATTTTCTCGTTATAGTAAATCGCTTGATAAAAATCCAATTCCGTCGGTTCTCTTTTCTTCTGCTAAGCACACTGTTTAGAGAGTGCTGGTGGCCAAGCAGACCCATTGTTGACAGAAATGATGATCGGACCAGTGTCTGTTTGTTGTCTGCTCTGTATCATTGCCAACAGTCATTACCTCAGAGAGCTAGCTAGACAGAGAGAGCTAGCGAGAGAGAGAGAGAGGGAGCTAGTGAGAGAGAGAGAGAGAGAGACAGCTAGAGAGAGCTAGCTAGAGAGAGGGAGCTAGCGAGAGAGATAGAGAGAGAGAGAGAGAGAGAGCGAGAGAGAGAGAGAGAGAGCTAACAAGAGAGAGAGTCCTAGCCACATTGGGACTGTGTGTTTTCAGTCCCCGCACGCGGCCTGCTGAAACTGACCATAAAAAAGACAAACTGCTGAAGCGTTATTGATGTGCTCGGACATAATGCCACGGTACTAAATACAAAAATCATTTCTAATTATATTTTCAACAGAAAAGCTGATTTACTTAAGTCATTTTCCCTGACTGCTCTGCAGAGTAATGGCAGGGATAACTAAACGAGAGTCAGGTTCATCAATTGTAGAGCACCTCCCCCCCCTGGGCTTGAGGAATGAGGGGTAAAAGGGCGTTTGAGGGGGTCTATTTCTCACTGTTTGCATGTTAATCAAATGCATTAAAAAATTCCCAAATTTATCCTTGAAGCCTTTTTCTGTTATTGCCCATCTCTGTATAGTATGTGTGGAGATTTATAGAATCTTTCCTGAGAGAAGGTAATTCTTGCCTTATATAGACAAAAACATTTGGTGCATAAGGATATTTGGGAGATGAATCTATTGTAGTTTATTGGTTACAAAGATTTAGAGAAATGAGTGCACTATTTCATATTATTTAAAATAATTATTTTCTGGGACACGCCTAGATGGTTTGTCTCACAATTGCACAGCCTAGAAATCACAAAAATGTATAAAGCTGTGGACTTTGCTTTGGCTCTTGTGGATATCTGCATGCCAGTATTACAGAAGAAAATGTGAAACCCGGTCTAACAGAAAAGCTAAGGCAAGAATGAGATTAATTCTTTGCTGCTATCAATTAGCGGTTTATAGGAGGAGCTGGGAGCGTTACCACGGCAACGGGCATCCAACAGAGCTACGCATCCCCTGCAGGTTCCTGGCTGGAATGCTGCAAGTACACCAGCGTACAGTTCCTATTTAGGACAACTAAATTCTATGCGCCTAGGAGACGGAAACAATGAGAGGGAGATACTCGGGTCGGGCTGGTCGTGCTACAGTATGTCGGCTTAGTTCTCTCTCCTCTTGCCTTCCTTCAATCCCTTGCACTTACACTTACTTGCCACGTACGAAGGATATTCTCAGAGCGGTAGTGGCTGGTGATTTGCAAGATGACAGAAAGCGCCATATGTTTCCCACTCATCGTTAAATTATAAATGACTATTACCGGTTCGTGCTTCACCACTGACGGCTGGTGGATATGTGATATGACTAGTGTCCGGAGAATAGGGTGGTCGCTATTGTTTCTTGTTTACCCAAGGGATAATAGTTGCAATAATCCAGTTTCTGAATATACGCAAATGTGTAAGACAGTTGACGACTGTAGATTGGGTGGCCAAATTCGGAAGATACTGCTTTCAAATTTCAGCTTTATGAATTGCAACAAACGCCTTAAGGTGTCGGGTATCTGCGTACAGGTGTGTATCGGCAGTGGCCGAGTTTATTCGTTCAGTCCAGCTCTTCTCTCTTCAAGCCCCGGGGTTCAGGCCGGGTGGAATCTGTCCCTGATTGGTCCGCTGCGCGTCTGGCTTCCAGCGCCTCAGAGAGTGGAGAGAATATTGTCCCAAAATGGCCGCCTTTATTTAACAAGTCCTGCCTGCTCCTCCTGGCCCCGGGCCAGTTTTGGGGGACAGGAATGCTGGCTGTCGGTCTGTCTGGCACCAGCGTTGCCGATTAAGAGTAATCTGAGCCAGCCTCACACCGAGAGACATGCTCTCTCCCTTGCCTAATGTGAGCTATTGGTGACGTGAATCTGAAGCTGCACTTAGTTGTGGGTTGCGCTTTGTTTGAGAGTATTCCTTGCACTTGCGTCGTATTGATCTCCACGGAGGAGTGTTAATGATGAGTCATACTATTAAATGCGATGACCCGCACCGTATTCAATTATCTCCTTTTCTCATAGAGATGGCCCTTGTAATTAAGGTTTAACAGATACGCTTAAAAAAAAGAAAAACCAGAGGCAGACCATAATTACTGAGATTGCCTCCACGTAGATGCGCGTGGGGCGGGGTGGGGTGGGGCGGGGTGGGGTGGGGGGGGGTGTGTACAAGTCCTGAACGAAGCAAACAAGCTTATAGTTCTCATTTTTTATCTGTTTGCCTTGCTAAGGGAGATTAATGGTTTCAGGAAACTGCCGAAATAAAACACTGGTGTGAAACTGACAGGATAATCATTTAGAGAAATTAATGGGGAGAGTACATCCCTTTTTAATTTGCCTCTCTCGCATTTATCCGCCTCTCGCTGTTGACTTGGCTCTGCGTTGCAAAAACCTGCATCGACTGTGACACGTCGGGACTCTTTTAAGTGCGTCTTTGGTACGCGATTATGCACCTGTGTTTTCATAGAAATATGACTGGAGAAATGACTGAGACTCTCGAGCTAATTGGTCTAGTAAAAACCCCGGAATTTTATAAATGTTGTGAATTTTCATGTGGGGGTGGTAACTAAGTAGTTAATTGGCCAAATGAGTAAACTCATAAAAATGTAAATAAGGTAACAGTCAGTAAAAATGGGTCATAACAAGGGCAGTGATGTCTTACTGGCACCGTAGTGTCACGGACTCTCATTGGATAGAACTTGCCATGTGACTTTGATAAAGGGTGTCTGGGCTGGGTCCATAAAAAAAGATAAACCTGTGGAGGCCCTCCAGTTGGCTGTACCAAATGTTTATGAAATATGCTTAATAAGGGCCTACCGTTATTGGCCTGCCCTTGGCACAGTATGTTCGGGCAAGCAGCTTTCAAGCACTGAGCTTATTTTTTCGTTTAATAGACCTCGAAATTGTCGTCAAGAATCAGCATTAGAGACGTACTGTATTTAAAATCGCAATCGCAAAATCAGGTTTTGATAGCTATTCAGAGAACGTCCCCGAGTGCCTTTTTAAACGAGAGCCTGCTCTTGTAACTGAGCAGACCAGAAAAATGTAAGTGTTTTTTTGAGGAGAAGAGTAAATGCCAGGGAGGTGCTCTATCTCAGCCCGTCACCTCCAGGTCTGCCTCCGTCTGTGATGTGGTCCTCCGGTATACCCCGCCCGCTCTCATACTCTGCTCTCAGTGAGAGAAGCTGCTTGACAGTCAGATAATGGGCGGGGTGGGTGGTTGGGGGGCTGAATAATTCACATGGAAAGAGAAAGCAGAGTAAGGTTTTTGGAGAGATGTGATGGTGACACGTCTCCCTAGTAGCCGCTGTTTTGACAGCGCAGGGACTGAAGCTCCTGTCCACTCCAGATTTTTGTTTTTCTCTTTAACCTTTGATCAGATCGCGCGCAAGAAGGAACAAATTTATAAATAAAGTCTCATGGTTATTTTGCACTATTTGTCGTTATACTTTAACCACTACTGTATTCCACACCAAATAAGTGGGATGTCTATCGTACAACAGTTGCTATTTTGCACAATGGTACAGTGCATTCGCATGAAAAATCTTATATATTTTAATCTTAGCCATATAGTGAACTCTGCATAATGCCTCAAGTGCAGACAAGAGCATAATTACAGATGGTTTTCATGCATATTTAAAAATGCATATTGTACATTGAAGTACAAGGACAACACAAGCTTACAGAACTACAGCTGTAGAGAACTAGAACTGTAGAGATAATAGACATTAGTAATGGTAACATTGTCGACCCAGCTTCATTGGCTAGCAATGCTAATAACTTAAACCCACCGCACTAGCAAAGCAGGCTAGACTCAACGGACACCTGTGATATAATACTGGCGTAACCTTCAGACTGAACAGATGACAAACAGGGAAGGTATCTTTGCTGAAACCATTCAGAACTTGCCCTTGACAACTGTGATTGCATGTAAACACATTTACAGCCTGATTAAATCACGAGCAAAGGGAAATTAGCATGCAGATGTGGAGGTATTAAATACACACCAAACCTTGAGTAACAGTGGTTGGTGATCCTGGTTGTTGAAACTGCAGAGACTTTGCTTCTAATCAAAGCCTCTTTTGATAAACTTTCTATTAGCAATGTACTACTGTCGTTTTTCTTATAGGTGTGCACAGTGTCTACTATCGTGCATACGCTAGAGCCTCAGAAGTCCATATTTAGATCTAAATTGCTCTGAGTCCAGTTGGACACTTCATTTCCCACATTGCCCCACTCAGGCATAATCCCCTCTCATCATTTTCCTTTCCATTCTACCATGAAGCAAATTTTAATACTCTCTAATAACTCGTTTAATTCCTGATTTTAGACAACACTTTGAGACTTCTTGAAAATACATACTTATACTAAAATATCATAAGCCTGGTCTGAGTCAAAACATGAAGTAATAACATAATTTTTTCAGCAATTGTTCGAACTATTGACCGATGCCAAAAGCCTACATTAAATGCAAGTTACTAGCCTATTAGCATGTACTGTAAATTCCTGGATCAGCATGATCCCCTTGCTTATATAACCCTAGTTTATTTAAGAATGTGGGAATAATAAGCAAATAAAGCCTGGCTTATATGTCTTAGGTTTTGGAAAATTTGGAAAAAGTACTTTAATGTGTCTTACTTAAATTCTTTTGTAGACTTTCTGGGCACTGTGGCACCATGTCATAGTAGGATGACTACAAATAGCAGACTTTTCACAGCGATGACTGAACCACTCCGGAGTACGTACCTCCTGTACAATTCATTCAGAACAGTTTCAGTCATTATATGTGCATGAGTGTTGTATTTACCCATTTCAAGAAAATCACAAGTCACATAAGATTGTGAGGGGTGGAATATTTTACAATGGCAAATAGCGATGGAGATTGTGAGGGGAATTTATCATTTGATCTCTGGATAATGGCGCGGTCATATTTGCATTTTATGTATGATATATTGAACCCTATACATATTTATGAACAGACCATTTTTAGGCAGGCTACGTTCTAAATGGATTTCCTTCGTGGCACATTCCCGGAGCAAGGAGGGCAGACTTTTATCTTCCTAAGTTTATTACTTTCACAGGACAATGAGTCCCCACTTATATTGTATTCAGGCCATCTTCTAATAGCCCAGAGAGGTGTAATAAGGGACATTTCAGAGGCCATAAAGGGTGAAAAACTAGAAAGTTTCTGCAGTCAAAATACCAAAATCCCATTAATATTCAATTTTCCCTCCCACAGCAGATCCAGACTGCAATAGTCATCAATTATCCCTCAGTGAAGAGCAGTCAGACCGGGGCAGCAGACCCAACGATTACATCAGCGCAAAAAAACAACATTGAAAACTGCAGTGTGAATTAATCACTGACCCTGTTCCACCACCACACAACCTGTCTCTCCAACTGCATAAATGATGATAGTCATTGAATATTAGGCTACACAGTAAAGACATATTTCAGTGTTCTGTGAATGAATGTATTTACTGAATAATTTTGGCGTCATATTTGACATTACTTGCAACTGCGTAAGATCTTCGTAACATATATGTAGCGCCGTTGTGAGCTTAGCTTTACTGCTTCGTTTAGCATTCATGAACAGTCTCAGTGCACATATGACAGTTGATGCAGCGTGATGTCGTGCATGTTCTAAAAATGAATCGGCGTGAAACTGTAAGCCGTCTTCAAGCACAAGTAAGTTATGAAGAAAATTGTGCTTATTGTTCATGAAGTTGTTATAAATTTCATGAAGATATTATAAAATGAGTGTTACTGAGGCCAGGGGCCACATGTATAAAACTGAGTAAAAGAATGCGTAAAAGAACGCTCAGGGTGAAAGTCAGAAATCTGCTTAAAAAAAAGTTTCGTATTTTCTACCTCTGTCTTTTGGTCACTGTGTCGCCATATCACACTGATGCCAAACATTGCGTATGTATAGTGTCCGGCGTGTGCAGAGGTACCCAGATTCTCACAGCACGTCTTATTTTATACATCTGAGTTTCTGCGTGGAAAGTAACTCCCTTACGCGGCTTTCTGAGGGCATTTTTCTGCTCAGCACTGTTTATACATGTGGCCCCCAGGCCTTCTGAGTGAAGAATAGGACATGCTCAATGATTGTCCATTGCTGGTGAAAGTCCGTTGCTGGTGAAAGAGTTGACTTGACTTAATTGATTACTGTTAATTAGTAAATTTTATAGGTTGATAATAATCTGACCTGCACTCAGCAACATTTTGTATCTATGACAATGAACACCACAATATATTATATAAATGTTACAATTTTATTCAGAATTCATCAACACAACACTAAAGTGGGTGACACTGTCGCCATTCAGATTAGGAAGGACCCATGTTGGCTTTGGTAACACGCGTGCCAAAGGAAATTAGACACATTGGGGACATTTTATTATTTTAATTTGTCACAGCGACATATCCCTGTACAATTCTTTCAGCATGAACTGTTTTAAAAATATACATCTTGGTAGGGCGTAATTAAATTATTCACAAGTTTATATTTTTTTTCACCTTCATAAAAGGGTCTGACAGCAAATAAAACACTTCATTAGAACACTCCAGGGAGTAATTCTTGTTAAAAAAAATTCTTCAAACTTTCAAGCGTGGAACTCTCAGATTTGAATAGAAATGCTTCAAATTTAGATAAATGAGAAGAGATTAACAGCAATTTGCAATAACCCTAGAGCCAGTTTTAACAGCCTCAGATTAAATCAGTCTGACATCACGTCAGAGTTTTTAAATATTAAAACTATCCCGAGAGCAAAAAACTGTCACTTTTGGCTTATAAAGTTAAGACAGCTTTAGCTTGTAGCAACAAGCTGAGATAATCAAAGGTCCTCTCTCGTTTATTACACTGCACAATAAGAACAGAGGTGCTAGGCATATGTATAATGTTCAGATCAGGAGAGATTCTCCTCTCTCTCAGGAAGAAAGCTTTACAATCCACGGTTAATTTTTAAAATCGACTTGAAACAGACAGTGTTATTTTAAGTAAATTTTAAGTAAATTGCTTTACTTAATGAAGCAATCGAGCTTATACACAGATGCCAGTACGAATGCTACTACAGAGCCCAGACAGGAGAGATGCTGTCAGTATACAAATACAACAACAGTTTTTTACTGTGCGGACAGTAGATAAATCGGTACATTTTTCTGCATGAAATTCACATTTGTCTTTCCTTTACACGCACAAGCGTGCGTGTGTGCACAGACATACAGATTCACACATTTAGATGTGCGCATTGCACTGTAATCACAGAAACGCCTTCTTACTGTTTCATATACATTCTCAGTAGAATTGACTGCGATCCTCAGGCACAGTAAGATGTCCGTCAAACAAAGTCTCCGCTGTATACTGTCTGCCTGCTATGGTGGTATCTAACTAGGAAATAACCTAAAGGTTGTATTCTTTATTCTTCATGAGTTTCACTAAAACAGTGTTTGTTCAGACTCAAACACAAAGCAAAGTCTATTTGTGCTTATTTTCCCCTGCTACTTGATCGCATCTTCTTGGCCTAACTTCTTGGCCATTTGAAAGTTCTTTTTAGATATTGGGATGGGATACAATGGGGGTCAGTTGGAATTGCACGGTCCTAGACTTTCGACGGGTAAATATGCGAACATAGGCGTTTCTCTCCGTGCAGGATGTTCCCGGTGAGTGGTTTGTCTTTATTTTTCTTTCTTTGCAGCATTTCCCTGAGATCTTTGAAATCTCAGAGGTCTCAATTATCAAGGTTGAAAGGAATTGCTGAGGGACTGGTGTTTTCAGCCTACAAAACCAAACTGCTGAGTTCTTCTTTTCTATGTCTGTGGCGTCCAGTATTGCACGAGCTTCTGGGTTAAACATAATGAGGCAATAATGTATCATTTTCAGGTTGTTTGACAAATTATAAATAATTATGCTTTTGGTGAGAGATTTTCTTTTATTAGTGTTTTACACATGGAATATACATTTCACACCGATAAGCAAACTGAACCTATGCAGATGTGCGTCCGTTGAACTATAATCCAGAATTTGGGGGGGGGGGGGGGGGGGGGGTGCAATAAACTCAGTGTAAGCAACCAAAACTTGCTCAAATAAAAATGAAACAGTGGCTCAATAATGTATTTGAAATTTAAGACTTGTGGTGAATAGCTACGGGAGGCTTTTCAGAGCTCTACGCGCACAAACAGCATGTCCTGAGTACGTAAGTGGGCCCACTCACAGTTCTATGTATTATTCACACGGCCGTATTTGGTATTTGGCCGTTTCCCAAGGGGCTCCAGGGGATGAAGGCCCAGGCTGGGGGAAAAGCCTTCAGAGTGACCGTTTGTGTTGAGCAGAGCCGCGCGATGACCGCGGGGTTAGCAAATGCTTTTATGGGTCATCGGAGCTTTCCTTCTTTGTCGACGGCATCCATTCAGGCTCAAACAGCTGAACAACTCTCCTGTGATTAGGGGTCACCTCTTCACCTCACGCGGCGGTTTGGGGGGGGGAGAGGGTACGTTCACGGAGGAGGGCGATCGATTTTGGAACTCCAGGAATATCTGGGCGCATAAATGTTCAAGGTTGTACAGCATAGACATGTGGGTAGAAATGAGTGCAAACAGAAATTTAATTTGAATTGCATAACTTTAATTTGTAATGTTTAAACTGAATTATTGTATTTACAAATTGAATTTGAATCACATAACAAAAATTTTTATTTCACCATATGACATTGAATGTAATGGTTTGCATCTGAATTTGGCCTTCATTGCATTACATTTTCACTTTTAATTTCAAGTTAAAAATTCATATTTTTTCTATCCTCTTTTGGTATTGCGGTGGCACATGGAGAATATAATGAAGATTGATACCAACAAATTTTAACCATGGATGACCGGACTGGAGAGCGAACTCACAGCTAGGCTACGTAAAGCTCCATGAAGCTAGCCACAATAAGACCTTCCCGTTGTAGGCTGTCGGTTTGCATTCACAAAGAAAAAGTACGTTCTTGTTGTGCTAATTCTAAGAAATTAGAAGAATTCTGACCACAGCAGACAGCTCACGTGACATTTACCGAATTAGAGTTCTGTGCATATCTACTAGTCTGGATATCAAATTCACTTTCAAACCATTGCATTCGATTTCAAATAGTTAAATACAAATTCAAGTTGTGCTATTCAAATTCCATTTCTGCTGGCATAATTTCCGCCCATATCGGCACAGATTTACTTCGACTTAAGAGAGGATTTCATGGAGGTTTTTAAAATTAATTAAAGGGATTTGCAAAGTGAACTATAATAGATTTTTGTAGGTTGAGTTCTGTCAGCAGAACAAGGATGCATCGGTGGATGTGAGCGAAAATAAATGACGTCACAAGTACCAGCATGCATTTCTTCACACAGTGAGATGCCAATGTATGGAACAGCTTGCCAGGTCATGTGACAGAGGTAGAGATGCTAGGGGAGGTCCGGGCATGACGTGGTGCTAGATACAGCAACACCCATAGACAGGAGATATATTACTGGGATGAGGCCCCACAGGACAGGACCCAGCCTGGCACCCTCTGGCAGCAGGCCCGTTTCTAGACTGCTTTGATTGGGGGGGGCATCAAGAGATGTTGGTGGGGTACAAGGGGGGAAGGAAGTTGCGGGGGGTCTGGAGGTCCTCCCCAAGAAAGTTTTGAGCCTTTTTCTACACAACCTCACACAGGGTAAAATCTTTTATTTATGAACATTTTGGAGAAATTTTTTTTTTCAAAGCCCTAGGCGAGATTTGAGATGATTTCATATAAAGCTAAATCCATGGGAGGCTAATCAGCACATTAGTGGATAAGATCATTTTATTACATTTTAAACTCACACCCCCCCCCCCCCATCTTATAGGAGGACAACTTTATTTTTGCTCAATAATACTAAATCATTATTTAATCTTATATGGAAACAACAAGCATATTAAAGATGAGCTAGGCTATATTCCGTCATCATTTCAGTCTCTTTGTGCTATTTTCTATTTTCATGTGAAACTAAGATGTTGTCACTGGCTCATCATTTTTATTTGTATTTCTGCCCTCCTCTAATATATATTTTTTTTTTTGGCTGTGTAACTATCCCACAAAAATCTATAACCCACTGTTACCCTGTGTCTCTAGTTTTATAGTATATGTATGATTCGTCTGTAGCTCTAATACTGATGGCGCTACGGGCGTCAATGTCCGACATCATATTATCTGATTTTTTCTGGAGTTGGATTTGGGGGGGGGGGGGGGGGGCGGATGGCAGGTGGAGCATTTGGGGGGGTGGGGGGGGGGGGCATAGCCTAAATCCGGCCCCTGCCAGGATGGCCTCTCGGAGGAGCAGAGGGCAATGTGGCACTGGAGGCTGAAGTGTAGGAGGCCAGGATACTGCTGGTGGACTAGAGAGCGAGGTCCAGCTGTGGCTGAGGACGTGTGTGTGGCCTGGCCTAAGAGCCTCCTCAGACCCTCCTTCTACATATTTCTCCCAAAGTGATGCATCTTTCCCTATCGACCCTCGGATCGCCGATGCACTTGGATTGTTAAAGACAACGATAGGCTACGTTTTTGACTATAGGCACTATAGACACAATGGCCAGCTTAGATTACCCAAATTGCTTGTTCTAATTGTTACACTTTCTTATTTTATGATCGCTTATGGTGTATTAAAATGGCCTATGCAGCTACT